>CM038670.1:312106772-312551772 GCA_021605145.1 Aegilops bicornis | reverse complement strand
AGAAGAAGAAGAAGAAGAAGAAGAAGAAGAAGAAGAAGAAGAAGAAGAACAAGAAGAAGAAGAAGAAGAAGAAGAAGAAGAAGAAGAAGAAGAAGAAGAAGAAGAAGAAGAAGAAGAAGAAGAAGAAGAAGAAGAAGAAGAAGAAGAAGAAGAAGAAGAAGAAGAAGAAGAAGAAAGAAAGAAAGAAAGAAAAGAGGAGGAGAAGAAGAAGAAGAAGAAAGAGGAGAGGAGGAGAAGAAGAAGAAGAAGAAAGAGGAGAGGAGGAGAAGAAGAAGAAGAGAAGAAGAAAAGAAAAAAAGAGACCCCGACCCGACCCCCGACACCCGATCGGCACTCCGACACCGACCCCGACCCCCGACACCACACCCCGACCCCGACCCCGACCCCCGACCAACCGACACCCTGACAACACACCCCGATCCCGACCCTGACCCCAAGCCCGACACCCTGACACCCCGGCCCGACCCCGACATGACACCCTGGCACGACACCCCGACCCCGACACCCCGACACCCTGACACCACACCCCACCCCGACCCCGACCACCAACACCCCTACACCTGACACCCCGACCACCGACACCCTGACGCCACACCCACCCTTACCCCTGACCCCGACACCCTGACACCACACCCCAATTTCGACCCCGACACACCGACATTGACACCCTCACACGACACCCGACACGACACCTCTAATTCCCCAACACCCCACACACTTGACACCACACCTCACCTGCACTCGACACCTCGACACCCCAACCCCAAGACGACACCCCTAATTCCACACACATCGACACCCTGACACCACACCCCGACCCCATATATATTTGTGTTGATCGGGTGTATTTTTTATTATGGTCATGATTATGATACACTTAAATTATATACATATTATTATGTTCATGTCAGGTATCCAATTTTTTTATGTTGTACTAATTTTGTTTACTTTTTTTCATTGCAGGTGTTGACAGGATGGTGGGCAAGGGTCCAGAGCGCCCCGATCCTCCTGTGAGTGCTACTGGGAGGGGTGGTTCCATTATTGCACCCATGCCCCTCCGGAGAGCGCCGGTAGACAGTATGCAGCCAACTGCGGCGGGCGCTTCTTCTGCGGCTGGGAGAGGTCGGGGGAGGACGAAGAAGCCTGCAAGAGGTGGACGTGGCAGCGGGAGAGGTAGGGACGCTGTTACACCTTCCTCGCCGCCACCCTCAGCTGATTCACCCGACCACAGGAGTGCTCCGTCTGACATGGACCCGCCTCGGAATCAGGTCCATGAGCCTCCGGTCGCTGATCCTTCCCCCCACCAAACTCGGGTCGCCGATCCTTTGCCCCACATGAGTCCGGTCCCAGAGTCTTTGTCTCAGAAGACTCCGGTCACGGGGTTCGCCCCAAGACTCCAGTCACGGCGCCTTTCGCCCAGAAGATTCGGCCACGAGTCTTCGGCCCACAAGACTCCGGAGGCTAGAGTGTCGGAGGATGGTAGCGAGGACACCTTTTCAGATGATAGCTACAGCGACGACGAGCTGGTTGAGAAGGGCAAGAAGGTCTACAAGCGTGGCTGTACAAAGCTCCCGCCTGCGTCGACGCACCCCGACCAGAGGTGGTTGATTGCGCCTAAATGGTTGGAAGTAAGTGCATTTACTATTTTTAACCTTTTGCCTTTCATGTTCCTTCTTCAAGTTAATATCTAATGCATTGGCCTTGTCATATCAGTAGGGGTTGGGCACGCCTGCACCGTGAGGCCCAACCAGGTCCTTGGTGTGCTTTGCCGGTAGCACTTCCCTGGGTGGGTCACGTTGCCCGGTGAGGGTAAGGTTCCACAGCTAGCACTGACCTGGGAGCTATAGTCGGTTGCCCAGGCCCCGCCAGAGGAGAGGGTCAACGGTGTCTTGTGCGAGATGGTGGCTGCTACGTCTTGAGCTTGCGTTGGTTTTCCCCGAAGAGGAGAGGATGATGCAGCACAGTAGCATAAGTATTTCCCTCAGTTTTTGAGAACCAAGGTATCAATCCCGTAGGAGGCCAATGACAGTCCCTCGTGACATGCACAAAACGATAGCTACTCGCAACCAATGCGATTAGGGGTTGTCAATCCCTTCACGGTCACTTACGAGAGTCAGATCCGATAGAGATAATATTTTGGTATTTTGGTATATAGATGCAAAGTGAAAAGTAAAAAGCAAAGTAAAAACAAAGCAAGTATAAAAGTGATGGAGATTGATATGATGAGAATAGACCCGGGGCCATAGGTTTCACTAGTGGCTTCTCTCAAGAGCATAAGTATTCTACGGTGGGTGAACAAATTACTCGTTGAGCAATTGATGAATTGAGCATAGTTATGAGGTTATCTAGGTATGATCATGTATATAGGCATCACGTCCGAGACAAGTAGATCGAAACGATTCTCGCATCTACTACTATTACTCCACTCATCGACCGATGTCCAAAGATGCATCTAGAGTATTAAGTTAAAAACAGAGTAACGCCTTAAGCAAGATGACATGATGTAGAGGAATAAATTCATGCAATATGATAAATACCCCATCTTGTTATCCTCGATGGCAACAATACAATACATGCCTTGCAACCCTTTCTGCTAGTTGGTAAGGACACGACAAGATTGAACCCAAAGCCATGCACTTCTCCCATTGCAAGCACTACCAATCTAGTTGGCCAAACCAAACGGATAATTCGAAGAGACTTGCAAAGATAACTCAATCATACATAAAAGAATTCAGAGAAGATTCAAATATTATTCATAGATAAGCCAGATCATAAACCCACAATTCATCGGTCTCAACAAACACACAAAGAAAAAGAAGATTACATCGAATAGGTCTCCACGAGAGAGGGGAGAACATTGTATTGAGATCCAAAAGAGAGAAGAAGCCATCTAGCTACTAGCCATGGACCAAGGTCTCAAGTAAACTACTCACACTTCACCTGGAGAGGCTATGGTGTTGATGTAGAAGCCCTCCATGGTGGATGCCCCTCCCATGGAGCTCCTAACAGGCCCCAAGATGGGATCTCGTGGATACTGTGAAGTTGCGGCGGTGGAATTAGGTTTTGGCCCCTGCTCGATCGCTTGGGGTAATGAGGTATATATAGGAGGAAGGAGTACGTCGGTGGAGCTCGAGGGGCCGACGAGAAGGTGGGCGCGCCCTAGGGGCGCGCCCCACCCTCGCGGACCGCCTCCGTTCCTTAGCGTGAGGGTCCAAGTCTCCTGGATCACGTTCGGTGAGAAAATCCCTTGGTGTAGAGACTTTGGTTTTGGGTTTTACCTGGACCCTCCACCGTGACCTTGCTCGCTTATTTGAAGACGCAGCAATTCCTTTTAGTGTGGGTTGCTGGTTTCTCTTGGGTGCTATGGACTCCGCATGGGTGGTCCAGGAGTCTATCAAGCTGGCTAGGTCCATCTCTATTCCCTTTAAAGGGCTTCTTTTTGTGTCTAGTTTAGGTCTGGTGAACCACGCTGCTAACCACAGCGCCCCTCTCGTGGTCGCTTTCGTCGTTCTTATACATGCACTTGTTTTTATTGCACTTGGGTTTTCCATTGGCGTCGCATGTTTCCGAGGTGCCTACTAAGGGAGTCCTGGATTAGGGGGTCCTCGAGCGTCCGAACTATGGTACGTGGGCCGGACTGATGGGCTGTGAAGATACAAGACCGAAGACTATCTCCCTTGTCCGGAAGGGACTCTCCTTGGCATGGAAGGCAAGCTTGGCGTCCTGATATGAAGATTCCTATCTCTCAGAATCGAAGTTTGTACTACCCTAGTCCCCTCCGGTGTCTATATAAACCGGAGGGGTTAGCCTATAGAGGCAAGAATCATAATCATAGTCATACAGGCTAGACTTCTAGGGTTTTAGCCATTACGGTCTCGAGGTAGATCAACTCTTGTAATACTCATATTCATCAAGATCAATCAATAAGGAAGTAGGGTATTACCTCCATAGAGAGGGCCCGAACCTGGGTAAACATTGTGTCCCCTGTCTCCTGTTACAATCGACCTTAGACGCACAGTTCGGGACCCCCTACCCAAGATCTGCCAGTTTTGACACCGACATTGGTGCTTTCATTGAGAGTTCCGCTGTGTCATCGTCAAGAGGTTCGATGGCCCCGTCAATCATCTACAACAATGTTGTCTAGGGAGAAGTCTTCCTCCCCGGACAGATCTTCGTATTCGGCGGCATCGCATCGCGGGCCAATTCCCTTGGCCATCTAGAGCAGATCGACAGCTACGCCCCTGGCCATCAGCTCAGATTTGGAAGCTTGAACTACGTCGCAGATATCCGCGGAGACTTGATCTTCGACGGATTCGAGACCACGGCAGCCGCTCCCTGTCACCGCGATGAACATGACTTAAATCTATCATCGGACCATACCCACGAGATAGCGCCTGTAACTGCTCTGGCCCTAGATCCGGAGCAGATCGCGCCATCCGAGGACGGGAGGCTCAACCCCGCCACGGAAGCCGCAGACTTAGCGGCGTCGGAGCCGCACACAGACCCAACCTCTAGTGGGATCTATGTCACCGGAACCTCAGACTCGTTTTCGGCTATATGTTGCGAACCATGTGCGTCCGCGCACGTCGAGCTTGATCGGACATCGATCGTCGAATTCAGCTCCGCATACATCTTCCGGCACTCACCTTTAGACGACATGCTAAACTCATTAAAAACACTCTCCTTAGTGGGGGACTCACAGCCGAATTATATCTGGTTCGAACTGGAGGCTGATGACGGAGAATTCCGCTTCCCACCCACCGCCCACTTCGTAGCCAATGTTGAGGACCTAACCGACATGCTCGATTATGGCTCTGAAGACATCGACGGTATGGACGACGATGCCGGAGAAGAGGAGGCCCAAAACCCGCCATTTACCGGATGTTGGACGGCCACTTCCTCGTATGACGTATACATGGTGGACACACCAAAAGAGAATAACAGCAATGACAAGGAAGACCCAGTCGAGGATAAACCTCCTGAGATACAACCAAAGTGCCGACGTCAGCGGCGCCGCTCCAAGTCACTCCATGGAATAGACAGCAATACCGGCACAGGAAAAAACAATACTCCGGACGATGCCGAAGACAATGAAGACCACATTGAGGCAACTTCCGAACAGGACGAACGGGAAGACGGACAAGTTAGCCCTGACGAATAGGCCATACACGAATACTCGGAGGATGGTAATTATCTTCCGCTCTCCGAGATGAGGTGAGCCTTGGCAACAAGGATTTTATCGTGCCTGAGGAACCTCTCGAGTAGGAGCACTTTAAGCGCCGGCTAATAGCCACTACAAGGAGTCTGAAAAAGAAGCACCAGCAGCTTCAAGCTGATCAAGATCTGCTCAACAATAGATGGACCGATGTCCTGGCAGCCGAGGAATACGGCCTTAAGCACCCAGCCAAATGTTACCCGAAGCGCAAATTGCTACCTCTGTTCAACAACGAGGCGCCGAAGCCCGTACCATCATTGCACAATGCGGCTGACCGACCACCACGTGGTCGGGACAAAGCGGCAACTCAAGCCGAACACCAGCCCGCCCCACCTCACCGTAAAGGTAGAGATAAAACAGCTCGGGGACATACATATGACCTACAGCAGGACTTGGACAGTAGAGCAGGTCAGAACAGATCGATCTATGGATCACGGGGATCTGCCCCGACACGCGACAACGGCTAACTAGCCGGACACAACAATCATAATCATGCCCGGGCTGAGAAACACAGACGGACTCCATCCGAGCTACGTTGCGACGCCGCCCGATACAGAGGCACCGCACACCCACTTTGCTTCACCGATGAAGTAATGGAGCACGAATTCCCAAAAGGGTTTAAACCCATGAATATCAAATCATACGACGGAACAACAGATCCCACGGTATGGATTGAGGACTTTCTTCTCCATATCCACATGGCCCGCGGTGATGATCTCCACGCCATTAAATACCTCCCACTAAAACTAAAGGGACCGGCACGGCACTGGCTAAACAGCCTTCCAAAGAGCTCTGTTGGCAGCTGGGAAGACCTGGAAGACGCCTTTCGCGATAACTTCTAAGGTACATATGTCCGGCCTCCAGATGCCGATGACTTAAGTCACATCATCTAGCAGCCCGGAGAGTCAGCCAGAAAGCTCTGGACTAGGTTCTTAATTAAAAAGAACCAAATTGTCGATTGTCCGGACGCCGAAGCCCTCGCGGCCTTCAAACACAGCGTCCGGGATGAGTGGCTCGCCCGCCACCTCGGTCAAGAAAAACCAAAACCCATGGCAGCTCTTACCGCTCTAATGACCCGCTTCTGCACGGGAGAAGACAGCTGGCTCGCTCGTAGGAACAACAGTGCCAGCGATCCGGGCACTTCAGAAGTCCGAGATGGCAACGGCAAGCCACGGCGCAATAAACACAAGCGTCGTAATAATAATGAAATAACGCAAGACATAGCGGTCAACGCCGGATTCAGCGGCTCCAAACCCGGTCAACGGAAAAAGCCATCCAAGGCAAATAGAGACGTACCATCCAATCTCGACAAGATATTGGATCGGCCCTGCCAGATTCATGGCACCCCCGATAAACCAGCTACTCACACTAACAGAAGATGCTGGGTCTTCAAACAAGGCGGCAAGCTTATTGCCGAACACAAGGGGAAGGGGCCGCCCAGTGACTGCGATGAAGAAGAGACTCACCAGCCGAATATCGGGGTTCAGAAGCAATTTCCCCCCGAAGTGAAAACCGTAAACATGGTATATGTGACGCACACCCCTATAGGGGAGCGCCCGCGCGCACTACGAGACACATACGCCATAGAGGTGGTTCCCCCAAAGTTTAGTTGTATCCGTCCCGAAGGTTTGCCATCTCTGATCATCGATCCAATTATCGATGGGTTCCATCTCACGAAAGTCCTTATGGATGGCGGCAGTAGCCTTAATCTACTCTACAAAGACACAGTCCACAAAATGGGCATTGATCCTTCTAGAATCAAACCCACCACAACTATCCTCAAGGGATCAGTACACGACATAGAAGCTCACTGCACGGGCTCCATCACACTGGAAGTCATTTTCGGTTCGCCGAACAACTTCCGAAGCGAGGGCTTGACCTTTGATATTGCACCGTTCCACAGTGGCTACTATGCACTTCTGGGGCATACCGCTTTTGCTCGTTTTAATGTGGCCCCACTCTACGCCTATCCAAAACTTAGAATGCCTGGTCCATGCGGCATCATAACAATAAATGGAAATACGGAACACTCCCTCCGTACAGAGGATCATACAATGCCTATTACAGCCGAAGTACAAAGCGGCCTCGTCAAGCCGCACAACTCATCGGCCATTAAGCCGCCGGTGTCTATTAAATGGAACCGATCAATCTCAGAGCTGGATTAGCAGTTCGGCCTGCATCGTTCGCCTCACAATCACGCAAAGTTTATACCGCGCATGCATAATTATGTACTTAAAATACCCTGGTCATCGGCGGAGGCACAATACGGGCAAGCCTACAAGCACTCCAATTTCCTCCTTTTCCTTTCTAACTATTTCTTTATATTTTATCACTGTGGCTCAAACATTGGTCATCTCACGACTCTTTCGTGAGTTCGGCTTCATACACTTACCCAGAGGTTATTCTGTTAAGGAATCCTTTCACCGAGGCAAGGGTGCGGTGCGGCGCATGACAGGAGGTCCAAATAATTTTGTGTAGACCGCACTCTCTATTTTGAGCCGGTAAAGTGCCTTCTCCGTCAGCCTTCGACCACCGGCATGTCAAATAGCCTGGGTCGTGGCATTATTATTTGTAAAATGGCAATTGACATATCGATCAAGTCCTAGTGAACATAATCCGTATCCAGTATTCGCTTTTTCTAAAGAGCTGGATTTCTCAGGTTGTTTCACGCTCGCACCTCGACACAGGTTGCCAGGGGCACGATATGGGAACAAATGAGTTGCCGACAAGTCCGAACAGCTTTATAGCACACTTCGGCGTCGCGAGTTTGGCCTTATATTCATCAGCTCCGAATCATGTCTTTGGTCAATAGTTGGGTTGCACGGCTCCTGTGCTTACTACCTTACGTTCCACTATATCGACTAGGGTAGTAAAGGGAGAACTACTGCGATTGTGTCCCGGCTTATCCGGATGAGCACCTTAGTAGAGAAATTTGAAAACTGACTG
Source organism: Aegilops bicornis (assembly GCA_021605145.1). Classification (NCBI taxonomy): domain Eukaryota; kingdom Viridiplantae; phylum Streptophyta; class Magnoliopsida; order Poales; family Poaceae; genus Aegilops; species Aegilops bicornis. Next base: position 312,543,611 of record CM038670.1, on the reverse strand, counting down.
TCATGATGCGGCGAGAGCTGGTCAACCACTCAATGACTTATTAGAGTCTTTCGCGATTCCTTCCATATTACACGAAGGGCCATTCTTCTGGTCACCCATGTAACGCACGATATTCGGATAACTGCATACATACCAGGGGCTATATCATAGACCCACCGTCAAACTCCTATGGCTAAGTGAAAATGCTAAAGCCCTATAGTCTGATTGCCTAGTTCGCCGCATTGACACCTCCCTCATGGACCAAGACATTGGGTCAAGAGTGATCAAGTGCTTTCCCGAACACCCCTGTATTTTATGTGAGGGGCCTGAAGCCGACGACTGGAAAACTTTCAGATTATACAAAAACGGCCGCACAGGAGGAGCCAAAACTTTCTAGGCATAGCCTTAAAATATTATAATATTGTTTTTTACAATTTCAATACATTTCACTCGAATATCATCTATTCCGGGCACTGACCCTATATCAAGCGGGCACCCTCTAAGACATCCTCGAAATAATGCTCTGGCGTGTGATGCTCCTTGCCCTTGGGTGGACTTTTCGCTGCAATATCGGTGGCCTTCATCTTCACCCAAAGACGCCTTGACATGGGCAAAGGCCATCCGTGCACCTTCAATGCACATTGACCGCTTAACGGCGCCGACACGCAAAGATCGCATCAACTAGTCGCTGCACCAAACTGAAATAACTCTTCGGAACTGGCTCAGTCGGCCACAGCCGGACCACGACGTCCTTCATGGCAGAACCAGATATCTTGCGGAGCTCGTCCCACTGTGCCATCTGTTCTTTCAGCAACAGCGGGCGCTTTGGTGTGCCGAATTGTGACCAGAAAAGCTTCTCCGTTACATACCCTTCTCGCGCTTCATAAAACTGCGCCGGATCGGAGGCGCTCTTCGGCAAGTCCAAGAAGGCGTCTGGAGACCTCCACATTTTTTAAGCGGGGAATACTTCGGATTGCCGAATTTAGTCTGTAATAAGGAAGGCTTACCGGCCGCTATGTCCCCAGCTTGCCGGATCTCTTCCCGGGCCGCTCTAGACTCAGATCGTGCTTCTCTCGCCTCTTGTAAGGCCTTGTCGAGATCGGCCACTTTGGCTTTGTTATCCCTCTTGAGGAATTCGCACCGGATAGTGGCTTCCTTTAGCTCGCACACCATAGTAGACATTCTCTCCTCACACTGGCGTTGAGCAACCTGTCCGGCTTCTAACTCATCAGCTGCCTTCTTGGCAGCCACATTACTCATCCGGGCTTTCTCCTTGGCTCAGGCAAGTTCATCCCGAAGGGCCTCAACCGCGGCAGCACCATCCTGCAGATATGCATGTGTCAGAATATAATTCTAGCTTCTTGCTCATGTTATTATACATACATACACTGACCGCCCCCAACACATACCTTGCGCCTCATCGGGTCGCCTGTTAATAAGCTGATGTCGTCATCCGCCACATCAAGTTTTTGCTTCAGACCTGCAACCTCTGTAGCATGGGCAGTCGTCATGGAGGTAACAACCTGTGTTTCAATTAATTAGATTATTTCCTGGGCACATCTTTTTGGATCCTCTGATTGCCTCCCTTTGGACACCAACTAGAGTCTCAGGGGCTACTATCTATATGCAGGTGCATTTTGCGTATAGAGCACAATCGAAAAAATAACATTACGTACCTCGAAGCCTCTTAGCAGGCCCATGAAGGCTTCATTCAATCTGCTTTTCGCGGATAGAATCCTCTCAACCACTATACCCATCAAGGTATGATGTTCCTCTAAGACGGACGAATACCACAACATGTCCATCAGTGTATCCGGCGCCTCCGGATTCCTGGAAGCAGCTGTGGGAGTATGGACTCCCTTTGAAAGGATATGTTTGCTCGACCCTAGAGTCGTCTCCGGCTGTAAACCGGATAATCTAGAGCCTTTATTGTTAGCCCCCATAGGGATCGCACACTCCGGACCCCAGGCGGCCGAAGTTTCACCTTGGGGCGTTGTCTCCGTTATCCTCTGTTGATCGGGAGAGATCCTCCAGGACGACACCTCGACGTCGTCCGCCCCGTTGGGCGAGGAAGCTTGTGGAGGCGTCTTGCTTTCCATCATCTCTGGAAGAAGGTCCCCCGAGGAGGAGGATTGTTGAGGAAGACTGTGTGCCGGACTACAAAACACATATTCTAGATGTTACCCTTGTAACGAGAAAAGGAATGGGATATGTTTAAAACACCTTTGTTCACTTATGATTCGGCTGGATACTTGTCCTTATGAAGGAACTGTACGACAACGTCACCTTCCGAGCCTGAACCGCCCAACAGGGGCGTCTTGCCTCGCTTAGGAGCCTTTACCTCCCAACTTTCGGAGGTGGCCCTTTTCTTACCATAGGGAGAAAGGATGTCAGCTTCTCCTTCTCTTTTGTTTTCGGAAGAGGGAGCCTTAATCTCCCTGGACACAGTGTGTGGTGTACCTCCGGGAAGGAAGTCACCTTTGGCTCCCCCGATCTCCTCATTGTCCTCTTCCACCGGCACCTGGTATGGCACCGGGACCAGCATCCTTGTTAGCACGGGACTAGCTGAGTCTTCAGGAAGAGGAGCCGAACATCTGATTCGCTCCGCCTTCTTTATCCAGCCTTGGAAGAAGATGGTTTTCTCAGTATCTTATTATGATATGCCTAACTAAGCTGTGTTCGGGAGTCGAGTGCTTATCGAGGTATCCGGATGGTTGCAGTCAAGGCCGACTTCCTCTGTAGTATCCGGCCACTGTTTTCGTGTCCCGAAGAACAATTTCCACATTTCTTTGTCTGTTGTGCCGAAGAAGTGCTGAAGGGTTCGTGGTCCTTCCGAATTGAACTCCCACAGGCGAAGAGGCCACCGCTGGCATGGTAGGACCCAGCGGACTAGCATTATTTGGATTACGTTGATAAGTCCGATGTCCTTCTCATTAAGGCTCCGGATGCGGCTCTATAGAGTCTGCACTTCGTCGATTGATCCCCAGTCCCGCCCCTTATTGATCCATGATGCGACCTAAATTGGAGGGCCAGATTGGAACACGGGTGTAGCCGCCCACTTGGTGCCGCGGGGTTCAGTGATGTAAAACCACTCCTGCTGCCATAAGTCGGAAGATTCTGTGAAGGATCCTTTTAGCCAAAAAGCGTTGATAAGTTTGCTCACTATAGCACCACCGCACTCTGCTTATTTCCCATTGACTACCTTCGGCTTCACCTTAAAGGTCTTGAGCCACAAGCCGTAGTGTGGGGGAATACAGAGGAAGGCTTTGCATATGATAATGAACGTCGAGACGTGAAGAAAGGAGTTCGGAGCTAGATCATGAAAATCTAGCCCGTAATAGAACATGAGCCCTCGAACAAAGGGGTGGAGAGCAAACCCTAGCCCTCGGAGGAAGTGGGAGACGAATACGACCCTCTCGCTGGATCTGGGAGTAGGAATAACCTGCCCTTGAGCAGGAAGCCTGTGGGGGATTTCCGCGGTCAGGTATCTTGCCACCCGGAGCATCATAATATCCTCCTCTGTGACAGAAGAAGCCATCCACCGACCTTGAAAGCCAGTTCTAGACATGACTGGGAACCTCGAAACAATTAGATTGAACCTTGGGTGCTGGAGCTCGAGGCTGGAGAGGTTAAGGAAAGGGTTGGTGTCGGTGTCAAAACCGGCGGATCTCGGGTAGGGGGTCCCGAACTGTGCGTCTAGGCGGATGGTAAATGGAGACAAGGGACACGATGTTTTTACCCAGGTTCGGGCCCTCTCGATGGAGGTAAAACCCTACTCCTGCTTGATTAATATTGACGATATGGGTGGTACAAGAGTAGATCTACCACGAGATCAGAGAGGCTAAACCCTAGAAGCTAGCCTATGGTATGATTGTTGTTCGTCCTACGGACTAAAACCCTCCGGTTTATATAGACACCGGAGAGGGCTAGGGCTACACAGAGTCGGTTACAATGGGAGGAGATCTACATATCTGTATCGCCAAGCTTGCCTTCCACGCCAAGGAAAGTCCCATCTGGACACGGGACGAAGTCTTGAATCTTGTATCTTCATAGTCCAGGAGTCCGGCCAAAGGTTATAGTCCGGCTATCTGGACACCCCCTAATCCAGGACTCCCTCGGTTGGCATGAAGAAGCAAGACGAGCCCGTTGGTATGTATCCTCAATCGAAGGCGAGTCCCAAACGGTCACGGGGAGGGCTCTTGGTATTCAACCTCTTTATAAAGAGACCAAGGCTCTACTCATTTCTTTCAATCTCAATCGAATCCGCCTCTCACCTCGAGTTCCAACACCCAAAGCTCCAGATTCAGGCGCTTCGGACCTTCGATGATGTCCGGCTCCGACCTTCAAGGCTGGTGGATGCCTTCCTCCGTTATGGAAGAAGACGTGCTAAAGCTAAGAGATGCCAGGTATCTAACCGGTGAAATCCCGCATAGGCTGCCTGCTCAAGGGCAGGTTATTCCCACTCCCAAGCCTGGCGAGAGCGTGGCGTTCGCATCTCATCTCCTTCGGGGGCTAGGCTTCCCGAGGGACCCCTTCGTGAGGGGGCTCCTATTTTATTATGGGCTGGAATTTCACGACTTGGCTCCGGAGTCCATCCTCCACATCTCATCGTTCATTGTCGTGTGCGAAGCCTTCCTCCGTATTACTCCTCACTTCGGATTGTGGCTTAAGACCTTCAAAGTAGAGCCGAAGATGATCGAGGGGCAGCACGCGGACTGCGAAGGTGCTGTTATAAGCAAGAATGCTGACGCTCCATGGCCCGAGGGCTCTTTTCAAGAGGAGTTCAGCTTATGGCGACGAGAGTGGTTTTATATCATAGCTCCCAGGGGCACCAAGTGGGTTGCGCCACCTGCCTTTCGCCGGGTCCCCACCACAGCCTAGCATCATGGGTCAATAAAGGGTTTAACTAGGGGCCGCCCAAGGGCGTGCCCTTGTTGCGTAACCGCATTCGAGATCTCCTAGAAAGAGACATCAATCTGGTCGTAGTGACGCAGGTCATGTTGATTCGCCGCACCTGCCTCGCAAACGTTGCCCCTTCGCCTGTGGGAGTTTAATCCGGAGGACCACGAGCCCTCCAACATTTCTGGTAGCGACGCCCATGGATATGTACAAATTGTTCTTGGATCACGAGCAATGTGTCCGGACTCGACCGAGACGCAGGTCTGAGCTGCAATCACCCGGATACTCAAGTAAGTAGCCTCGCATTACTATTACACGCTTATCCGTGATATTTATCATAAAATTGCCCTTAAAATATATGTCCCTTAAATAGGAGTGGATAGCGAAAGCAAAGCTAATCAGGTGTCTGCCCACCCCCCCCTGAGACCACGCCGGATCCCATGTTAACTAGGATGCTGGAGGTTGCGCCTTTGGAAGAAGGCGAAGGGGGGAACAAGGAAGCTACCGCCTCCCCAAAGGAGGCTGTCAGGAAAGGAGGAATCGAGAATTCCTCTATCCAGGGGAAGAAGAGGACCGCCTCAAGACCCGGAGACCATGGTCCCAAAGCGGGGAAGAAATCTTCGCCGAGGGTCCTGCGCCGGGGATGCCTCGGCAGACTTGTGCCCCCAAGGGGATCAGCCCTCCACCGAGCCGTAAGTAGAGAGGGGAGTTTTAAAATGAGAGACATCCCTGTTCTATTTCTGAGGAAGATAACCGAAATTTTACCTTGTAGTTTGGATCTCAGCCCTTCTCAGCAGAGCTCATCTTCAGGGGATCTTCGTCTGGAAATGATGGAGAGCGGTACGCCTCCCCTCCCGTGCATCGCTTATGCAGGCGGGCGCACTCGAGGTGTCGTCACGGAAGGTTTCTCCGAATCTGGCAGGCCGGAAGGCGTCAGATGGCCCCTCAAAGCCCTCCGTGTCCGGCCTTCGAAAAGGCCATCGGACGAGTCCGGCACCGTCCCGGCACGTCGGAGGAGCTGAAGGATCTGCTCGGGCGGCGTCTATCTCGTAAGAACACCGTGCGTTGATGGGTACGGTGATTGAAAGGATTTCATCCGCGGAGAGCGGGTTGTACGAGGCCGTCAGGAGTTTACTCACAGGTTTTGAGGTACACGAAATGATGTACCTTTTGACAGTTCCGCATATATAAGATGCGCCCTGTGTAGATAGTAGCCCCTGAGACTCGCGGCGTTGTCAAAATGACGGCGCGCCGAGGATCATAATCCCGAATATAATATGTCGCCCTTCCTATGTAGGTGGCGAAGTGTCCGGTGGCTAGCCGGACTGATGGATTTGCCGAGCTAAAGCGGCAACTTGACGTGGCAGATGCCGACATCGCGCTTGTCAACAAGCGGCTTGACGAGGCACAAGGTATGTAATTTCTCCGAAGACACCTGGTAAGAGGAGCTTCATGCCCGTATCTTAAACATGTGTGCTTGATGCAGATTGTGCCGCTGCCATGGAGACCATAATAAAATAGGAGCCCCATCACGAAGGGGTCTGTCGGGAAGCCTAGCCCCCGAAGGAAATGAGACGCGAACGCCACGCTCTCGCCAGGCTTGGGAGTGGGAATAACCTGCCCTTGAGCAGGCAGCCTATGCGGGATTTCACCGGTTAGATACCTGGCATCTCTTAGCTTTAGCACGTCTTCTTCCATAACGGAGGAAGGCATCCACTGGCCTTGAAGGTCGGAGCCGGACATCATCGAAGGTCCGAAGCGCCTGAATCTGGAGCTTTGGGTGTTGGAACTCGAGGTGAGAGGCAGATTCGATTGAGATTGAAAGAAATGAGTAGAGCCTTGGTCTCTTTATAAAGAGGTTGAATACCAAGAGCCCTCCCCGTGACCGTTTGGGACTCGCCTTCGATTGAGGAGACATACCAACGGGCTTTATAAAGCGACTAAGACTCGTCTTGCTTCTTCACGCCAACCGAGGGAGTCCTGGATTAGGGGGTGTCCGGATGGCCGGACTATAGCCTTTGGCCGGACTCCTGGACTATGAAGATACAAGATTGAAGACTTTGTCCCCGTGTCTGGATGGGACTTTCCTTGGCGTGGAAGGCAAGCTTGGAGATACGGATATGTAGATCTCCTACAATTGTAACCGACTCTGTGTAACCCTAACCCTCTTCGGTGCCTATATAAACCGGAGGGTTTTAGTCCGTGGGGACGAACAACAATCATACCATAGGCTAGCTTCTAGGGTTTAGCCTCTACGATCTCATGGTAGATCTACTCTTGTACTACCCATATCATCAATATTAATCAAGCAGGACTAGGGTTTTACCTCCATCGAGAGGGCCGAACCTGGGTAAAACATCGCTGGCCCCTTGTCTCCTGTTACCATCCGCCTAGACGCACAGATTGGGACCCCCTACCCAAGATCTGCGGTTTTGACACCGACATTGGTGCTTTCATTGAGAGTTCCTCTGTGTCGTCATCTTTAGGCCCGATGGCTCCTCCGATCATCAACGATGATGCGCCTGTGGTGAGACTTTTCTCCCGGACAGATCTTCGTATTCGGAGGCTTTGCATCGCGGGCCAATTAAGCAGCCATCTGGAGCAGATTGAAAGCTATGCCCTCGCCACCGGTCAGATTTGGAAGTTTGAACTACACGGCTGACGTCCGCGGAGACTTGATCTTCGATGGGTTCGAGCCACAGCCAAGTGTGCCACACTGTCACGAGGGGCATGATCTAGCTCTGCCGCAAAGTGTCACGGAGGCCGCACTGATGTCCGCCTCGACCTTTAGCTTCGGAGGCTGCTACCGATCGAGGACGGGTGGCTGGACACCGCCTCGGGGGCTGCAATCTCTACGGCGATTGAGCCGTACACCTACCCCGTCCTTTGCGAAGCTCGTAACTCCAAGGTGCCGGACTCCTCTCCGGACTCCGAGCCTTCCGCGCCCCCGCCAATCGAATCCGATTGGGCGCCGATCATGGATATCGCTGCCGTGGACATCTTTCAGCACTCGCCCTTTGGTGACATCCTGAATTCACTAAAGTCTCTCTCTTTATCAGGAGAGACCTGGTCGGATTATGGTCAGGAAGGCTGGGATACGGACGACGAAGAAATTCAAAGCCCACCCACCACCCACTTCGTAGCCACTGTCGATGATTTAACCGACATGCTCGACTTCGACTCCGAAGACATCGACGGTATGGATGACGATGCAGGAGACGAACAAGAACCAGCGCCCACAGGGCACTGGAAGGCCACCTCGTCATACAACATATACATGGTGGACATCCCAAAAGATGGGAATGGCGATGGAACAGCGGAGGATGACCCCTCCAAGAAACAACCTAAGCGCCCGGCGTCGTGGCGCCGCTCTAAATCCCGGGCCACAAAGAAAAATGGTGATTCTGGCACGGGAGACAATAACACCCCGGACAGTGCCGAAGACAACCCCCTCCAGCAGGACTCAGCGCGGGAGGATGGAGAAGCCAGCCCTCATGAGAGAGCGGCGGAAAGAGAGGTAGAGGACAATAATTACATGCCTCCCTCCGAAGGTGAGGCAAGCCTCGACGACGACTAATTCGTCGTGCCCGATGATCCCGTCGAACAAGAGCGTTTCAAACGCAGGCTCATGGCCACGGCAAGCAGCCTCAAGGAAAAGCAGCAACAGCTTAGAGCTGACCAAGACTTGCTAGCTGACAAATGGACTGAAGTCCTTGCGGCCGAAGAGTATGAACTCGAGCGCCCCTCCAAGAGCTACCCAAGACGCAGGCTGCTACCCCGATTAGAGGAGGAAGCATGACATGGCTGACCGACCACCTCGTGGCCGCGACAGAGAGGCCTCTCGGCCCTCAACTCAAGCCGCACCCCGGCGCCGCTCAAAAAATACCAAGGCGTGGGGAAATGCGCCAGACCTGCGAGACATATAGGAGGACAAGGCAAGGCAAACAAGATCGATCTACGGGTCGCGTGGGCGCCCGCGACACGTGGCGATAACCGTCATTAATCGGATATGGAAACTCCGGCCGGGCGAACACGATGAGACAAAGCTCATTTGAGCTGCGTCGTGATATAGCCCAATACAGAGGCGCCGCACACTCACTATGCTTCACAGATGAAGTGATGGGTCATCAAATCCCTAAGGGTTTCAAACCCATAATCATTGAATCATATGATGGCACAACAGATCCTGCGGTTTGGATCAAGGATTATCTCATTTACATCCACATGGCCCGCAGTGATGATCTACACGCCATCAAATACCTCCCACTCAAGCTTAAAGGACCAGCCCAGCATTGGCTTAACAGCTTGCCAGCAGAGTCAATTGGTTGTTGGGAAGACCTGGAAGCCGCATTCCTCGACAATTTCCAGGGCACATATGTGCGACCACCGCACGCCCGATGACCTAAGCCACATAATTCAGCAGCGGAGGAATCGGCGAGACAATTACAGACACGGTTCCTAACCAAGAAAAATCAAATCGCCGATTGTCCTGGATGCAGAGGCCCTTGCAGCCTTCAAACACAACATCCGCTACGAGTGGCTTGCCCGGCACCTAGGACAGGAAAAGCCAAAATCCATGGCAGCCCTCACAACACTCATGACCTGCTTTTGCGCGGGAGAGGACAGCTGGCTAGCTCGCAGTAACAACATGACCAAGAGCCCTGGTTATTCGGATACCAAGGACAGCAACGGCAGGTCGCGTCGCAACAAGCACAAGCGCCGCATTAACGGCGATAATGCTGAGGATATGGCAGTCAATGCCGGATTCAGAGGCTCTAAACCCGGTCAGTGGAAAAAGCCATTTAAAATAAATACTCCGGGCCCGTCCAATTTGGACCAAATACTCGATCGCTCGTGCCAGATACACGGCACCCCCGAAAAACCAGCCAATCACACCAACAGGGATTGTTGGGTGTTCAAGTAGGTAGGCAAGTTAAATGCCGAAAACAATGACAAGGGGCTGCATAGCGATGACGAGGAGGAGCCCCGGCCGCCGAACAATAGTGGACAAAAGGGCTTTCCCCCACAAGTGCGGACGGTGAACATGATATACGCAACCCACATACCCAAAATGGAGCGGAAGAGTGCACTAAGGGACGTATATGCGATGGAGCCATTCGCCCCAAAGTTCAACCCATGGTCTTCCTGCCCGATCACTTTTGATCGAAGGGACCACCCCACAAGCATCCGCCATGGCGGATTCGCCGCATTGGTTCTAGACCCAATCACTGACGGATTTCATCTCACTAGAGTCCTAATGGACGGCGGCAGCAGCCTGAACCTGCTTTATCAGGACACAGTGTGCAAAATGGGCATAGACCCATCAAGGATTAAACCCATGAAGATGACCTTTAAAGGCGTCATACCAGGTGTAGAGGCCAACTGTACAGGCTCAGTTACACTTGAAGTGGTCTTCGGATCCCCGGATAACTTCCGGGCGAGGAGTTAATCTTGACATAGTCCGTTCCACAGCCTATCACGCCTTTGCCGGACGAACCGCATTTGCGAAGTTCAATGCGGTGCCGACCACGCATATCTCAAGCTCAAGATGCCAGTCCACGAGGAGTCATTACGGTCAATGGAAACACCAAACACTCTCTCCGGACGGAGGAGCATCTGGCTGCCCTCGCGGGCGGAAGTACAAAGCAGCCTCTTAAGGCAATTCTCGAGTCTGACCGTTAAACGTTCGGACACCGTCAAGCGCGCCTGGAGTAACCTACAACAAGACCGCCTGCACGTTCCGAGCACGCATAGCAATGCGGCCCCAAAGCCCCAGCCTCATGAATTGCGAAACCAAGATTACTACGCGTACATAATTACGCTCTGGAAATACCATGGGCATAGGGGAAGGGGCACGACCACGGCATGCCCAGAATGCGGCTCAACCGCACCAGGGGCTCCCGATTGTGTCATTCTTTTCTTTTCTTCTTTTTTTTACTTTCAGGACTCCGTTCTCACGAAGCCCTGTCTGGCAGTAGAATCGCCGAACACACGATGCAATAGCCAGGGAAGCATAAAGCTACGTCAAGTGTCCAGGTGGTCTCTATTACGAGCAGTATACCTGTTTTACACACCATCCCACAGCTTACCCCTGGAGGGAGACATGTTAAAAAGTCACGTCCCTTGCTTATCGCACTATTTGTATCGTTCTGCTCTTACTGCATCCCTTTTGAATAAACAATACATAGGTTCTACCTATTATTGAATTCCCTTATTTCTATATATATATATATATATATATATATATATATATATATATATATATGTTCATTTATGACATTGTGCAACCGTACACTCTGCACGGCAATACACTGTGGGCTTAAGTACCCCACAACATGGTGTGATAAGTCCGAACACTTTCACAAGTGCGGCACCCCAAACTTATAGCATTATATGCATCGGCTCGAATCATGTCTTGGGTCAATAGTTGGGTTTGCCCGGCTCCCATGTTTTGGTACCTTATGTTACATTATATCGGCTAAGGTAGCTGGGAGAACCACCGCGATTGTGCCCAGGTTGAGCTGGGTTAAGCACCTCGGTGGAGAAAGCTAAAACTGACCCGTCATGATAGGGCGAGAGCCGATCGCTATTCGAGAGGTTTTCGAGTCCCTAAAGACTTATGCCGCCTAGAGCGAGGAGTCGGCATTGTCCGGCCTAGGCGTGGATAGCGCCCGAACTCGGTCTTCCGAATACTAGGGGCTTCACAAATTTAAAATTATAGAATTCTGTGGCTAAGTGAGAGTGTTCAAGCATTATAGTCCGGTTGCCTTGTTCGTTGCGTTGAGCGCCTCCCTCGAAGGACCCAAGAATGGGAACAAGAGAGCTCAAGTTTATCCCAAACACCCCAGCACTCGTGGCATGGGGGCTGAAGCCGACGACTCGCCTCTCTCAAATTTAATACACGGCCGCACAGAAGGTAATATTTTAAATTCAAAAGTGTTGCTTAGCGCATATGAACAAGTTTTCAGGTATACAGGATAACAAATGCGAGTCTACTCAAATATTACATCTTTGGAACATTCATCCGCTATAAAGCGAGGCACCCTTCAGACGCCCTCATAATACATTTAGGAGCTTGCGATGCTCCTTGCATGGTGGTGGCCCGTCCGTCACAAGCTTCTCAGCGTCCATCTTGCCCCAGTGCACCTTAGCAAGGGCAAGGGCCCTACGGGCACCTTCGATGCAGATGGAGCGCTTGACGACGTCAATCCATGGACAAGCGTCCACCAGCCGCCTCACCAGCCCGAAGTAGCTCCCAGGCATGGCTTCCCTAGGCCACAGCCGAACTATGAGGCCTCTCATGGCCTGTTCGGCCACCTTATGGAGCTCGACCAGCTGCTTCAACTGGTCGCTTAAGAAGCAGGGTGTCCGGCCTCGACATCTGAGACGAGAACACCTTTTCCGTCGAGCTTCCTCCTCAGCTCGGTAGAATGTGGCAAAGACATCGGACACCTGCAGGCAGATCTGCGAATGCTCTGAGAGCTCCGGATTCGGGTAAGTAATGAGATAATTCACTTTCACATGCTTGATTTGAATATAGAATGCCTTACCCGCTGCTATCTTCTTCATCACCTCTATTTCCTGAAGGGCTTTTTGGGCTTCGGCCTTAGCGGCTTTGGCGCTCTCAAGGGCCGAGGCGAGCTCGGACTCTCGAGTCTTTGAGTCACGCTGCAAAATCTCGTGTTTTTCCACGAGAGCCTGGAGCTCTTGCCGCACCTCCGCCACCCGCGCCTCCTGCTTCTCTCGCTCGGTGCGCTCTGCGGCCGCATTGCTTTCGGCCTTGGACACCGCTTCCTTCAGGGTCGCCACCTCGTTCGTGGCCCCTGGAGTATTCACGTTATTCCTGTCATCTTTTGCAACCACATCTTTTTAATACTCTCATAAGGTATTACTTACCTTCCTTGTCCTCGAGTCGCTTTTTGGCAAGTCCGAGCTCGTTCTCGGACCGCTCGAGGCTCTGCTTTAATGCATCAACCTCCAGCGATCGGTCTTGGGCAGAGGTCAATGTGACCTGCATTCCCATATTGACATACTTATGTTAGACTCCTGCGTATATCTTTTTAGATCCTCGGTTCGGCTATTTCTTTCCGAACACCAAACCGAGCATCGAGGCTCTCTGTCTATGCGGTAATATTTTTACATATCTTAAATACATACCTCAAAGCTCGTTAGAAGGCTGGCACAGCTTCACTCAAATTTCGCTCTTGGCGGATCGAACCTACGGATCACCACACTCATAACAGTGATGTGCTCCTCGTCGATGGAAGCGATGTTAAGCGCCTCCATTAAATCATCCGGTGCCTCCGGTTGGACGGAGGTCACCGGCGTCGCAGTCTTGCCCTTCTTACGAAGGGGTTGCCTGTCGGACTCCGGAACCACTGAAGGTTCGATGCGAGTCCCAAGACAGGGCGGACTTGAAGCCCTTGAGGTTTTATCCCCTTTGCGCCGGAGTCCGGGAGGTCGCCATTGGCGCCTCCATGGCCACCTCCTCCTGGTTGGGCCTTTTGGGACTCCACCTGGCGTCATCCATGGCGGGAGGAGACAAAGGCGGTCGGAAGTGAGGTGCTATTCACCTCAAGCGAATCAAGGGAGCCGCTCGACGAATCGTCGAGCCCGTCCTTGGGCGGGCTGCATGGTTATACTCGGCATTAGAAGATGTTGTGCGACAAATGGAACGCCATGAGTTATTCTCTCGATGGCCACCCCTCTTCGTCGTCGTCGGCGTTGGTGGTGTAGTCCGGAGGGAGGGTCCTTCCCTTCTTGGACCCTCCGGCCTCCCTAGTTGGGGCGACCTTCCTTTTCTTCTCTCCCCCCGCTGGGGGAGAGGCCTCTTTTTCCTCCTCCTCGTCTTCGTGGGAGGAGTCCACCTCGGAGTCATCGGACGATGAGTCCGACAACACCTGGCGCCGGGAACTCCTCCGAGTTCCCGTGGCCTTCTTCTTGGCCTTCTTCTCCCGCACCACGTAAGGTGCCGGAACCAGCAGACCTGTCAAGCGGGCGTCCGCTGGGTCTTCTGGCAAGGGAGCCGGACAGTTAACCTGTCCGGACGTCTTCAGCCAGTCCTGTCAAAGGTTAGGGAGTTTTAGATCCCACATAGAGTCAAACTATTAAAAAAGAGTCCCGTAAAGGGTAGAAGAGCTTACCTCCCTGACTTGATGCTGCGAGCTGAATCCGCGATCTTCGGTAGTGGACGCGGGAGCCTCGGCGCCCTTGAACAGCACCTTCCAGGCATCTTCGTACGTAGTGTCGAAGAGCCGGCTCAAGGTTCGGTGTTGTGCCGGATCAAACTCCCACAATTTGAAGGCCCGTTCTTTGGCATGGGAGGATCCGGCGGATGAGCATAACACGGACTACGTTGACAAGCTTGAGCTTCTTGTCCGTCGGGGTTTTCGGACCCAGTTTGGAGTCCGATCAGCTCTTCCGGATTACCCAGCGTCGGGCCCATCTCTTTCCATGAGGTGAGCCGTGTTGGGAAGCGGATCGAATTCGGGGCCGCCGCCCATTGAGAGTCGCGCTGCTCGGTGATGTAGAACCACCCGATTGCCACCCCTTTATGGTCTCCACGAAGGAGCCCTCGAGCCATAGGGCGTTGGCCATCTTGCCCACCATGGCACCTCGGCACTCCGGCTTGGCGGCCGCCCACTACCTTGGCTTGACATTGAAGGTCTTCAGCCATAAGCCGAAGTGGGGCTGGATGCAGAGGAAGGCCTCGCACACGACGATGAATGCCGAGATGTTGAGGATGAAATTCGGGGCCAGATCGTGGAAATCTAGGTTGTAGTAGAACATGAGCCCCCGGACAAATGGGTGAAGTGGAAACCCTAGTCTACGAAGGAAGTGGGGGAGGAACACTACCCTCTCATGGGGCCTGGGGGTGGGGATGAGCTGCCCCTTGTTGGGGAGCCGATGCGCGATGTCGTCGGACAAGTATCCGGCCTTCCGCAACTTTTTGATGTGCCCCTCCGTGACGGAGGAGGCCATCCACTTGCCTCCCGCTCCGGACATAGTTGGAAAAGGTTGAGGTGGGATGTACGGACTTGGGCGCTGGAGCTCGAGTCTTGTGAAATGGATAAGCAAAGGAGGAAGAAGGCGTGTGTGAAAAAGTGGATCCTTATCCCCTTATATGGACGGACAAAGCCATGCGTCCCCACCGACCTGATAAAACTCGCTTATCTCCCAAGTGCCGTAATCAATGCTGTGGTTGGGTTACCCACGCCCGTATTGATGAGAATCCCGGAATAAGGGGATACGATCTCTGCTTTGACAAGACATGCCAAGGAAACCGCCTAGCTAAACGCGCTGAGGTGGGGCAGTAAAAACGATTCGAATAAAGGCTTGGTCGTGGTGTGATGTCACGCTGCAGAATACGTCAGCGGATCGAACTTGTGTAAATATTATTCTCTCTACGGTGGTATGTGAAACT
The DNA here is from genome assembly GCA_021605145.1 of Aegilops bicornis. Lineage (NCBI taxonomy): Eukaryota > Viridiplantae > Streptophyta > Magnoliopsida > Poales > Poaceae > Aegilops > Aegilops bicornis. The sequence continues at coordinate 312,528,310 of CM038670.1, read as the reverse complement.
TATTTTGCAGAGCCGGACACTATCCTTGTGTTCAAAATCTTCTATGAAATATTCGGAGGAGGAACCCGCCTTGCAATGTCGAAGACAATATGCACGCCGGACTCGTCGTCATTGAAGCCTGGTTCAGGGGCTATTGAGGAGTCTGGATTAGGGGTGTCCGGATGGTCGGACTATAGCCTTTGGCGGACTCTGGACTATGAAGATACAAGATTGAAGACTTCGTCCCGTGTCCGGATGGGACTTTCCTTGGCGTGGAAGGCAAGCTTGGCGATCTGAGATATGTAGATCTCCTACCATTGTAACCGACTACTGTGTAACCCTAACCCTCTTCGGTGCCTATATAAACCGGAGGGTTTTAGTCCGTGGGGCGAACAACAATCATACCATAGGCTAGCTTCTAGGGTTTAGCCTCTACGATCTCGTGGTAGATCTACTCTTGTACTACCCATATCATCAATATTAATCAAGCAGGAGTAGGGTTTTACCTCCATCGAGAGGGCCCGAACCTGGGTAAAAACATCGTGTCCCTTGTCTCCTGTTACCATCCGCCTAGACGCACAGTTCGGGACCCCCTACCCGAGATCCGCCGGTTTTGACACCGACAGACGGGTTTTTCGGTTTGTTTATCCAAGTTGCCCTGTTTGGACGGTTGCTTGATGGCATGTTAAATCGTCCGCGGTTCGCCCTGCTACGTGGCTGAGTGCAGTATGGCTCTTGTCTCTGTCGAGGTGGGCTTTGGGCGGCGCTTACGTGCCGCTTTGACTGCTTTTAGAGCGATCCTCGTTCGTCCCCTTTGTTCTTCGTCGTCGTTTCTTTTAGGTGTGTCCACCATGTATACATCGTGAGATGAGGTGGTTGTCACGGTGCCCTATAGGCGCTGGTTCTGTTTGTCTCCTACATCGCCGTCCATACCGTCGATGTCTTGAATCAAAGTCGACATGTCGGTTAAATCATCGGCAGCTGACTCTGAAGTGGGTGGTGGGTGGGCGTCGAATTTCTTCATCGTCCGCATCCCAATCATGCCGGTCATAATCCGGGCAGGACTCTCCTGACAAAGAGAGAGACCTTAGTGAATTCAGAATGTCACCGAAAGGCGAGTGCTGAAAGATGTCAGCAGCGGCGAACTCCATGATCGGCGCCCGATCGGATTCGATTGGCAGGGGCGCGGAAGGTTCGGAGTCCGGAGAGGAGTCCGGCACCTTGGAGTCACGGGCCTCGCAGAGGACAAGGCTGGTATTCGGCTCGATCGCCGTCGAGATTGCAGCCCCGAGGCGGTGTCCAGCCCCGTCCTCGATTGGCGGTCGGCTCCGAGCTAAGGGTCGGAGCGGTCACGGTGCGACCTCGTGGCCTTTCGGATTGGCAGAGCTAAATCATGCCCATCGTGACAGTGCGGCTCGCTCGGCTGTGGCTCGGATCCGTCGAAGGTCAAGTCTCCGCGGACGTCAGCCGTGTAGTTTAAACTTCCAAATCTGACCTGATGGCCAGGGGCGTAGCTTTCGATCTGCTCCAGATGGCCAAGCGAATTGGCCATGATGCAAAACCGCCGAATACGAAGATCTGTCCGAGGAGAAAAGTCTCACCCTGGACCGCATCGTTGTTGATGATCGGAGGAGCCATTGGGCCTAAAGATGACGACACAGAGGAACTCTCAATGAAAGCACCAATGCCGGTGTCAAAACCGATAGATCTCGGGTAGGGGGTCCCGAACTGTGCGTCTAGGCGGATGGTAACGGGAGACAAGGTGTTGGAAATATGCCCTAGAGGCAATAATAAAAGGATTATTATTATATTTCCTTGTTCGTGATAATTGTCGTTTGTTCATGCTATAATTGTATTATCCGGAAATCGTAATGCACGTGTGAATACATAGACCACAATATGTCCCTAGTGAGCCTCTAGTTGACTAGCTCGTTAATCAATAGATAGTCATGGTTTCCTGAATATGGACAATGGATGTCATTGATAACGGGATCACATCATTAGGAGAATGATGTGATGGACAAGACCCAATCCTAAGCATAGAACAATATCGTGTAGTTCGTTTTGCTAGAGCTTTTCCAATGTCAAGTATATCTTCCTTAGACCATGAGATCGTGTAACTCCCAGATACCGTAGAAGTTCTTTGGGTATACCAAACGTCACAACGTAACTGGGTGACTATAAAGGTGCACTACAGGTATCTCCGAAAGTGTCTGTTGGGTTGACACGGATCGAGGCTGGGATTTGTCACTCCGTATTACGGAGAGGTATCACTTGGGCCCACTCGGTAATGCATCATCATAATGAGCTCAAAGTGACCAAGTGTCTGGTCACGGGATCATGCATTACGGTACGAGTAAAGTGACTTGCCGTAGCGAGATTGAATGAGGTATTGGGATACCGACGATCGAATCTCGGGCAAGTAACATACCGTCGACAAAGGGAATAGTATACGGGGTTGCTTGAATCCTCGACATCGTGGTTCATCCGATGAGATCATCGAGGAGTATGTAGAGCCAACATGGGTATCCAGATCCATTGTTGGTTATTAATGGGAGAGTCGTCTCGGTCATGTTCGCATGTCTCCCGAACCCGTAGGGTCTACACACTTAAGGTTCGGTGGACGCTTAGGGTTATTAGGAAGACTTGTATGTGATTACCGAATGTTGTTCGAGTCCGGATAAGATCCGGACGTCACGAGGAGTTCGGAATGGTGGGAGGTGAAGATTTATATATGGGAAGTTGTCATACGACATCGGAAAGTTTCGGGGGCATATCGGTATTGTACCGGGGCCACCGGAGAGGTTCCGGGGGTCCACCGGGAGGGGCCACCCCTCTCGGAGGGCCTCATGGGCCACAAGGGGCAGGGAACCAGCCTGGAGGCTGGGCCCCCCCTTGGGCCCATGCGCCTAGGGTTGGGGAACCCTAGTGGGGCGCCCCCTTTGGCAGGGGGCAAGCCCCCTCACGGCCGCCCCCCCTCTAGATCTCATCTAGAGGGGGCCGGCCCCCTTCCCCCTTCCCCTATAAATAGAGGGGCGGGGGGAGGGCTGCACACACGATCCATGGCGCAGCCCCTCCCCTCCCCAACACCTCTCCTCCTCCGTTGTGTGATTGGCGAAGCCCTGTCGGAGTACTGCCTCTCCACCATCATCACGCCGTCGTGCTGCTGCTGGAGCCTTCTTCCTCAACCTCTCCTTCCCCCTTGCTGGATCAAGAAGGAGGAGACGTCGTCCGTTCGTGCGTGTGTTGAGCAGCGGAGGTGCTATCCGTTCGGCACTTGGTCATCGGTGATTTGAATCACGGCGAGTACGACTCCATCATCACCGTTCCCTTGAACGCTTCCGCACGCGATCTACAAGTGGTATGTAGATGCAATCTCTCTCTCATGACTCATTTCTTAGATGAACTCATAGATGGATCTTGGTGAAACCGTAGGAAAAATTTTAATTTTCTGCAACGTTCCCCAACAGTGGTATCAGAGCTAGGTTTATGCGTAGTTCTCTATTGCACGAGTAGAACACAATTTTGTTGTGGGCGTAGATCTTGTCAACCTGCTTGCCGCTACTAGTCTTTTCTTGCTTCAGCGGTATTGTGGGATGAAGCGGACCGGACCGACCTTACACGTACGCTTACGTGAGACAGGTTCCACCGACTGACATGCACTAGTTGCATAAGGTGGCTAGCGGGTGTCTGTCTCTCCTACTTTAGTTGGAGCGGATTAGATGAAAAGGGTCCTTAAGAAGGGTAAATAGAAGTTGACAAAATCACGTTGTGGTTATTCGTAGGTAAGAAACGTTCTTGCTAGAACCCAATTGCAGCCACGTAAAAGATGCAACAACAATTAGAGGACGTCTAACTTGTTTTTGCAGCAATTGTCATGTGATGTGATATGGCCGAAGTTGTGATAAATGATGAATGATATATTGTGATGTATGAGATCATGTTCTTGTAATAGGAATCACGACTTGCATGTCGATGAGTATGACAACCGGCAGGAGCCATAGGAGTTGTCTTTATTTTTTGTATGACCTGCGTGTCATTGAAGAACGCCATGTAAATTACTTTACTTTATTGATAAACGCCTTAGCCATAGAAGTAGAAGTAGTCGTTGGCGTGACAACTTCATGAAGACACGATGATGGAGATCATGGTGTCATGCCGGTGACGAAGATGATCATGGAGCCCGAAGATGGAGATCGAAGGAGCTATATGATATTGGCCATATCATGTCACTACTTTATATAATTGCATGTGATGTTTATTATGTGTATGCATCTTGTTTACTTAGAACGACGGTAGTAAATAAGATGATCCCTTATAATAATTTCAAGAAAGTGTTCCCCCTAACTGTGCACCGTTGCTAAAGTTCATCGTTTTGAAGCACCACATGATGATCGGGTGTGATAGATCCTTACGTTCACATACAACGGGTGTAAGACAGTTTTACACATGCAAAACACTTAGGGTTAACTTGACGAGCCTAGCATGTACAGACGTGGCCTCGGAACACAAGAGACCGAAAGGTCGAACATGAGTCGTATGGAAGATACGATCAACATGGAGATGTTCACCGACGATGACTAGTCCGTCTCACGTGATGATCGGACACGGCCTAGTCGACTCGGATCATGTAACACTTAATTAGATGACTAGAGGGATGTCAAATCTGAGTGGGAGTTCATTAAATAATTTGATTAGATGAACTTAATTATCATGAACATTAGTCTAAAATCTTTGCAAAATGTCTTGTAGATCAAATGGCCAACGCTCATGTCACCATGAACTTCAATGCGTTCCTTAGAGAAAACCAATTTGAAAGGCGATGGTAGCAACTATTCGGACTGGGTCCGAACACGAGATCATCCTCATAGCAGCCAAGAAACAATATGTCCTAGAAGCACCGCTTAGGTGAAGCACCCATCGAGAGAACCAAGACATTATGAATGCTTGGCGGTCTCGTCTTGATGATTACTCCCTCGTTCGATGCGGCATGCTTTACAGCTTAGAACCGGGGCTCCAAAAGCGTTTTGAGCAACACGGAGCATATGAGATGTTCGAGGAACTGAAAATGGTTTTCAAGCTCATGCGGGTCAAGAGATATGAAGTCTCGACAAGTTCTATAGTTGTAAGATGGAGGAAAACAGTTACGTCGGTGAGCACATACTCAAAATGTCCGGGTTGCACAACCGCCTTTGTCCCATTGGACATTAACCTCCGGACGAGGCGGTCATCGAGAATCCTTTAGTCGCTCCCACCGAGCTACAAGAGCTTTGTGATGAACTACAATATGCAGGGGATGGTGAAGACCATTCCTGAAGTATTCTCAATGCTGAAGTCAGCAGAGGTTGAAATCAATAAAGAACATCAAGTGTTGATGGTTAATAAAACCACTAAGTTCAAGAAGGGCAAGGGTAAGAAAAACTTCAAGAAGGATGGCAAGGATGTTGCCGCGCCCGGTAAGCAAGTTGCCGGGAAGAAGTCAAAGAATGGTCCCAAGCCTGAGACCGAATGCTTTTATTGCAAAGGGAAGGGCCACTGGAAGCGGAACTGCCCCAAATACTTAGCGGACAAGAAGGCCGGCAACACTAAAGGTATATTTGATATACATGTAATTGATGTGTACCTTACCGATTACTCGTAGTAACTCTGGGTATTTGATACGGTGCCGTTGCTCATATTTGTAACTCACAGCAGGAGCTGCGGAATAAACGGAGACTGGCAAAGGACGAGGTGACAATGCGCGTCGGGAATGGTTCCAAGGTCGATGTGATCGCCGTCGGCACGCTACCTCTACATTTACCTACGGGATTAGTTTTAAACCTCGGTAATTGTTATTTAGTGCCATGTTTGAGCATGAACATTGTATCAGCATCTCATTTAATGCGAGATGGCTACTCATTTAAATCCGAGAATAATGGTTGTTCTGTTTATATGAGAGATATGTTTTATGGTCATGCTTCGATGGTCAATGGTTTATTCTTAATGAATCTCGAACGTAATATTACACATATTCATAGTGTGAATACCAAAAGATGTAAAGTTGATAACGATAGTCCCACATACTTGTGTACTTTGCCGCCTTGGTCACATAGGTGTCAAGCGCATGAAGAAGCTCCATACTGATGGACTTTTAGAGTCTCTCGATTATGAATCATTTTACACGTGCGAACCATGCCTCATGGGTAAAATGACCAAGACTCCGTTCTCCGGAACAATGGAGCGAGCAACCAACTTATTGGAAATCATACATACCGATGTGTGCGGTCCAATGAGCGTTGAGGCTCGTGGAGGATATCGTTATGTTCTCACTCTCACTGATGACTTGAGTAGATATGGTTATGTCTACTTGATGAAACACAAGTCTGAGACCTATGAAAAGTTCAAGGAATTTCAGAATGAGGTAGAGAATCAACGTGATCGAAAGATAAAGTTCCTACGATCAGATTGTGGAGGAGAATATTTAAGTCACGAATTTGGTACACACTTAAGGAAATGTGGAATCGTTTCACAACTCACGCCGCCTGGAACACCACAGCGTAACGGTGTGTCCGAACGTCGTGTCGCACTCTATTGGATATGGTGCGATCTATGATGTCTCTTACCGATTTACCGCTATCATTTTGGGGATACGCACTAGAGACAACTACATTCACTTTAAATAGGGCACCGTCTAAATCCGTTGAGGCGACACCGTATGAATTATGGTTTGGGAAGAAACCTAAGCTGTCATTTCTAAAAGTTTGGGGATGCGATGCTTATGTCAAGAAGCTACAACACGAAAAGCTTCGAACCCAAGTCGAAAAATGCGTCTTCATAGGATACCCTAAGGAAACCATTGGGTATACCTTCTACCTTAGATCCGAAGGCAAGATCTTTGTTGCCAAGAACGGATCCTTTACGGAAAAGAGTTTCTCTCGAAAGGAGTAAGTGGGAGGAAAGTAGAACTTCGTTGAAGTACTACCTCTTGAACCGGAAAGTAGTGTAGCTCGGAAAATGTTCTGTGGTGCCTACACCCTCCGGAGAGGGAATTAATGATGATGATCAAGGTACTTGGATCAAGTTGCTCTTGAACCCGTGGGTCCACAAGGACACGTTCCACACCAGAGTGGTATGGCAACCCTGTCCTAGAAATCATGTTGTTAGACAACGGTGAACCTTCGAACTATGAAGAAGCGACGGCGGGCCCGGATTCCAGCAAATGGCTTGAAGCCATGCAATCCGAGATAGGATCCATGTATGAAAACAAAGTATGGACTTTGACAGACTTGCCGGATGATCGTGACGATAGAAAACAAATGGATCTTTAAGAAGAAGGCGGACGCGGATGGTAATGTTACCATCTATAAAGCTCGACTTGTCGCTAAAGGTTACTCGGCAAGTTCAAGGGGTTGACTACGATGAGACTTTCTCTCCGTAGCGAAGCTGAAGTCCGTCCGAATCATGTTAGCAATTGCCGCATACTATGATTATGAGATATGGCAAATGGACGTCAAAAGCGGCATTCCTTAATGGCTATCTTAAGGAAGAAGCTGTATATGATGCAGCGGAAGGTTTTGTCGACCCTAAGAACGCTAACAAGGTGTGCAAGCTCCGAGATCCATTTATGGGCTGGTGCAAGCATCTCGGAGTTGGAACATTCGCTTTGATGAGATGATCAAAGCGTTTGGGTTTATGCAGACTTATGGAGAAGCCTGCGTTTACAAGAAAGTGAGTGGGAGCTCTGTAGCATTTCTCATATTATATGTAAATGACATACTTTTGATGGGAAATGATATAGAACTCTTGGACAGCATTAAGGCCTACTTGAATGAAAGTTTTTCAATGAAGGACCTTGGAGAAGCTGCTTACATATTAGGCATCAAGATCTATAGGGATAGATCGAGACGCCTCATAGGTCTTTCACAAAGCACATACCTTGATAAGATTTTGAAGAAGTTCAAAATGGATCAGTCCAAGAAAGGGTTCTTGCCTGTATTACAAGGTGTGAAATTGAGCTCGGCTCAATGTCTGACCATGGCAAAAGATAAAGAAGAGATGAGTGTCATCCCCTATGCCTCAGCCATAGGATCTATTATGTATGCCATGCTATGTACCAGACCGGATGTAAACCTTGCCGTAAGTTTGGTAGATAGGTACCAAAGTAATCCCGGCAAGGAACACTGGACAACGGTCAAGAATATCCTGAAGTACCTGAAAAGGACGAAGGACATGTTTCTCGTTTATGGAGGTGACGAAGAGCTCGTCGTAAAGGGTTACGTCGATGCTAGCTTCAACACGCATCTGGATGACTCTAAGTCGAAACCGGATACGTGTATATGTTGAATGGAAGAAGCGATAGGCTGGTGCGGCTGCAAAGCGGGCGTCGTGGCGGGATCTACATGTGAAGCGGAGTACATGGCAGCCTCAGAGGCAGCGCATGAAGCAATTGGGTGAAGGAGTTCATCACCGACCTAGGAGTCATACCCAATGCCTCGGGGCGATCAAACTCTTCCGTGACAACACCGGAGCTATTGCCCTTGCCAAGGAGCCCAGGTTTCACAAGAAGACCAGGCACATCAAGCGTCGTTTCAACTCCATCCGTGAAAATGTTCAAGATGGAGACATAGATATTTGCAAAGTACATACGGATCTGAATGTCGCAGATCCGTTGACTAAACCTCTTCCACGAGCAAAACATGATCAACACCATAACTCTATGGGTGTTCGATTCTTCACAATGTATCTAGATTATTGACTCTAGTGCAAGTGGGAGGCTGTTGGAAATATGCCCTAGAGGCAATAATAAAAGGATTATTATTATATTTCCTTGTTCGTGATAATTGTCTTTTGTTCATGCTATAATTGTATTATCCGAAAATCGTAATACACGTGTGAATACATAGACCACAATATGTCCCTAGTGAGCCTCTAGTTGACTAGCTCGTTAATCAATAGATAGTCATGGTTTCCTGACTATGGACAATGGATGTCATTGATAACGGGATCACATCATTAGGAGAATGATGTGATGGACAAGACCCAATCCTAAGCATAGCACAAGATCGTGTAGTTCGTTTTGCTAGAGCTTTTCCAATGTCAAGTATATCTTCCTTAGACCATGAGATCGTGTAACTCCCGGATACCGTAGAAGTGCTTTGGGTATACCAAATGTCACAACGTAACTAGGTGACTATAAAGGTGCACTACAGGTATCTCCGAAAGTGTCTGTTGGGTTGACACGGATCGAGACTGGGATTTGTCACTCCGTATTACGGAGAGGTATCACTGGGCCCACTCGGTAATGCATCATCATAATAGGCTCAAAGTGACCAAGTGTTTGGTCACGGGATCATGCATTACTGATGCGAGTAAAGTGACTTGCCGTGCTTGAGATTGAGCGAGGTATTGGGATACCGAAGATCGAATCTCGGGCAAGTAACATACCGTCGACAAAGGGAATAGTATACGGGGTTGCTTGAATCCTCGACATCGTTGTTCATCCGATGAGATCATCGAGGAGTATGTGGAGCCAACATGGGTATCCAGATCATTGTTGGTTATTGACCGGAGAGTCGTCTCGGTCATGTACGCATGTCTCCCGAACGTAGGGTCTACACTTAAGGTTCAAAGGACGCTAGGGTTATTAGGAAGACTTGTATGTGATTACCGAATGTTGTTGAGTCCGGATGAGATCCCGGATGTCACGAGGAGTTCCGGAATGGTCCGGAGCTGAAGATTTATATATGGGAAGTTGTCATACGACAGGAAAGTTTCGGGGCATATCGGTATTGTAGGGGCCACCGGAGAGGTTCCGGGTCCACCGGAGGGGCCACCCCTCTCGGAGGGCCTCATGGGCCACAAGGGGCAGGGAACCAGCCCCTGGAGGGCTGGGCGCCCCCCCTTGGGCCCATGCGCCTAGGGTTGGGGGGGAACCCTAGTAGGGGCGCCCCCTTTGCTTGGGGGGCAAGCCCCCCTCCCTGGCCGCCGCCCCCCCTCTAGATCTCATCTAGAGGGGGCCGGCCCCCTTCCCCCTTCCCCTATAAATAGATGGGCGAGAGGAGGGCTGCACACACGATCCAAGGCGCAGCCCCTCCCCTCCCCAACACCTCTCCTCCTCCGTTGTGTGCTTGGCGAAGCCCTGTCGGAGTACTGCCTCTCCACCATCATCACGCCGTCGTGCTGCTGCTGGAGCCTTCTTCCTCAACCTCTCCTTCCCCCTTGCTGGATCAAGAAGGAGGAGACGTCGTCCATTCCGTACATGTGTTGAACGCAGAGGTGCTGTCCGTTCGGCACTTGGTCATCGGTGATTTGAATCACGGCGAGTACGACTCCATCATCACCGTTCCCTTGAACGCTTCCGCACGCGATCTACAAGTGGTATGTAGATGCAATCTCTCTCCCATGACTCGTTTCTTAGATGAACTCATAGATGGATCTTGGTGAAACCGTAGGAAAATTTTTAATTTTCTGCAACGTTCCCCAACACAAGGGACACGATGTTATTACCCAGGTTCGGGCCCTCTCGATGGAGGTAAAACCCTACTCCTTCTTGATTAATATTGATGATATGGGTAGTACAATAGTAGGTCTACCACGAGATCAGAGAGGCTAAACCCTAGAAGCTAGCCTATGGTATGATTGTTGTTCGTCCTACGGACTAAAACCCTCCGGTTTATATAGACACCGGAGAGGGCTAGGGTTACACAAATTCGGTTACAATGGGAGGAGATCTACATATCCAGACGTAAGCTTGCCTTCCACGCCAAGGAAAGTCCCATCCGGACACGGGACGAAGTCTTCAATCTTGTATCTTCATAGTCCAGGAGTCCGGCCAAAGGTTATAGTCCGGCTATCTGGACACCCCCTAATCCAGGACTCCCTCGGTTGGCGTGAAGAAGCAAGACGAGTCTTAGTCCCTTTATAAAGGCAATGAATACCGAATGCCTCCTCCTAAGCCTTAAAACCTACCTATTCTTAAGGAATCATGCCAACAAGATGGTTGGGATAACCACGCCCGTATTGATGAGGATCCCGCAATAAGGGGACACAATCTCTGCTTCGACAAGACGTGCCAATGAAACTGCGTCCCGGAGCATGGAGCGATGGGCTAAAAAACGGTTTGATATAATAACCGGGTGGTGACGTGATATCACGTTACAGAAAAGTTGTCAACAGATTGGACTCATAAAATATTATTTCCTCTGCGGTGGTGTGTGGTATTTGTTTTGCAGAGCCGGACACGTTCTTTATGTCTGAAGACTATGTTGGAGTATTCGGAGAAGGAACCCGCCTTGCAATGCCGAAGACAATCTGCGTGACGGACACCTCGTCATTGAAGCCTGGTTCAGGGGCTACTGAGGGAGTCCTGGATTAGGGGGTCCTCAGGCGTCCGGACTATGGTACGTGGGCCGGACTGATGGGCTGTGAAGATACAAGACCAAAGACTATCTCCCGTGTCCGGAAGGGACTCTCCTTGGCGTGCAAGGCAAGCTTGGCATCCTGATGTGAAGATTCCTTTCTCTGTAACCGACTTTGTACAACCCTAGTCCCCTCCGGTGTCTATATAAACCGGAGGGGCTAGCCTATAGAGGCAAGAATCATAATCATAGTCATGCAGGCTATACTTCTAGGGTTTTAGCCATTACGATCTCGAGGTAGATCAACTCTTGTAATACTCATATCCATCAAGATCAATCAAGCAGGAAGTAGGGTATTACCTCTATAGAGAGGGCCCGAACCTGGGTAAACATTGTGTCCCCTGTCTTCTGCTACCATCGACCTTAGACGCACAGTTCGGGACCCCCTACCTGAGATCCACCGGTTTTGACACCGACACCTGCCTTGTCGTTGTGAGAGCTACGAGCGAGCCAGCTATCCTCTCCCACGCAAAAGAAGGTCATCAGCAAGGTGAGAGCAGCCATAGTCCTCAGCTTGTCTTGACCAAGCCATCGGGCCAACCATTCATCTCGGATATTGTTTTTGAATGCAGCGATGGCCTCAGCTTCAGAGCAGTCTATGATTTGGTCCTTCTTAGTGAGGAACCTGTTCCAGAACTTCCGGATGATACGCCTGGCTGCTGGGTGACACGACTGAGGTCATCGGTGTCTGGAGGCCAGACGTATGTGCCCTAGAAGTTGCTCTAAAGGTGACTTCGAGGGCCTCCTAGCTGCCAATAGAATGAGGAGGCAGGCTGTTATGCCAATGCCTTGCCGACCCCTTTTGTTCGAGCAGTAGATATTTAATGGCATGGAATTATCTCCATTGGCCATGTGTATGCGGAGAAGGAAATCCTCGATCCACACTGCTGGATCGGTGGTGCCACCGTATGATTCTATATTGATGGGATTGAATCCTTCAGGGAACTGATGTTCCATCACCCTGTCTGTGAAGCAGATCTGGTGAGCTGGACCTCGAAACCGAGGAGCATCTCATCGGAGGTCGGGCGAAAGCTGTGAATAGGCCTGATCTCAGGCACGGCCGTTCCTATCCATCTAGGCATCATAGCCGTCGAGCCCTGCGGGTGCGTGTCCCCTTGACCCATAGATGGATCGAGGGGGTGCCATGTTTGCCTTGATGTGACGTCGAACGTCGTGAGGGTCTAAGTAACCCATGGGGTCCTTGCCATAACGGCATGGAGGTGGCCGATCATCGAGGTTTTTCATTATTGGCTTGTCTCGCCCACTAGGGGGTCAGACATGGTCGTCAGCGAGCTCCTCGTCGAACTCCGGCAGGAGATGCCTGTGTGAGTATGATTTCGGCACGCTATGGCACCGGTCTTCCATGTCCTGCTCGGCGGAGAGCACTTCGACCCACTTTTTCCTTTAGTGCGTCGGTGTTCGCCTTCAGCTGCCGCTGCTTGCGTTTCATGCTCCTGGCCGTTGCAATGAGGTGCCGCCGGAAATGCTCTTGTTCGAAGGGTTTTTTGGGGATGACAAAGTCCTCGGTACCGAGGCTTTTGTCCTCCTCAGATTCTGGCATGTAATTGTCATCTACCCCTTTGAAGCGGTCATCGAGATCGGAATCCATAAGATGTCCATCAGGTGTGTTGTTGCGCCATGCGAAAGCTTGATGGTCTCCCTCGGGGGTTATCGGTGTCGCCGGCTTCTGCGTCGTTGTTATTGGCGGTTGTGTTATTTCTGCTAGGTTCCCCGTTGTTGCCTCTTCTGCGTCTTCGCCGACGTCTTGGAGCGATATTGGGGGTGTCCACCATGTAGACATCATAAGTAGATGTAGCAGTCCACCTGCCGGTGTTTACCAGGGGCAAGGTATCTTCTACGGGACCATCGGCGTTTTCCTCCATGTCTGAGGCCTCTCCGTAGTCTAGTACGTCGGTTAAATCATCGATTGTGGCGACTAGGTGGGTGGTGTGTGGGACGTAAATTTCCCGATCGTCGACTTTAAGTCCGACCTGATCATAGACCGAGGTCTTGCCGTCCAAGATGGACATGGCTTGGATACGGTCAAGCATCTCATTAAGGTGCGACAGCTCTTCCGGATTTATTACTAAGTTATAGGCGGTGACTCGGTGTGCCCGCTTGGTAACTCGACATGTCTTCGGCGCGAAGGGGATCCGGGAGTGATTCCGGATTCTGCGCCGAGGTCAGGACCAACCCTGACGTGATTCCCGAAGTGGGTGCCGGACATCCATGCTAGAGATCAGAAGGGTGTCGGCCGAGGTGGTCACGTCGGGGGCCTTTAATGGTGCCGTGACGGAGATCGGTTCTGGGGTCAAGCCCCCGGCGCTAGGTAGGTTCTCGATTCGGCCGATGGCCCATCCCGACAGGATGAGCTCACCACGGGAGTACGTGGTGTACTCGAGGCCGCCAAAAGTCACGATCCGACCTGGGGCGTAGTTCTCAACCGAGGCCAGAAGATCGGTCAATTCGGCGCAAAAGACCATGCTGCCGAACACAAAAAGTTGGCTAGAGGCGAAAGCACTCCCGAGGCCGTGGGAGAAGTTGATCTGCAGGTGAGCCATCAATCCTTCTGGTGATCTCACAGCTCTCAATGAAAGCACGAATGTCAGTGTCAAAACCGGCAGACCTTAGGGTAGGGGGTCCCAAGCTATGGATCGAGGGTAACAGGAATGAAGGAGAAGATGTTTACCCAGGTTCGGGCCCTCTATATTGATGAAGATGTATCAAGTACAGAGTTGATCTACCTCGAGATGGTAATGTGTGGTCTAACTCTAGGGCTAGGTGAATGATTTTGTGTTGATGTCCCCTCTACGGGCTAAACCCTATGGCTTATATACACGCCAGGAAGGGTATCTAGGGTTACAAGGTTGGTAGCTATGAGCTAGGCAGCGGCACAGATCTTGGAGTATACGTCAAGTCTTCGGGGGAGGCAGTCTTGAACACGCCTCCTACATGCGGCTTCCGGAGTCCATCTTGATCATGAATGGCGGCTTGCCGGCCCAACCCGAAGAGAGTGGGTCGGCTGGGTTAGTACCCGACACTGTCACTCATCAATTTCGTTGGAGCATGTCAGGATTTCTCGTCCATGTTTATCGGACCGCTATACTTTCTCACAACATCCTGATCCTTGTATAGCGCACATTCTCCGTTTTTACTATATACGACCTCATATACAAGCAGGATTAATTTTTTAGATTAACGGCTCGTGTCCACTATGGCGTGATATGTTGATCTTGTCAAGAAGATCTCACCAGAATAGCTTCAATGAAATATCAACGAGTAATCTTCTATCAAAAGACGACTTCTACATTGTTTCTCATACAAGGGCTTTTGAGACATCTTACATTATTTTTAAAATCACTATTACACAACCGAACCTAATTAAGTGCCAGAGCACTTATTAATGCCGCAATATGTATGACTTTCATTCTCCTTCATGATTTGATTGGCTGGATACTATGAACCAAAATTAGATATAATTTAATGTGATATAACCGATATTTTCCCATTTTCAAAGCAAAAGGGCATACAAGCTGAAAATTTTAGATTTTTGAAAAAATGAGAAAGAAAAATTACTACTAGCATGTCATGTTGTTTAAGCCAGTGGTACAAAAACTGATAACATCAAATGTCTTGTGTGTCGGATGCATCTGAATATCGAGATGAGAACGGATTGACATTGTGATTCGGTGTTTCTCCTTTTTTTTACTGAATAATTATTTTCAGCTTTTGAGTCACAATGTACGGGAACCAGCTGGTAGACATGCAGTGCCACATGGGCCCCGTCGTGTCAGGCGCGCCGATCAACCTGTTCCTCATATGGTACGGCCGGTGGGAGGCACCGGCGCAGGCTGTGCTCCGCGACTTTCTCGCCTCCCTCTCCGCTCCGGCGCCGTTCCCCGCCGTCTCCGACTGGTGGGCCCGCACGCCGCGGCTCTACACGGACCAATCCGGCGCCAATGTCACCGCCACATTTGCCATCGCCGGGGAGCACTCCGACGCCGTGTACTCCCACGGCGCCTCCCTGAAGCGGATCAACATGCAGTCCATCATCCGCACCGCCGTGGTCGCGTACCCGGACCCTCTGCCGCTCGACCCGTACAACGGCGTGTACCTGGTGCTCTCCTCACCGGACGTGCAGGTGGAGGAGTTCTGCCGCGCCATGTGCGGCTTGCACTATTTCACCTTACCGTACGCGTGGGTCGGGAACAGGGAGGTGTGCCTATCCGTTCGCCGCGCCGGAGTACGGCGCCAGCGGGCAGGGGGTGCTGCGGCCGCCGAACGGCGACCCCGGGGTGGACGGTATGGTGATCGTGCTGGTGAACGCGTGGTACGCCGGTGACACGCCAACGGCGCCCACGGAGATCGCCGACCTCTGTCTCGGGGTCTACGGCGACGGCGGTGGAGCAGGCGGGTTCGTCGGGAATGTCTCCCACGCAGCCGACGGCAGCTCCTACAACGTGAACGGCGTCAACGGCCGGCGGTTCCTTCCTGGTGCAGTGGCTCTGGAACCCCGTCCTCGGCGCGTGATACGGACCCAACTCCAGCAACTGAAGCCGCTCTTCTCTTCCCCGGATCCGTGGCTTCTCTCAGTTGATGCCATTGCGCTGGATGGCGTTGCAGAGGCAGATGGCAAGTCCATGGATGGATGGGTACGGCATGGCATGATAACCAGATGCTGAATGTCTGAAATGTCATTCAGACTCGATCTGTCCCTGATTTGTTGGCCCAGGGTTTGCGATAGGTTTATGGATTTTGATAGATTTGTATCTGTCGGGACAAACTGAAATTTTTTGCAGGAAGAAAACAAATTAGGATGCGTTTGTAACATATTTTCAGTTCAGCATAAAGTATGATCAAGTTAGAGTGATGTACTGTCAGGACGTACATTTAGTTTCCAAGTTCATACTTTCGTCGTTGCTCATACAGACTGACAAAGTGTTTCTTGCTTTTGACTTTCCTTTCATCATCGAAATCTCTGCATCTTGGTCTCCGTTTCTCGGTTTGTGGTGAACTTTTAGTGGGGGTGATGATTCTTTTTTTTTTCTAAACAACGAAACTGTTCCACACATGACACTGCAGTGCTCGATCTATGCACGACCAGCAAATCCAGCGGTCAGTGCCCTTCCAATCCTAGGCATGTCCGGCTGGATGTAATCGTCGTGCATGAATCGTCTGTTGTTTCGTCGTTCGCATAGCACTACTCTTTGAACAAAGAGGTGACGCCCCAGGCGCCTTTCATTAACTTGAAGAACAGGTTATAATCATAGTTTTACAATGCCTGATATTCAGGTTGCCCAGCTTCAACAGCATGGGACCGTGATCAGCTAAGTGAGACTTGTTGCTACACATCATTATAGGGCTAATATTGGATTCTAGAGAGTAAGCTCTAGCTGCATTATTATGAGCCCTGCTATTAAGCTCCCTGTGAATGTAATAAACGGTTATCTGAGTTTGGCTAGTAAAAGAAAAGAAGTTTGCCAACTGGTTTCTTATCTCCCAATGACCAGGACATGTAAGAATATTCCTTGCTTGTGCGACCTGTGCCAAAACCTGGTTATCCGTGAAGAAGATGATGCCTCCTGTTGTGATTTGACCACTTGAGCAGCTATCTGAAGTGCCATAGCTTCCGCTTGAAGAGGCGATAATGTTTGCTCCTCGGATACATGTATACTAATATTGACCTCCTGATTTTCTTCAAGCATTTGTATGAAAATTCCTATGCCTGTAGTATTTTGTCTTTCAACTTTCCATGCTGCATCTGTGAAAACCTTGCACTTTGTGTTATTAGCTTGCATTGTACTAGCATGATCCAGCTGTTGTGAGCTTAATACTAGATTGATGTTACACTCCTCTTTACAAATACCCTTTGTGTTTGTTGTGATTGAAATGCCAGCTCCTTCTTTGCTTAGAATGGCCTGCATAACCTGGAATACTGCATAGGCTTGTTCTCTTTCGGTCAAAAAAGTGTATCGTTCCTTGCCTTCCATATGCACCAAAGAAAAGTCAATATATTTACCAGAGAGGCCTGTGGGTGCCCTGAGTTAAGAAGCGCATGAATAATTTCTACAATACTAGCATAGTTATTACAAAGAGTTTCAGATTTGATGAACCAAGGATGAGCAACCTGCTGCTCTTGCAAATGGGCAAGTAAAGAATAGATGCATGTCGTCTTCCACCTGATAGCATCTAATGCAATTTTTCTTAATATGCTCAGAATACTTCCCTGCTCTCATACCTGTTGGAAGTGCTTTCCTCAAGAGTCTCCAAGCGAAAGCATGTACTCTTGGAGCCATGGTCTTCTCTTTCCAAACCTGCTTGAGCTATTCTTTGATTTCCTGAGGTACCTGCTTAGGCAATGGAGATCCCTGTTGTTGCAAGTCTTGTAGACATGCTATAGGCGGATTTTGAAGTACATTTTCCCGAAGGATGCAATTTCCAACAGAGGATATCAGCTCCCTCTTGTTGAATAATCGGTTTTGCATTATCTTGTTAGCCACCTCATGATCAAAAGATTATTAATAAGCCCGAGCATTCCATATTTTACGATTCGGGTTCCACAAATCCTTGATCTGAGAAGGATAGACATAATGTCCTGGTTGTATTTGTAAATGCTCACAAATAGATTGCCAATGGGGAAACCAAGGAGTGCTCCAAATAGAAGAATTGCCATCAAGAATTTGATAAACTGAATTTGCTTGAAGGACATGTCTTACCTTTAGAAGTGAAGCCCATAATCCTGATTTAGGAGTGTTACTTTTTGGTCTCCATATAGAAGTATCAGGAAAATATTTAGACTTAAGTACATGTGACAAGAAGCTTTGTGGTTCGTCCGCTATTCTCCAAGCTGTAGTCAGAATTAGTCCTCTATTAACTGCTTGGATGTTCTTGATTCCTAGGCCTCCTTCAATTTTTGGAGTGCAAATGTCCTTCCATGCCGTAAGACAGAGCGGTTTCTTGGATGGGTCCTCTTTTATTCATGTCCACCAAAATTTTCTAATGATAGCAGTAAGTTTGGCAATTAGTTTTCTAGAGAAAATAATATTTGACATGTAGTACACAGGGATGGAAGCAAAAACTGAATTGATTAGAGTTAATCTAGCTACTTGTGAAAGCTTATTAGCCTTATAACCAGTCAATTTAACTTTGAATTTATCGACAACAAAATTATAAGCACTAGATTTATCCTTATCAGGGAGAATTAAAGGGTGCCCTAAATAGATTGAATTGTTAATAATATCCTGCACCGGGAAGATTCTCTTAATATCCTCCTTATTGATCTCATCAACATTTCTGCTAAAAATAATAGCCGACTTACTCCAGTTTGGCATTTGACCTGAAAGGTTGCAAAACCTTTGAAGGATTTGATGCATATGCATAGCTTCTGCAGCTGTAGCATGTCCACAAATCTGTAAATCGGCAGCAAACATTAAGGAGTGGATAGGAGGACATCCTGGTCCTAAAGTTATTCCTGATAACCGGTCAGCACACATGGCTTCCTGTAGAGAGATTGACAACTCATTGATGGCCAAAACAAACAAATAAGGGGACAAAGGACATCCCTGCCTAATACCTATACTACTCTGAAAGCGTACATAAGATTGACCATTGATGATAACCGAGAAAGTGGGGATAGCCATGCAAGCATAAATTAAATTTATAAAGTGAGCATGCATCCCTTTACGAGTTAACGCCTTAACAATGAAATCCCACTCGATCCTATCAAATGCCTTAGCAAGATCTATTTTAACCATAAAAGCAGGATGTTTCCAAGATTTAAGATTAAAGGAATGAGTAATTTCTTGAGCAATAATTATGTTATTAGTAATCCTTCTCCCAGGCACAAAAGCTTGTTGAGAGTGATGAATATAGTTAGGCAAGTGCGGTTTAAGCCTGTTCGCAAGTGTTTAGCGATAATTTTGTAGATCACATTGCAAAGGCTAATAGGTCTAAAATCTTGAGGGATGGGTGGCACAATTTTCTTGGGAATCAAAACAATATTAGTATCATTCATATGATTAGGGAGATTACCTTGTATCTAGAAATCTTTGACTACCTTGGTTACGTCGTCACCTATCCATTCCCATGCAGCCAAATAGAACTCCACATTAAATCCATCTGGTCCCGGTGAAGCATTCTTTCATGGTCTTTAAGGTCTCCATGATCTCATTTTTATCTGGGACGCTATAAGTAAAGTCACCTTCCTTTTCCTGATAAGATGTGTGCAAGTAAGGCCTGCCATGACTCACATTAGAGGAGGAAAAAAGATTCTGAAAATAATTGATGAATGTCTTGGCAATAGCATGAGGTTCAATTTGAATATTCTCATTCTCATCCTTAACTGAAACAATTCTATTTTTCCTCCTCCTTTTAATAACAACATGATGAAAGTAAGTAGTGTTCCTATCACCATTAACAGCCCAACATTTTTTAGCTCTTTGCCTATAATATTCTGTTAATCTAGTTATGTTTTGCTCATACTTACAAATCAGAGAGGCCTCAAGAGAGTGATTCTGTACCTGTGGTGCCTTCATTTGAATGTTTTTTATTTGCTCACCTAAATTGTCCAGCTCCTGTTGAATTGGATTTTTCTTTCTGCACCATGTTCTCAAAGATCCTGCAAGGTTAGTTGTCCTATTGTGGAAAACTTTATTTCTAGAAGCAATCCAGAATTTTTTTGCATATTCATGAAAATCATTCTCCATAAGCCACCAATTTTCAAATTTAAAATTCTTCTAGGTTTGCGCATATGGGCATCAGTAGAGAGTAGAATAGGAGCATGATCACTAAGAATGATAGGCAGATTGTAAACATTAGAATTGGGAAATATCGTACACCATTCAGTGTTAACCAGACATCTATCAAGTCTTTCCATGGTCGGATTAGAAGCATACCTCTTGTTAGTCCAAGTATAAGCAGGGCCACTATATCCTAAGTCAATCAGACCACACGTTTTCACAATACGACTAAAGGCATGCAAACGAGAGTAATTCACAAAGGGAGAACTTTTATCAGCATCATAAAGTATATCATTAAAATCTCCCATACATAGGATAGGATTGCCTTGGTTATCATACACAAAAGAGGCAATACGATCCCAGATATCACTAGTTTGACAATGGTACGGGTCACCATAGATACAAACAAGAGCAAAAGATACGCTAGATTCTAGATTAACTACAGAGGCAAGGATCACATGGAAGTCCACAAAATGAACACGAACTTGTACATCATCCGTCCACATTAGCCACAGACCTCCTGATTTGCCTCTGGAAGGAACAATTACACTATCTGCAATGTCAAAACGATTAAGCAGGTCAGCTCTATTAGTTTTGGAAGATTTAATTTCAGAAATAAAAGTTACCTGCGCATTAGTAGAGCGCATAAGGTTGGAAAGGTAGGTCATCTTCTCACTGCCTAAGCCCTTGCCCTTGCCTCGGCAGTTCCAAGCTATAAGCTTCATGGCGCCTGTGGTGCCTTATGGGCTGGCACCATTGCCCTATCCAGTTCCCTATGTTCTTCACGAAGTGGTTCTGACACAGCCATAGTATCCCCATGTACCATCAAGCTAGGCTTACTCTCACCTTGAAAAGAGGATGGAGTCCCATCCATGTAAGTGTCAAGATTAAAAGCGGATTCTTGTTTTTCGTGTTGGGGAATGTAGCAGAAATTCAAAATTTTCCTACGTGTCACCAAGATCTATCTATGGAGAGACCAACAACGGGGGGAAGGAGAGTGCATCTACATACCCTTGTAAATCGCTAAGCGGAAGCATTCAAGAGAACGGGGTTGAAGGAGTCGTACTCGTCGTGATTCAAATCACCGTAGATCCTAGTGCCGAACGGACGGCACCTCCGTGTTCAACGCACGTACAACCCGGTGACGTCTCCCATGCCTTGATCCAGCAAGGAGAGAGGGAGAGGTTGAGGAAGACTCCATCCAGCAGCACTGCAGGCGTGGTGGTGATGGAGGAGCGTGGCGATCCTGCAGGCTTCGCCAAGCACCGCGGGAGAGGAGAAGGGAGAGGTAGGGCTGCGCCGGGAGAGGTCAAAACTCATCTCTGCAGCCCCAAATACCTCAACTATATATAGGGAGAGGGAGGGGCTGCGCCTCCCTAGGGTTCCCACCTCAAGGGTGCGGCTGCCCCAAAACCCATCTAGGGTGCGGCCAAGGGGGAGGCGGAAACTTGCCCCCAAGCTGGGTGGGCGCCCCTCCCAAACCCTAGGCGCCTGGGCCCTTGTGGGCGCACCAGCCCACAGGGACTGGTCCCTCCCAAACTTGGCCCATGCAGCCCTCCGGGCTAGTGGCCCCACTTGGTGGACCCTCAGGACCCTCCGGTGGTCCTGCGTTACCGATAAAACCCGAAACTTTTCCGGTGACCAAAACAGGACTTCCCATATATAAATCTTTACCTCCGGACCATTCCGGAACTCCTTGTGACGTCCGGGATCTTATCCGAGACTCCGATCAATATTCGGTAACCACATACAAACTTCCTGTATAACCCTAGCGTCATCGAACCTTAAGTGTGTAGACCCTACGGGTTCGGGAATCATGCAGACATGACCGAGACGTTCTCTGGTCAATAACCAACAGCGGGATCTGGATACCCATGTTGGCTCCCACATGTTCCACGATGATCTCATCGGATGAACCATGATGTCAAGGACTCAATTGAGCCCGTATACAATTCCCTTTGTCTCGCGGTATTGTACTTGCCCGAGATTCAATCGTCGGTATCCCGATACCTTGTTCAATCTCGTTACCGGCAAGTCTCTTTACTCGTTCTGTAACACATCATCCCGTGATCAACCCCTTGGTCACATTGTACACATGATGATGTCCTACCGAGTGGGCCCAGAGATACCTCTTCGTTAACCGGAGTGACAAATCCCAGTCTCGATTCGTGCCAACCCAACAGACACTTTCGGAGATACCTGTAGTGCACCTTTATAGCCACCCAGTTACGTTGTGACGTTTGGTACACCCAAAGCATTCCTACGGTATCCGGGAGTTGCACAATCTCATGGTCTAAAAAAGTGAGATTCCTCCTAGACTCCTCCTAGGCGGGTGAAGACTCCTCCTAGGCTCCTCCTCGGCGTCTCCCGCTGGTGGCCACTCCGGCCCCGGCGGGCACCTCTTCCTCTCGCCGGTGGCCACCCCGGCCCCGGCGACCACCTCCTCCTCTCGCCGGTGGCCACTCCGGCGTCGGCGGCCAAAACCTCTCTGACCTTGGCCCCTTGTAGCTAGTTCACTCCATCTTTTCGTCCCTCCTCTGGATGTGACGGACCACAGTCTTGACTATGGATCCTCCTTCACTCAACTTTGCTCGAGGTAAAGAGTTTCAGCATTCGATGAGACAAAAGTTTGGTCATCCGGTGGTGTTTTCCCTGGTTTTCGCCAACGTGAGTTCACTTTGGTGGTGTCCTTCATGGGGCTCGGTTTCGCTTGGATTGTCACACGGTTAGTATCACTCTCCAATCTTGTTTTGGGGGGTATCCCCAAGGTTTCCGTGTGCATCACCTTAAGGACCGATCTTTCAAGTTCTCTGTTGCTTCCAAAGTTGTGGGTTTTGAAATTTATAATCATGGTCGAGTGATCGAAAGGGATTTTGAGCTAGTGTTCAATCTTTGGGGTTTTGGTGGCCCAAATTGGCTTCGTGAAGAGCAGCTTTTTTATCGTGAAGAGGAAGCTTCTTGGACCTTGGTTACTAACGGTTCTCGCACGTGGGCTGCCGCCGGCAATGTCTCCGCGATCAACTCCGGCCGTCGGTTCTTTCTCGTCTCGCGGGTATTCCGAGTTCCAACAATAATGAGGTCTCTGACAATAATGAGTCCATAATGCGCGATCTTAATACCTCTGGCGAGGTTAACGCGCCGGTTTCTCAGAGCAGGAATCAGGGATTTTCAAATGACAGATTACAGTGCTATGCTTGTGGCAAATTGGGCCACTTTGCCAGGGAGTGTGGTGAGAAACATCTACCTGGGCTTTTTCCTTTCCTTCGATTCGCTACTTTCCCCAGCCCACCAGCCGAGGCTTGGGACATGGGCCTTGATCTAGGATTGGTTTAAGCCTTCCGGCCCGGCCCATGACCCCTCGGTGGTTTCCTCTTTTTGTGAGCTCTGTAAGGGATCTTTCCCTAATTTTCAGCCCCGAATTGCCCTTGCCTCCTCAACTTCTGCGCTCTGCTCCCCTGTTCCTCTCCAGCTCACAAACCCTGCTCCGGACATCTCTAGCTCACCGTCGACAGTGAGAGTTAGTGCGGCGGCGCCGATGGCCAATATCCCAATTGATTCACGGCCTTTTGTGCCTCACGGCTTTGACATTCAGCAAGTTCCTAGTTGCAATGGGGTGGCGCGGGTGGTGCTCCCTCAGCAGCCTCGTCGTCACGAAGACTGGGCTATTGCTACAATCCATCCTCTGCCCGCTGATGCTCCTTTCCCCAATGTAAGAGACGTTCTAGAAGAGTTCATTGTTGAGCATAGGAAGTTGGGGTTGAGAGATATTCAGCGTTGTCCATTTGGTGAGGCTTATAATGCGTCGGCGAGGGTTAGAGACAGAGATAAGTTGGTGCTTGATAGCCCACACGAATTTGGTGATGTGTTCATCTCCTTTGTGAAGCATGATGAAGGCGAGAAACCATAGGCGAGTTCATTTCAATAGAACTATGCGGTTATTAATCACAGGGAGTTCCTTTTGATTTTCAAACATCAAGATCTTGCATGTCTTTGTCAAGAAGTTTGGCCGTATGATCTCTTGGGATAAGGAGGATGATCACATGGGCGCATTGTAGTGAAAGCGAGAGTCATGAACTTGGATATTATTCCTAAAAGTATGAGGTGGTCTGAAGGGGATGAGTTTGAGGAAGACGGATGGTCCTCTTCCATTGAAGTTCTGGCTAGTGAGTTGCTTGGTGGGGGACCAGCAGATGAGGACCCAATTCCTCCTGACAATGTGGACCCACACCCACTTCCTGAAGATGTTGAGTAAGGTAATGGTTTCCATAATGATGCTGTTAACAATGTGCCTATGGATGTTCGGAATGAGGATAATTGGGGACAATGGAACTTACCACAGCAGGATAACCACAATGCAGTCCTAGAGGATCTCTTAGATGCTGTGGAGCAGGAAGAGATGGCATGGGCTGATGGTGAAGATCTGCTACCTGCAGTCGATGTGATAGCTTATCTTGGATATGTCCTTTTACGAAGGAGACAACTCCAATTTTCTGTTGCCATCTGCGATTCTTTGTGAATCCCCATCCTATTTTTCTTTGAGCCATTGTTGCACCTCCTGTCATTATGGTTGCAAATGGCACGCAAAACATCATTCAGCTTACCAATCTGATGATGAAGAGCCTCTTCTGCTGCAAGAACAAAATCTGCATGCTGCATTGCCTGCTGAACTTCCCCATGATCAAGATGCTGCAAACCTTTTGGAGATTGCTGCAGTTAGTCTCTCACCTGTTGTTCAAGCTTTGGAGTCACCTGCCAATGTCCAGCAAGTTGGAGCTGCAGTGGATTCTGGCCTGGTTTCTGTCCTGCCCCTGGGTGGTTCAGGGACCTCTGGAATTATTCCCTCTATGGCTGTTGGCTCTTCAAATGAAGCCATTCTGGGCAGCCCTGGACTTATTACTACTTCAAGAGGAAGCTTTGGTTCGATTGCAAACTGGAGGATCTTCAACCTGGCTCCAAGGTAACTGGGTTAACAGAATTGATGAGCACTTGAAAGATGGCTCCTTCTCTTCTTGGTGCGAAATGTATTCAATGGCTGAATCTGCTAATAATGTTGTTGTTTACGAAGAAGGACTTTTGTTGTGGAAAAAGCACTTTCGGGAGGAGCAAGCTGGAAAATAAGAGCTCTTTCACTGCCAACATTCCTGTAAGTTGGTTTAACTTTATTGTCCACCCATACGTCCCTCGATAAGTTTGAATGGACTGTCAAGATGTTAAAGTCTGGAATGTGGGAACTTGTCTCTGCAGTGGAAAATATGGATCATGCTTTTCTATTTTACATTCCTCATAAGTGCCCTGCTACTCATGCACCTATTTTTCAGGCCTTTAACACCGATGAGCAAGTTAATAATGATCGAGGCAAGGAAAATATTGGACATGCCCCAATATGCAGGATGTGGAATCTCGGGATCTCTGCATCCTTTTGGCTCACGACAATTTGAGGAAGAGAAGGAATGGGAAGACTCCCTAGTTGAAACCGAGGTAAGAAGAAGTGATAGAATCAAAAGGATAATGCTGGTTTCGGAAGGAATTCTTGCTCAAATAATACACCTTGCCTTGCAATCTTGCTCCTCCCATCATTCAAAAGTCGGTTGTTAAAAACCTCCTTTGCTTCTTTACGTAAGGTTCTTTGAGAGGGAACTGGAGGACAAGCTGGCTAAGAAGCCCGGAGAAGGAAAGATGAGGACTTGGTCAAGGTGCCCTTGACCAAGGGAGAGGACAATCCATCCAACTCTTCCTAATGTTAGTGGTCATCTGGCGGCTTAGGGTTTTAAGGAGCGATGCTTTTGGACCTTGTTGCTCTTCTTGGGCTTTCTTAATTTACGATGTATGGATGGATGTTTGGTTCTTTATGGAACTTGTTGATCGATAGTGTACTCTATTATTAAGACCTATGGGCTGTGTGGTTTGTGGCTGTTGTGCTGCAATTGTGATGTGTTCGCTTCACGGCTCTGTGCTTTTTGTTCTTCCTCTTGGCTGATCAAGTGTTGGTACTTGATTTACGGTGCAAAAACTGCTATTGTTTTCATGAATAACACAAAATGTAAACTGGAGTATCCTTAACTGGAATATTAGAGGGATGAATTATGAAGACAAATGGTTGGCTCTAAGGCAAAAAAATTGATGAGAGTGATTGTAACATCTTGTGCCTTCAAGAAACTAAAAGAGAATCTTTTGACACGGCTTACATTAAAAACTTACATCCTAACAGAATTAATAAATTTGCTTTTCTCCCATCTGTTGGAGCTTACGGGGATTGCTTGTTGCTTGGAATGGTACTCGGTTCTTTGGAGAAGTTATTGCACAAAACAGATTCTCTCTCTCGATTCAGTTCACGGTTTGCAGTCCAATCGGTCATGGATCCTAACTAACATATATGGTCCTTGTGACACACAGGATAAAGTGGATTTCATTAATTGGTACTAGAACATTCATATGCCTGCAGATGTAGACTGGATTATTATCGGTGACTTTAATCTTAAGAGGGCCCTTCGCATGAGAAACAGACCTGGTGGAGATGTGAATGACATGATTTTGTTTAATGAGGCAATCAGCAATCAAGGTTTAATTAAGTTACCTTTGCATAGAAGAAAGTTCAGTTGGAGTAACATTCATCAGGATCCTCTTATGGTCAGACTGGATATGTATTTAACTTCTGACTCTAGGATGACCAATTTCCCAAATACTATTGTGCTCCCTCTTGCAAAACCTATTTACGATCACTTGCCTTGTGTTATTAAAATTGGCACTTCCATTCCAAAAGCAAGAGTTTTTAGATTTGAAAACTATTGGTTGCAACACTCAGAACTTTAAGGAGGTGGTTCTTCTGCTTGGAGCATCCTGTGGGAAATCTTGATGCGATTAAAAGTTTGAATGCTAAATTTAAAAACTTGAGGAGAGCTTTGAAGTTGTGGGCCAGGTCTTTATCTTGTTTGAAAGCTCAAATTGCTAAACTCAATGAGCTCATCTTTCTTTGGGATTTCTTTGAGGAATTTAGAGAATTGGATATTCATGAATGGAACTGCAGGGCCATTCTCAAAGATCAGTGCTCCTTCTTCCGAGGAATCAAAGATTTACTTTGGAAGCAAAGGGGTAAAATTAAAGGGGTCAAATTTGGAGATGAAAACACAAAATTCTTCCATACTAAAGCATCTATCAATTACAGGCACAATCATATTGTTGTTCTTCAAAATGATGACCAAGTGGAAATTTCTGATCATGCTGGGAAAGCTGCAATACTCTGGGAATCTTATAAGAAAAGAATGGGAATATCTCACAAAACATCAATGCACTTTGATTTGGAATCCTTATTTGGTCCCAGGCAGGACCAAGCAATTTTGACAACTTGGAGCTACCTTTCACTGAGGAAGAAATCAATGCAGTTGTCAAGGACCTCCCTCTTGACAAATCACCAGGTCCTGATGGCTTCAATAATGAATTTTTCAAATCCTGTTGGGATATTATTAAAGTGGATGTGCTTAGATTTATTCAGGATTTTCATCTTTGGGCAAATCTCAATTGAGAGTTTAAACACCTCTTACATCACCACGATCCCTAAGCATAACACTCCTCTGACAAAGAAATGACTTGTGCCAATCTCATTAATTAATTGCTGTCTTAAACTTGTCACCAAATTGTTGGCCAATAGGTTGCGTAAAGTGATTCTCAAATTGGTGCATATCAACCAATATGGATTCTTAAAGGAAAGATCCATCCATGACTGCTTGGGTTGGGCATTTGAGTACCTTCATCAATGCCATAAATCCAGAGAAGAAGTTATTGTGCTCAAACTTGATTTTGAGAAAGCTTTTGACACCATTGAGCACCAGGCAATTTTGGATATCTTAAAGGCCAAAGGTTTTGGAGACAGATGAATCAACTGGATTAAAATGTTGTTCACTTCTGCTTCATTAGCTATCTTGCTTAATGGTGTGCCTGGCAAAAAGTTTTACTGTCTTAGAGGGGTCAGGCAAGGAGACCCTCTATCCCCTCTCTTATTTGTGCTTGCTGCTGATTTGCTCCAGTCAATTCTCAATAAAGCCATGCACTTGAATTTGCTTACATCACCTCTGCAAGTGGAGTCATGCCCTGATTTTCCTATTATCCAAAGATTATCGATGACACTCTGGTTCTTCTCCAAGCTGATGCAAAGCAACTCCATTGCCTCAAAGCTCTTCTCAACACGTTTGCAGATGCTACTGGTCTGAAAGTGAATTATAATAAGTCAAGCCTCATCCCTATTAATGTTTCATATGACAAGGTGGAAATTTTGGCAAATACTTTCCACTGCAAAAGAGAATCCTTCCCCATTCAGTACTTGGGAGCACCCTTGGGTCTTCATAAACCAACTGTGGAGCAATGCTTTCCACTTGTCACACGACTGCAGAAGAAGCTTGTGGGCTTATCTTCTTTCATGACTCTGGCTGGCAGACTGTTACTAGTAAAATCTGTCTTAAACTCTCTTTTGATCTACCTTATGGGATGCCTTGATGTCCCTGTGACTATTAAAACCCAAGCTATCAAGTTTTTGAGGCATTGTCTCTGGAGAGGTCCTGATCTAGAGGACCACATGCCTGCTATGGTTGCTTGGAGTACTGTTTGTAGACCTAAGGATCAAGGAGGCCTGGGGGTTAAGGATATTTTTGTTCAGAACAAAGCTCTTCTTCTCAAGAACTTGCACAAGTTTTATAATAGGCATAACATCCCATGGGTCAACTTGATTTGGGAAACCTACTATAGTAATGATTTGTTGCCTGGCAATTCTTGGGTTGGATCTTTTTGGTGGAAGGCAAATCTCAAGCTCATTGTCAACTTTAAATCTTTGGCCAGATGTCACATAGGGGATGGTAAAAGTTCTTTATTGCAGTGCGATCTATGGCATTCAGCTTGTTTACAGGACTTGTTCCCACACCTCTTATCCTTTGTGAAGAACAACAACACTACTGTGCACACCATTATTCATACTGAATTCCTGGAGGATTTATTCCACCTTCCACTCACTGTGCAAGCCTTCCAGGAATTTGAAAATATGGAAGACATCTGTATTGCTTTAAGAACCTCTGCCACCCTGGATTGCACTGACACCTGGAGTTACATTTGGGGCAATGACCAATTCTCGGTTGCTCAGGCTTATAAAGTTATGATGGGAGTTAAGTTAGTGCCTCAGCAGTTTAACTGGCATTGGAATAGTTCTTGTCATTAAACACAAGGTGTTTTTGGAGATTACTTCATGATAGGCTTAATACCAGGAACCTTCTACGCAGGGAAACATTCCATTTGGAAAGCTACAACTGTGCTGTCAATAACTGTCCTCAGGAGGAAACCTTGCAGCATCTCTTTTGGACCTGCCCTTTTGCCTCCCAGTGCTGGGACCTATTATGCCCTACAAGACAAGCTAATGTTTCTGTGCTTGAAGCTTTTGATGATCTCAGGCAAAAATTACATGTACCTTTCTTCATGGAAATCATCATCCTAGCTTCTTGGGCTATCTGGATCTCAAGAAATAATCTCATCTTTCAAGCAATTCAACCTTCAGTTCAGAGGTGGAAAGCAATCTTCCTTGAAGAGCTTAACTTGCTCAGATTCGGGATTAAAAAGAGTTATGCTAGGGCTTTACGTGATTGGCTTGACAACCTTGTTACGTAATTTTGTTTGTTTTAGTAGCTTTTTAGCTTTTTTCTTTTCTTTCTAGGGCTTACCTCAAGCCTTTGTACTGTTGGACCCTTGTTTTTCTTCTTTAATTAATAAAAAAATGCAGTGGGGTTTTGCCCTACTGTGTACAGTCAAAAAAAATCTCATGGTCTAAGGAAATGATACTTGACATTAGAAAAGCTTTAGCATATGAACTACGATCTTTGTGCTAGGCTTAGGATTGGGTCTTGTCCATCACATCATTCTCCTAATGATGTGATCCCGTTATCAACGACATCCAATGTCCATGGTCAGGAAACTGTGACCATCTATTGATCAACAAGCTAGTCAACTAGAGGCTTACTAGGGACATGGTGTTGTCTATGTACCCACACATGTATCTGAGTTTCCTATCAATACAATTATAGCATGGATAATAAACGATTATCATGAACAAGGAAATATAATAATAACTAATTTATTATTGCCTCTAGGGCATATTTCCAACAGTCTCCCACTTGCACTAGAGTCAATAATCTAGTTCACATCGCCATGTGATTAACACTCACAGGTCACATCGCCATGTGACCATCATCCAAAGAGTTTACTAGAATCAATAATCTAGTTCACATCACTATGTGATTAACACTCAATGAGTTCTGGGTTTGATCATGTTTATGCTTGTGAGAGTGGTTGTAGTCAACGAGTCTGCAATATTCAGATCCCTATGTATTTCGCAAAACTTTATGTCATATCATAGATGCTGCTACCACGTTCCACTTGGAGCTATTCCAAATGGTTGCTCCACTATATGTATCTGATTTGCTACTCAGAGTCATTCGGATAGGTGTTAAAGCTTGCATTGACGTAAACCTTTACGGTGAACTCTTTATCACCTCCATAATCGAGAAACATGTCCTTATTTACTCCAAGGACAATTTTGACCGCTGTCCAATGATCCATTCCTTGATCATTCTTGTACCCCTTGACTGACTCATGGCAAGGCACACTTCGGTGCGGTACACGCATAGCATAGTATAGAGCCTACGTGCGAAGCATAGGGGACGACCTTCGTCCTTTCTCTCTATTCTGCCGTGGTCGAGCTTTAAGTCTTAACTTCATACCTTACAACTCGTGCAAGAACTCCTTCTTTGGTCGATCCATCTTGAACACCTTCAAGATTATGTCAAGGTATGTGCTCATTTGAAAGTACCATTAAGCATTTTTGATCTATCCTTATAGATCTTGATGCTCAATGTTCAAGTAGCTAATCCAGGTTTTCTATTGAAAACACCTTTCAAATAACCTGTATGCTTTCCAGAAATTCTACATCATTTTGATCAACAATATGTCAACAACATATACTCATCAGAAATTCTATAGTGCTCCCACTCACTTCTTTGGAAATACAAGTTTCTCATAAACTTTGTATAAACCCAAAATCTTTGATCATATCATCAAAGTGCACATTCCAACTCCGAGATGCTTACTCTAGTCCTTAGAAGGATCGCTGGAGCCAAAGATACCTTTTAGCATCCTTAGGATCGACAAAAACTTTCTGATTGTATCACATACAACCTTTCCTTACGAAGACTGGTAAGGAAACTCGTTTTGACATCCATCTGCCAGATTTCATAAATGCAGCTAATGCTAACATGATTCCGATGACTTAAGCATCGCTACGGATGAGAAAATCTCATCGTAGTCAACTCCTTGAACTTGTGAAAAACTCTTCGCCACAAGTCGAGCTTCATAGACGGTGACATTACCGTCCACGTCCGTCTTCTTCTTAAAGATCCATTTATCTCAATGGCTTGCCTATCGGGCAAGTCCACCAAGGTCCACGCTTTGTTCTGATACATGGATCCTATCTCGGATTTCATGGCTTATAACCATTTGTCGGAATATGGGCCCACCATCGCTTCTCCATAGCTCGTAGGTTCATCTAGCAATATGACCTTCAAGACAGGATTCTTGTACCACTCAAGTAGTACGCATCCTTGTCACCCTACGAGGTACGGTGGTGACTTGATCCAAACTTCATGATCACTATCATAAGCTTCTACTTCAATTGGTGTAGGCGCCACAGGAACAACTTCACGTGCCCTGCCGCACACTAGTTGAAGTGATGGTTCAATAACCTCATCAAGTCTCCACCATCCTCCCACTCAATTCTTTTCGAGAGAAACTTTTCCTCGAGAAAGGACCCGTTCTAGAAACAATTACTTTTGCTTCCGGATCTTGAGATAGGAGGTATACCCAACTGTTTTGGGTGTCCTATGAAGATGTATTTATCCGTTTTGGGTTCGAGCTTATCACGATGAAACTTTTTCACATAAGCGTCGCAGCCCCAAACTTTTAAGAAATGACAACTTAGATTTCTCCAAACCATAGTTCAAACAGTGCCGTCTCAACGGAATTACGTGGTGCCCTATTAAAGTGAGTGCGGTTGTCTCTAATGCCTAACCCATGAACGATAGTGGTAATTCGATAAGAGACATCATGGTACGCACCATATCTAATAGGGTGCAACTATGATGTTCGGACACACCATCACACTATGGTGTTCCAGGTGGTATTAATTGTGAAACAATTTCCACAATGTCTTAATAAGCGTGCCAAAGCTCGTAACTCAGATACTCATCTCTATGATCATATCATAGACATTTTATCCTCTTGTCACGATGATCTTTAACTTCACTCTGAAATTACTTGAACCATTCAATAATTCAGACTTGTGTTTCATCAAGTAAATACACTCAGTATCTACTTAAATCATCCGTGAAGTAAGAACATAACGATATTCACCGCATGCCTCAGCACTCATTGGACTGCACACATCAAAATGTGTTACTTCAACAAGTTGCTATCTTGTTCCATCTTACTGAAACCGAGGCTTTTATGTCATCTTGCCCATGTGGTATGATTTGCATATCTCAAGTGATTCAAAATCAAGTGAGTCCAAACGATCCATCTGCATGGAGTTTCTTCATGCGTATACACCAATAGACATGGTTCACATGTCTCAAACTTTTCAAAACGAGTGAGTCCAAAGATCCATCAATATGGAGCTTCTTCATGCGTTTTATACCAATATGACTCAAATGGCAGTGCCACAAGCAGGTGGTACTATCATTACTATCTTATATCTTTTGGCATGAAAATGTGTATCACTACGATCGAGATTCAATGAACCATTCTTTTAGGTGCAAGACCATTGAAGGTATTATTCAAATAAATAGAGTAACCATTATTCTCCTTACATGAATAACCGCATTGCGATAGACATAATCCAATCATGTCTATGCTCAACGCAAACACCAAATAACAATTATTTAGGTTTAACACCAATCTCGATCTTAGACGGAGCAGGCGATGCTTGATCACATCAACCTTGGAAACACTTCCAACACACATCGTCATCTCACCTTTAGCTAGTCTCCGTTTATTCCGTAGCTCTTTTATTTCGAGTTACTAACACTTAGCAACCGAACCGGTATCTAATACCCTGGTGCTACTAGGAGTACTAGTAAAGTACACATTAACATAATGTATATCCAATATACTTCTATCGACCTCGCCAACCTTCTCATCTACCAAGTACCTAGGGTAATTCTGCTCCAGTGGTTGTTCCCCTTATTACAGAAGCACTTAGTCTCGGGTTTGGGTTCAACCTTGGGTTTCTTCACTAGAGCAGCAACTGATTTGCTGTTTCATGAAGTATCCCTTCTTGCCCTTGCCCTTCTTGAAACAAGTGGTCTCATTAACCATCAACAATTGATGCTCCTTCTTGACTTCTACTTTCGCGGTGTCAAACATCGCGAATATTTCAAGGATCGTCTATCCCTGATATGTTATAGTTCATCACGAAGCTCTAGCAGCTTGGTGGCAATGACTTTGGAGAAACATCACTATCTCATCAGGAAGATCAACTCCCACTCGATTCAAGTGATTGTTGCACTCATACAATCTGAGCACAAGCTCAACGATTGAGCTTTTCTCCCTTAGTTTGCGAGCTAAGAAAATCGTCGTAGGTCTTATACCTCTTGGCGTGGGCACGAGCCTGAAATCCCAATTTCATCCCTTGAAACATCTCATATGTTCATGACGTTTGAAAAACGTCTTTGGTGCCTCAACTCTAAACCGTTTAATCGAACTATCACGCGATTATCAAAATGTGTATGTCCGATGTTCGCAACATCCACATTTGACGCTTTGGGGTTCAAAGACACCGAGCGATGCATTAAGGACATAAGCTTTCTTCTGTCCGTATAATCGCTACTGTCAACTTTCAACTATATTTTCTCTAGGAACATATCTAAAATAGTGAACTAAAGTGCGAGCTTACGACATAATTTGCAAAGATCTTTTGACTATGTTTAGGATAATTAAGTTCATCTAATGAACTCCCACTCGGATAGACATCCCTCTAGTCATCTAAGTGATTACATGATCCGAGTCAACTAGGCTGTGTCCGATCATCACGTGAGACGGACTAGTCATCATCGGTGAACATCTTCATGTTGATCGTATCTACTATACGACTCATGCTCGACCTTTCGGTCTCTTGTGTTTCGAGGCCATGTCTGTACATGCTAGGCTCGTCAAGTCAACCTAAGTGTTTCGCGTGTGTAAATATGGCTTACACCCGTTGTATGTGAACGTAAGAATCTATCACACCCGATCATCACGTGGTGCTTGAAGCAGCGAACTTTTTAACGGCCTTGCAGTTAGGGGGAACACTTTCTTGAAATTTTAATGAGGATCATCTTATTTACTGCCGTCGTTCTAAGCAAATAAGATGCATAAACATGATAAACATCACATGCAATCAAAAGTGACATGATATGGCCAATATCATTTTGCTCCTTTTGATCTCCATCTTCGGGGCTCCATGATCATCATCGTCACCGGCATGACACCATGATCTCCATCATCGTGTCTCCATGAAGTTGTCTCGCTAACTTATTACTTCTACTACTATGGCTACCGGTTAGCAATAAAGTAAAGTAATTACATGGCGTTGTTCAATGACACGCAGGTCATACAATAAATTAAGACAACTCCTAAGGCTCCTGCTGGTTGTCATACTCATCGACATGCAAGTCGTGATTCCTATTACAAGAAAATGATCAATCTCATACATCACAAATCAATCATCACAATCTTATACGCCATATCACATCACATAGCATACCCAAAAAACAAGTTATACGTCCTCTAATTGATGTTTTCATGTTTTACGTGGGCTGCTATGGGTTTCTAGCAAGAACGTTTCTTACCTACGCAAAAACCACAACGTGATATGCCAATTTCTATTTACCCTTCATAAGGACCCTTTTCATCGAATCCGTTCCGACTAAAGTGGGAGGCGGCACCCGCTAGCCACCTTATGCACCAAGTGCATGTCAGTCGGTGGAACCTGTCTCACGTAAGTGTACGTGTAAGGTCGGTCCGGGCCACTTCATCCCACAATACCGTCGAAACAAGATTGGACTAGTAACGGTAAGCATATTGAACAAAATCAACATCCACAACTACTTTGTACTCGTGCAAAGAATCTACGCAATAGACCTAGCTCATGATGCCACTGTTGGGGAACGTAGCAGAAATTCAAAATTTTCCAACGTGTCACCAAGATCTATCTATGGAGAGACCAGCAACGAGGGGAAGGAGAGTGCATCTACATACCCTTGTAGATCGCTAAGCGGAAGCGTTCAAGAGAACAGGGTTGAAGGAGTCGTACTCGTCGTGATTCAAATCACCGGAGATCCTAGTGCCGAACGGACGGCACCTCCGCGTTCAACACACGTACAGCTCGGTGACGTCTCCCATGCCTTGATCCAGCAAGGAGAGAGGGAGAGGTTGAGCAAGACTCCATCCAGCAGCAGCACAACGACGTGGTGGTGATGGAGGAGCGTGGCAATCCTGCAGGGCTTCGCCAAGCACCGCGGGAGAGGAGAAGGGAGAGAGGTAGGGCTGCGCCAGGGAGAGGTCAAAACTCATCTCTCTGCAGCCCCAAATACCTCAACTATATATAGGGGAGAGGGAGGGGGCTGCGCCGCCCCTAGGGTTCCCACCCCAAGGGGTGCGGCTGCCCCCAAAACCCATCTAGGGGTGTGGCCAAAGTGGGGAGAGGGGGAAACTTGCCCCCCAAGCTAGGTGGGGCGCCCCCTCCCCAAACCCTGGGCGCCTTGGGCCCTTGTGGGGGGCGCACCAGCCCACCTGGGACTGGTCCCCTCCCACACTTGGCCCATGCAGCCCTCCAGGGCTAGTGGCCCCACTTGGTGGACCCGCGGGACCCTCCCGGTGGTCCCGGTACGTTACCGATAAAACCCGAAACTTTTCCGATGACCAAAACAGGACTTCCCATATATAAATCTTTATCTCCGGACCATTCCAAAACTCCTCGTGACGTCCGGGATCTCATCCGGGACTCCGAACAACATTCGGTAACCACATACAAACTTCCTGTATAACCCTAGCGTCATCGAACCTTAAGTGTGTAGACCCTACGGGTTCGGGAATCATGCAGACATGACCGAGACGTTCTCTGGTGAATAACCAACAACGGGATCTGGATACCCATGTTGGCTCCCACATGTTCCACGATGATCTCATCGGATGAACCATGATGTCAAGGACTCAATCGATCCCGTATACAATTCCCTTTGTCTCGCGGTATTGTACTTGCCCGAGATTCGATCGTCGGTATCCCGATACCTTGTTCAATCTCGTTACCAGCAAGTCTCTTTACTCGTTCCGTAACACATCATCCCGTGATCAAACCCTTGGTCACATTGTGCACATGATGATGTCCTACCGAGTGGGCCCAGAGATACCTCTCCGTTAACCGGAGTGACAAATCCCAGTCTCGATTCGTGCCAACCCAATAGACACTTTCGGAGATACATAGTGCACCTTTATAGCCACCCGATTCGTTGTGACGTTTGGTACACCCAAAGCATTCCTACGATATCCGGGAGTTGCACAATCTCATGGTCTAAGGAAATGATACCTGACATTAGAAAAGCTTTAGCATATGAACTACGATATTTGTGCTAGGCTTAGGATTGGGTCTTGTCCATCACATCATTCTCCTAATGATGTGATCCCGTTATCAACGACATCCAATGTCCATGGTCAGGAAACTGTGACCATCTATTGATCAATGAGCTAGTCAACTAGAGGCTTACTAGGGACATGTTGTTGTCTATGTACCCACACATGTATCTGAGTTTCCTATCAATACAATTATAGCATGGATAATAAACGATTATCATGAACAAGGAAATATAATAATAACTAATTTATTATTGCCTCTAGGGCATATTTCCAACATTTCGGTACTCCCTCCCTTCCTAAATAGTTAAGTCTTTTTAGAGATTCCATTATAAACTACTTCCTCCGTTTCAAAATAGATAACTCAACTTTGTACTCCCTCCATTTATTTATACAAGGCCACAAACTCATATTATAGGTATCTTTTTTTCGAGGGTACGCCAATGGCGTACCTTAGCTTTATAGAAGGAAGAAAAATATGTACAAGAGATTACACATCGCTAGCTAGGAGTCACAAACCGACCCTAACCAAGCCTCCACACCGCTCCCTAGCTCTACTCGACTAATTTATGATCGGTTGTCCTCCGAAAGCTCCTGCTTTGGCCCAAGTCCTCAGCTCATCAAAGATAGAGTCTACCGTATCTCACTCATTCTTGATTATGCCCGTGCCGAAGACCCTCGCATTGCTTTGCTTCCATATCGTCCAACAGATTAGCATCACGAGGGTGTCAAAGCCTTTCCGAGACTGCTTATCTATTTGCTTTCTCGTATCCATCCACCACTGCACCAATCTTGAGCCATTTGTTGGGCAAAGGTCGGCCGTCAAACCCATCCTAGTAGTGCAGCGGAACCACACTTGCCGCGAGAACACACACTGCAGCAAAATTTGGTCAACTGTATCCACCTCTTGGTCACACATGTAACATTTTGATGCTTGGTCTTGCAATCCGTGCCTAGCTCTCCTGTCCGAGGTCCATAGACGATATTGCACCACGAGCCACATGAATAGCTTGCACACAAGCGGTGCCCAACACTTCCATATGGCTCCGAAGCAGTGGAATCTGACTCCTCCCTCGCATAGCATCTTGTACGCAGATGATGCCGTGTAGACTCTGGACGTGTTCCAAGCCCAAATGGGGCAGTCCTCGACCTGAGCGTCCAAATGAACTTTCAAGAGAATCTCCCAAAGCCCGATGAACTAGGTGAGACCCTCAGTGCATAGGTCACCCACTACATCGTCCATCCATGAATGCATGTACATCGCATCTCACACAAGTCTCCTGTTTGCCACTTGTGTCCGCACCTTTGCCACAACCAAGGGTGCAAAATCTTTAATAGCTGCTCCATGTATCCATCGGTCTTTCTAGAACAAGGCCTTGCCTCCTGAACTAACTTCCCATTTGACAAGGCTTCCAAAAGCTTGATACACCTTTTTGTCTGAGGTCAAGTTGAGGCCTTGCCACGGCCTAGAATCATCAGTGCGTCTGAGCCATTACCATCTGAGTCTTAAAGCAATACCGTGCTTAACCAGGTCAATGACACCAAAGCCTCCCAAGTGTTTAGGCCTGCACACTCTAGCCCAGGAGACGACACATTTGCCTCCATTCACCGCCTCGGTTCCGGCCCAGAAAAATGCCCGACACCCCTTGTCCACTCTCTCTCCAGAGCCCATTTAGGTGCCTCCGCTATCATGAGATGATGTGTAGCGTGCGCCCTCATTACTTGATTGACAAGAATGAGCCTCCCCGGTCTCGTCACGAGACCCCTTTGCCATCCTGGCAGGATGTGGAGAGTCGTGTCAACAATTGGCTGCCACTCTGACCTTTTGAGTTGCCTGATGCTAAGCTGGAGCCCAAGGTATTTGCATGGAAAGGTGTCTATTCTCCATGGCAGCGCGGACTTAACAAGCTCTTCATCCTCATTTTCTGCTCTGATCAAGATTGCCGCATATTTGGAATAGTTGACTTTGAGCCCAGATGCCACTGCGAATATAGCAAGGATTTCTTTAACGCACATGAGGTCTGGCCATGTTGGTTTTGTGAAGAGCACCACATCATCAGCATACAGGGACAAGCGCTGCATTGGGCTACATCCATTGATGGTACTAAGCACTCGTGCCTCATGCGCCTTGGAGATGATTGCCTTAAGCACGTCCATGGCAATAACAAACAGCAAGGGAGATATCGAGTCCCCTTGTCTCAGTCCTTTAGCGTGCATGAACTTGTCACCAGCACATCCATTCACTAGCACCCTCGAGCTAGCGGTGGTGAGGAAGATCGCAATCCTAGAGATCCAACGCTCCGAGAAGCCCTTGGTTCTTAACACCTCAAACAGAAACGACCGCGCCAGCGAATCAAAAGCTTTGGTTATGTCAAGCTTGAGCATCACTCCCTTAGCTTTTCTCCTATGCATCGTGCGCGCCATTTGCCGAACCAAGAGAAAGTTATCATGCAAGCATCTGCCCTTAATGAATGCGGACTGGTTCGTCTGTACAAGCTCTCCCATGCGCGGTTTTAGCCTGGCAGTCAACAACTTGGAAGCTATCTTGGGCATACTGTGCAGAAGGCATATAGGTCGGAAGTCAAACACCGCGCATGCTTCCGGTGTCTTCGGTACCAGAGTGATCAAAGCTTGGTTGTTCCTTCCAAATCCCCTTCCATTGCCAAGGAAAAACTTGTGAATCGCAACAACTAGATCCACCTTGATAATCTCCCACGCTTTTTGAAAGAAAATGACAATGAACCCATCCATCCCAGGTGCTTTGTCCGAAGGCATATCCTTGATAACTGCCCAAATCTCATCTTCAGTGAACACGCGATCTTGGTCCGAAAGATCAATGGCCGTGACACCAAGCCCCTCCAAATCAAGTGTGAAATCTTGGGCTCCATCCTTGCCTAGCAGGTCCTTGTAAGCTTTGTAGAAGGCTTCCTCCTTGCCTTT
Source organism: Aegilops bicornis (assembly GCA_021605145.1). Lineage (NCBI taxonomy): Eukaryota > Viridiplantae > Streptophyta > Magnoliopsida > Poales > Poaceae > Aegilops > Aegilops bicornis. Next base: position 312,488,568 of record CM038670.1, on the reverse strand, counting down.
CTGATTCGTGATGATGCACCCATCGATGGTCAAGGAAGGAATGTAGTTTTTCATACGTCTCCCATTAGCTACTATGTGGAACAACTGCGTGTTAGCATCCCCTTCTTGAAGCCATGTCATTCTTGACCTCTGTCGCGCAATAGTCCTCTCTAGGGACGCCAGCCCAAGTACAAGCTGTTTTAGGGTTCGTCTAAGGCATCTCTCCTCCGTCGTCAAACGACGACTCTCCTGAGCGCAATCAAACGCATGATGACTATGTTCGCAATAGCAATTTACAGCTTTATGTTCCCGATCTCCTTCTGCCCCCATGTAGCAAGCGCTCAGGCTGTGTTTCGTAGCATGATGTCTAAGCGCAAGAACGGGTCTGTGATATCCGGATCGCAGACCCAGGCCTCCTTGACTACATCCAAAACCCTTCCATTTTGACCCAGAACTTTTCAAAACGGAACCTCCTTCTGGCATACATGTGCTCCTCAAGATCAAGATGGAGTGGGCAGTGATCGGAGTGCTCGGTAGATAATGCTTGCAGCAAGCACTCTGGGTGGTCTAGCTCCCAATCTACGGAAACAAAAGCACGATCGATCTTTGTGAGCGTGGGCGTCTCCCTTTCGTTGCTCCCCGTGAATTTGCGTCCATGCAAAAAAAGCTCCTTGAGCGCGTTATCATCCACAAAGCGCTTGAACTTCCACATCATTCTCCTGTCCAAGTTAGAGTTGTTTTTGTCTGCTGCATAAAGGATGAGGTTGAAATCTCCCAAGACGAGCCATGGCCCTGGACATAGGGATCTACGCTCTGGAAGCTCATTGAGGAAGTTAATTTTGCGCTCATCTTACTGAGGCCCATATACTACTGTGAGCCACCATGGCTCTCCCTCCTTGGGCGAGACGTACGCCGAAATGCTATGGGGGTCATTGACATAATTTGACAAGAGGACCCGTGTGATGTCCCATGCCACAAAGATACCGCCTCTAGTGTCCGACGCTGGTAAGTAAGTGAAACCATCATAGTTCGGCCCCATGCATTGCAAGATTACAAAAGTGTCCACCACCTCAAGTTTAGTTTCTAGGATACAAACAATCGCCGCGCTAGTGGAATCAACAAAAGCCCTAAGCGCCTTCCTTTTGGCCGGAATGTTAAGGCCTCTAACATTCCAACACACTAACTCCAAAGCGTTGAACGACATCGGAACAAAATGCCTCCAACACCACCGGCACCAACGTGGCTACTGCGCCAAGACTGGCTCTGCCATCCATGCCTCCTCTGCAAGGTTGAGCGGTATCGCCTTCCCGAAGATAGCCGCGATGGCCCTCAGCTGCGGCTCCTGGAGTGGTGAGTCGAAGACTATACGGAGCTGCCTAGTGCATCTTCCGAGACCGCCAGATCATCATAGTCCAGGCCCAAGGTTCTAAGCAGCATCATTTCAGCTGCTGAGGCCTTCGTCTTCCTAGACCTACTTGCACAGACGGACCGAGTTGTGCGGCGTGGGGTGAACGGGTCATGGCTTGGTTTGACCCCTCGTAGACCTTCAAACCCCTTGAGAAGCGGCGGGGCAAGCTTTTTAAGCAACCCAGCGCAAAACGCCTTGATGTTCCCAAGCGCTGTGATTTCTTTCGCAGATAGATTCTCCTCGCGGCGCTGTACGGTAATTGCACCAGTATCAGTAGCATTGCCACCATGCAACGGCTCTTGCATGCATGCATGTGGCGCGATCACGTCGCCCCCCTCAAAACCCGCACCAGACTCCTGTATACTGGGACCCGGGTCCATCGAATCAGCTGATGGCTTGTCGATCATCTCCGTTGTTGCGAGCTGCAGCGCGTCCAAGACCGGTGCCCACCCCTCTGAGATTTTGTCTGGCAGCGGAACCAGTGGGGCCTCCTCCACGGCAACAGCAAGGGATTGGGTGTTGGAGACCCCCACTGAATCAGCTGCGGACGGGATGGCGGGATAAAATTTAATGACTGCTTTGCAAGTCAACTTTTCTTTTCGTTAACCGGAATCATAATACACCACAAGCATGCAACGAACAAATGGAAAGGAAGTGGCTGAGTGTCACTATGACTACATGCATGTAAGTATTAAAAAGTTGCTAGTACGAGAAAACATCATTATTTTTTGTCTCGATTACTGTTGGTGGCCTTGTATTGATGCAAAATTTATTTTTGATAGTGACCTTGTATAAGGGAATGGAGAGAGTGCTAACTTTAGTACAAAAGGTGGGTCATCTATTTTGGAACAGGGGCATAGGTTGCAAAATGAGTGAATCTACACTCTAATACATGCCTATATAAAAGCGTACGTAGTTTGTAGTGAAATCTATAAAAAAACCTTATATTTAGGAACAAAGGGAATATTTTTTTAGGTAATAGCATCACAGACCCGTGAACTTGCACAAGTATGAAACTCGCAAAACCTCACCCCGCCGCCCAACAATCAAGGAAACGGACAACCCTATAGACTTCATCAATCAAAATCAATAAACAAGCAATCGTCAACCACTTCCCAGTCGAACTTGGTATAACTTTCAAGCGGCAGCCGCGACGGTGGGCTGAGCGAGGTCTCGAGGTCCTCGATGACGGGGGCCTGGCGGGGGCGCTTGGCCGACTGCTTCGCGTCCGTGCGGGTGGCCTCCTCCTCCCACTGTCGCCTTCTCCGGGGGCATGCAGGGGAAGGAAAGGGAGCAATCTCCTCCACCCCCGAGTCAGCCCTCTCCACCTCCTCGGACGAGGCAGCGGACGAGGCCCTATAGCGTCGAGTGGGACGTCTTCCCCTCTCGTTGTCAGAGGACTCCCCCCTGAGAAGAAAGTCAGTTTCCCCATCATCTTCGGACTAAAGCACAAGACAAGCAAAATCACACAGGGAGCCAATTGGAATGATGGAAACAAGGCTGAGTGTAAGAACTTACCGTTGGAGGGGGCGTCCTACTTCATAGGGCCTAACGGGGCCCTCCCGGTGAATTGGTCCCTGCCCTAGGGGCCGAGTAATCCGCCTCATCCGGGTCTTGAAGGTGATGTCGTCTAGTCGAATGGGCGTCATGTGCCGAGGGTCCCGGCCTCACGTGTAATCCCATATCCCTTGCCGTGGGCTGAGGGGCTGGATCCGCAGACTCACCCACACAGCCGGACAAGGTCCGGGAGACCTCTAAGGCTCCCGGATCGGGCGAGCAGCCACCTTCAACGGTGGGAGGCATGCCTACTCCGCCGGCAACCTCTGTTCGAACAGAACTTCCAGGCGGTCTATCGACAGTGTTAAAGAACGCGTCTATCGTCGATGAACATCGGACCCTTATGGGTGCGGTGGTTGAAAAGATTCAGTCTGCCGAGAGCGGGCTGAACGAGTCCTGCCTTGGCCTTATAAAGGCCTTTGAGGTATGTTTCCCAGGGAAACCTTTGAGGATCGTCATAATATGAGTAGTAGCCCACGATACATTGTCAAAGCGAAGGAGAGGGAGCTGGGCAGGGGATCAAATCCTCTTTTGACGTGGGAACTTACGTTAATGACGTGTACCTCTTTGTTTGAACACAGGCGTCTGCGGAGAAGATGGCCGCTCATAATGTGGAAGTGTCCAAACTGAAGCGGAGCCTGGAACGGGCCGAGGAAGAACTTGGCCGCGTGAGGAAGCAATTAGAAGATAAACAAGGTATGATAAAACATTGTCTTGCATTAGGCACAAATAAGTAATTGTGCTTATTGAGAGGTATTTGTGCCCTAGGAGCGAGTGCCGAATATGAGGCACTGAAAAAGGCTGTGGATGATGCCAACGAGAAGGCTGCCGCCGAACAGGCACTTCGTGAAGAACACGAGGCCAGGGTTGTCGCGGCTGAGCGGGAGCTCCATGAGGCTGTGAAAAAAAGCGAGGGCTTGGAGCAGAGTCTAATAGGGAAAGAATCCGAACTCGCCCAAGCACTCCAAGCCGCGGAAGATGCTCGGGAAGAAGCCCGAGGCGCTGTACGGGACATTCAGGATGCCCGGGAAGTTGCGGCTGGTAAGGCATTCTGTATTCTTAGCCATTTATTCATGATAATGGGAAGAATTCTAAGCGGCAAGCTGAATTCTTATTTTCCCAGGGGCGTTTGCGGATCTTCCTCGCAGCATATCAAATGCCGCCCAATTCTACCGAACCGAGGAAAAGAAGTCTGCGGAGAGGGATTTCAGGTCGCCGTATTTGCCACCGAACTATCTGGTGCCCTTTATCGATCAGCTGAAGCAGCTTGTCGAACTGCACCAGGCGGCCGAACTAGCCATGAAGGACTTGATTGTCCGGCTGTGGCCGGCGGAGCCAACTCCGGCGATTACGCCGGGCTCGTGAAGCGGATTGTGGGTGCTTGTCCTCGGCTTGATGCTATTAAGCGATTGGTCTGCATAGAGGGTGCAGTATGGCATTCGCCCGTGCAAAAGTGCATTGGGGAAGCTTGACGGAGAAGCGTGATGACCGAGGGCCGCCAGAGGGTAAGGAGCATCGCAAGCCCGAACTGTACTATGAAGGTGTACTGAAGGGAGCCTGCCTTGCGGTGGATAAATGTACCAAAGACATTATATTTCCCTGAGGGCATTCGTGCCACTATTTGTAATATGGGATTATGGCGTTTTATATATTGCCTGTTTTGTTTGAACATATGTTCTTCCTGTGCGGCTGTTTATTGTATGTAAATCCTGAGAGTTGGCCAGTCGTCGGCTTGCCCCAACGTAAAAAGAATACGGGGGTGTTCGGGATATATCTGAGCGCTCTTTATCCCATAGTTGGGTCCCTTTGCGGAGGCGTTTCTCACCATGAACCAGGCAATCGGACTATAAGGCTTTATTACTCTCACTTAGCCATAGGAATTCGAGTATGGTCGGCGCAGCCCCTAGTGTTCGGAAGGCCGAACTAGGGGCTCTATTGGCGCCTGATCAGAAGACCGATCCTTCGCACTCTGCATTTATAATGGCGTTGTGCGGAATAAATCTTTAAGGATTTTACAACCTCTCGAACAGCTGACCAGCTCTCACTGTATCATGATAGTCGGTTTTCAGCTTTCTCTCGAGGTGCTCGTCCGTGAGATCCGGGACACAATCGCGATAGTTCTCCTGCGCTACCTTAGCCGATATAGCGGGCGTAAGGTACCAAAACAAGGGAGCCGGGCAAACCCAACCAATGACCCAAGACATGATCCAGAGCTGATGCATATAGTGCTATAAGTTCGGGGTGCCGGACGACCAAGAAGGTGGTCGGACTTTATTGCCGTATTATGAAGCCCCTGGCATAATCGGGCGTAACACGAGGTGTCGATGAAAAGTGACGTCCGGTTAGTGTTCTTTAAGTCTACGTATTGTAGCAAAATGATATGTCTAGGCATATGAGTACGATGTATGATTATGAAAAAATGGGTGTGTTTTGGCGGAACCTGTGATGGCCGGACTGGAGGGAGTTGTGAGTGAATCAAGAGTGAATCTGGATTGCCTTCTTTAGGGGGGCCCCTTATGTGTCCTGGCCGATTCCATGCCACCAATCTTGTTCTGCATCAAAGTTAGTTTGTAAGGCAAATACGTGGGGGTAGCCGAGCGTCCTCTTGTGGTTGGTCCGAGGGCTCCTGATCGGGCCCTGGTAAACCCAGTCGTCATACCGGTGGGTAGCGCGGACTCCTCAATTGGTGTCCGGATAGTCGTCTGTCATATCAAAATCTTGATAGGCATGCGCGACTCGCTACTCCCGCAGCTGTATGATATCCGCCCTCAGGGCGGTGTCCGGCCTTGCCCATAGGTGTGATTGCATCACATGGTGTTGGCCTGAGTGATTTACCATGCGGGATCCAGCCAACGTGGTTCGTCCCGTTAGCATACGGTAAATTACCGCATGGCGGTAAGGTGCCGAAGATTTATTCTTTGGCGTAGTATTTGTTTGGTGATCCGAAGACAACCGTTTAAAGTGATGGGCCAAAAAAAACTTGGCCTTTGCCCCCAGCATCTTTTAAGAGATGTTGTCTGTGATTTCACACCTGCGGGGGTTTTATGTTTTATGGAGCCCCTGGTTTGCTATGTCCCTAGGTATTGCAACCGAGTTGATGTGGTTAGTCTTGATGCAGGACGGCGGCCGTGCTTATATGCTATGGAGGGGGGCTCTTGACGAAGCCTCCCTTCATTGTTTCGCCTTGACCAGCCGTTTTGCTTTGAGGATCCGGCATTCTCTATTTGTATGCTTTGCCGTCCTTCTAGGAGTACCATGAATTTCGCATGGTTGATCGAGTGTGTGGCTCGGGTCGGATAGGTCCGAGCTCTTCTTTGTCCGTTGACCGGACTGGGAGTTGCTGAAATTAGCACTAGCTTTCCTGACTTGACGCTTGTGACCATTGCACCGGGGCTTGAGGATGCTTCTTCTTGTGTCCTTCATGTTGTTTTGGACCGTAGTGGTGTGTTGACGTTGGGGCATGTGCCTTGGGTTTTCCTGCTTAGGTTGGGGTGGCCGGTTGTGCCCTATGTGCCCTTTATCGGGGCGGTCGGGTCCGTAACTTTTGGTGGCCAGGACCTTGGTCCATCTGTCCGCCAGCAAATCTTGGTCAGCTTTAAGCTGCTGTTGCTTCCTTTGCAGGCTCTTTGTTGTGGCCATGAGGCGTCGCTCAAAGTGGGCTTGTTCCACTGGATCTTCAGGCACGCCGAATTCGTCATTACCGAGGCTTGCCTCGTCCTCGGAGGGCGGTGTATAGTTCTCCCTTTCCAAGTATCCCACAGTGGCCAGTCCGACCTGCTGAAAGGCAAGCCGACTAGGGCTGTATTCATCTTCGGCGCCATCCGGATTGTTTTCGTCTTCCGGGCCAGTATTCCTGTGGCGGGGCTTGGGGCGGCACCGACGACGCCTATGCTTTGCTTTTCTCCCTGAGGATTTATCGTCCACTGCCTCATCGCCATTGGTTTCGTTCGGAGTGTCCGCCATATGTATATCATGGGGATAGGCGCCTATCCACCGCCCAGTGAGCGGTGGCTCCTGTGATTCTCCTGCATCGTCGTTCATACCATCGATGTCTGTGGAGTCAAAGTCAATCACGTCGGTTAAATCATTGACCGTGGCAATGAAGTGGGTGGTGGGTGGGCAAAGAATTCCTTCATCGCCTGCTTCCCACTCGAGCCGGACGTAGTTCGGCCAAGAGCCTCCTGAAAAAGAAAGAGACTTTAATGAGTTCAGCATGTCGCCGAAGGGCGAGTGCTGGAAGATATCCGCGGCGGTGAACTCCATTACCGGAGCCCAACCTGGCTCGACTGGATCGGGAGTGTGCGGACTGGAACCAACGTCTGGATACGAATCTGGGGGTCCGGATTCACAGGCCACCACAGGGGTAAGGCCCATGTTCGGCTCTACCGCCAATGAGCGCGCGACCGGCGGGGCGGGGTCCAGCCCCCCGTCCTTGGGCAAACGCAGCCTGCTCCGGATCTAGGTCCGGAGATACTACGGGGGCGATACCCCGAGCTTCGTCCGATGGCAGGTCTAAGCCGTGCTCGTCGCGACTGTCCGGTGCTCCTGGCATAGGCCCAAATCCATCGAAGATCAAGTCTCCGCGGATGTCCGCCGTGTAGTTCAGGTTTCCGAACCTGACATTGGGGCCAGGCGTGGTGTCGATCTGCTCGGATGGCCAAGCGAGTTGGCCCGCAGCGAAGCTGCCGAACACGAAGATCTGTCCGGGGAGGAAAGTCTCGCCCTGGACAGCGTCGTTGATGATGATCGAAGGAGCCATCGAGCTTGACGGCGACGACACAGAGGAACTCTCAATGAAACCACCAATGTCGGTGTCAAAACCGGCAGATCTCGGGTAGGGGGTCCCGATCTATGCGTCAAGGCTGATGGTAACAGGAAGCGAGGGACACAGATGTTTACCCAGGTTCGGGCCCTCTCAATGGAGGTAAAACCCTACTTCCTGCTTGATTAATATTGATGATATGGGTAGTGCAAGAGTAGATCTACCACGAGATCGTAGAGGCTAAACCCTAAGAGCTAGCCTATGATGGTATGATTGTAATTGTGATCGGGCTTCTAAGGACCAACATCTCCGGTTTATATAGACACCGGAGAGGGCTAGGCTTTACATGGAGTCGGTTACAAGGAAGGAAATACAATATCCGGATCGCCAAGCTTGCCTTCCACGCCAAGGAAAGTCCCATCCGGACACGTGCCGAAGTCTTGAGTCTTGTATCTTCACGCTTCAATAGTCCGGACGTTGTACATAGTCCGGCTGTCCGGATACCCCCTAATCCAGGACTCCCTCACCAGCCACATACAAGTATGCGGCCGAACACTATGCGATTGGATCCGGACATAGCCCAGGTGTGGTTCGCCGCTGCCGATGCTCCGGACTCATAGCAGACGTGAATGCTAAAAATTCGCCCACCCACCTCCCACGCTCAATATTACTCGGATGAGGGAAGACCGGACGTATGGGACCTGATGTACGTCAAGCAACAGCCCAAAGAAACGGTCCAGCATTACCGGGCCAGATTTCTCCTGGTCAAAAACAAGATAATAGAATGCCGAGATGAAGAAATAATTGAAACTTTTCTGTTCAACTGCCGGGACGCGGGAATCCTAAATGCCCTCGCCCGTCGCCGTGTGCAAAACTTCGCTGAATTATCAGACATGGTACACAAATATTGCGCCATGAAAAGCACTTGGAGGTTGCAGCAAATGCGCAAGGAGTCAGTCCTTGCCCCACAGCCAGGAAAGCCCAAGCAAAGCGAACACATGCGAGACGGTCGCCTGAGCACGAGCCTACCGAAAAGAAAAATAGACCCAGAACGGTCTTGGATGAATTGCTGGATAAAACCATGCCCTATACACTCGACACTGCTCAACGCAAATCCAACTCACGGTCTTCGAGCTTGTTGAGTGGTGAGGCAGGTGGCCAAAAGTGGCGAAAATATCCTTGGTCTCACACCGGCCCCCTGATAGACGATCAACAATGCCACTCCATGACGATAATGCCCTGATAGTTTATGAGACGTTCTCTTCAAACAATAAAAGGAAAAGGGCCCTTAGATAGCTCTGCCAAGTCTACTAGATGATAGCCGCACAGCCATGGGAGGACACACCTTTTACCTTCGGTCAGAAGGACGAGCCAAGGTCCCGCCCCACCCACGCGCCCGCCGCACTAGTCCTTGACCCCATAATCGATGGCTTCAGGCTAACTAAAGTGCTGATGGACGGGGGCAGTGTCCCGAACCTCATTTACGAGGACACGCTTGAAAAAATGCAGCTCAACACATCCCGCATCGAGCACAGTCATATCGCATTCCGAGGAATTATACCCGACAGGGAGGCGCGCTGTTCCGGACGCATAACCTTGGACGTAGTGTTCGCTACTCCCGACAACTACAGATCCGAACCTTTGTTGTGCCCTTCCATAGCGGATACCACGCCTCTTGGGACGTGAGGCAATCACAAGGTTCCAGGCCGTACCTATCAGAATCGGGGCTCCGAGGACCCAAACAAAGTTCAAACTCTGGGGTGTGTGTGAAGATCTACCTTAGCTCCTCTCTCAAGCTCATCACCTCATGGCTTGGCCTCATCGAGTTTGTGTGAGTGGGGAAGAAGATGAACACAGAGATTTACCCAGGTCCTGGCCAGGTTGCGGTGTAAAACCCTACTCCTGCTTTGTGGTGGATTGGACTCACGAGGAGGTTGTGGACGAACTAGTACAGTGGATGAGCTGCCTCGCGAGTGTCAGTGTTTTGGGAACCAGGGTACCCAGACTTGCCTGCGTGCGACCCACAACATAGCTTCATCGACGGCCCCGTACGGCCCATCTACAAGACCGCCAAGACAAGACCCTCGCGAGGGGCCAAACCTCGCGAGGCGGACTACACCAATACCTCCCGAGGGGGCGGCCTCCTGAGGAGCGGAGATTTCTATGTAGGTACCCAGCCTCAGGAGGCTACCATGACGCAAGCCACGATGACCAAGGCAGGTGGGCGGCAGCGGGTGCAGAGGAGGCAGTTTCCTCTTTGGTGCTAAGGAGGCAAAGGACAGGTGTGGGTTCTCGAGGAATCTGGCAAAGGTTTCCATTCCGATGCAACGAGACCAAGACCGCTAGGACAGCAGGATGGATGTCATCACCGAGCCCACCGCTGCATCACGACCAGAAGCTTTCCAGGCGATGACCACCTTTCATCGGGATAAGATGTACTACTTGTTCCCTTTCAAATTGGACACTATGGGATCCTTTCCTGCCTATGTTTTGGGACAAGAGGACCAAGGCCACTATAAGTATAGGTTAGCCACCACTGTAGATCAGTTCGGACCCCAGTCGACTCATTCCCTCACCCGTAGACCTCGTGAGGTTGTTCTTCCCTTGTACTGGTTCATCCTCAGCCCCTCGTGAGGCCAATCCACCACAAAGAAGGAGTAGGATCTTACACCGCAAGGTGGCCCGAACCTAGGTAAACTGTCGTGTTCATCTTCTTCCATGTTCGGGTGAATCGAGCTAGGCCATGGGGCAATGGGACGGAAGGTTGGATAGGTTGAGTTCTTCGCACACGCCCCAGAGTTCAAACCTTTCTTGGGTCGGCGGAGCCCTGAATCCGACATTTAGTGCGCCAGGTAGGGGCGTGTCGAAGCTCTGCCTCTTCACCAACCGCACTCCGCCCGCAATGCGTGGTTCCCATGGACGGCGCCGCCCCACCCGCCAGGCTGCTGGGCACACTCGGAGGCGTCGCGGGCCTTCGGGCCTTTTGCCCACGCAGTAGCAGGTGTGGTGGCTGTTGAAGTTCAGGCCAGCGTTGCCCCCGCAGTATGACGGTGCGGCGGACCCCACAGAGTTCCTCTGGGCATACGCGCATGCCATCTAGACGGAGGGTGGCAACGACAAGGTCATGGCGAACTTGCTCCCTATGGCCCTCGCGGGCGCGTCGTGCTCCTAGTTGCTCAGCCTGCCGGAGTCTTCGGTGGCTTCCTGGGAGGAGTTGTCTGGCCTGCTCATCGCCCGTTTCGTGGCCCCGACGCCCCATGCATTTGTGGCCATCCTCGACGGGTCGCAGGCACCAGCCTCAGGCCGCCATGTCAAGCAACTCCTTCGTTAGCTGGGAGCCACTCAGCCGCGGCAGGGGGCTCCTCTGAGCCGCGTTGTTCCCGAGACCGCCATCACCTTCGACTCCAGGGATCACCCCGAGACCACGGCAGTGCACTCCCAGAAGCCGCACCTGCGAAGAAGAAGTAATTGTTCTCCCAGGATCGGGCCAATACGAAGCATGTCCCAGTCGACGACGGGGGCTCATCCCCCCCCTTGATCACGAAGAGGTGATGGTCGGCTTCCTCCGAGCAAACAAGGATGTGTATGCGTGGGAAGCGACAGACTTGGTCGGCATCTCACAAGATGTGATCGAATACCATCTGATGGTGTGCCCCGTCGCATGCCCATTGAAGCAGAAGGCGCGGCAGCAAGCCCCGGAGAAGCAATCGTTCATCGTCCAGGAGGTCTGCAAGCTGCAAGAAGCGGCATGATTCGGGAGGTACGACACCTAGATTGGCTGGCCAACCCAGTCATTGTCCCCAAGAAGGGGGGGAAGGAGCGCGTGTGCGTCGAATTCACGAACCTCAACAAGGCGTGTCCTCAGGACCCGTTCTCTCTTCCGAGCAGTGATCAAATCGTTTACTCCACCGCCGAGTGCGACTTGCTGTGCTTCCTGGATGCCTTCTCGGGCTACCACCAGATCAATATGGCGGTGCACGACATTAAGAAGACAACCTTCCTCTCCCGTGCGGGGTGTACTGCTACACCTACATGCCTTTCGGGCTGCGCAATGCCGGTGCAACCTTCCAGCAATTGATGCACATCGCCCTGGGTCGGCAGCTCGGGAGGAATGCCGAGGCGTACGTCGACGACATAGTGGTCAAGTCACGGGAAGCAAGTACCTTCGTCGAAGATCTGGAAGAAATGTTTGCCAACTTGCGCAAGGTAAACCCGCAGCTCAATCCGGAGAAGTGCGTGTTCGGTGTCCCGTCGGGCAAGCTACTGGGTTTCCTGGTGTCGCACAGAGGGATCGAGGCTAACCCAGAGAAGGTCAAAAGCAATATAAAGGATGAGCTCGCCATAGACCCTCAAGGAGATGCAGAAGCTCGCGGGCTGCGTAACTTTGTTGGGGTGTTTCATCTCCAAGCTCGGTGAACGCGCCCTCCCGTTCTTCAAGCTGATGAAAAAGAAGGGCCCGTTTGAATGGACTCCGGAGGCCGAGGCGGCCTTTCAACACCTCAAGAGGTATCTCACCAGCCCGCAGGTGATGGTGGCGCATCGTCCTCTCGATCCCCTAGTGCTTTACCTGGCCGCCACACCCCACTCAGCTAGTGCAGCGCTCGTGGCGGTTTAGGAAGAGCGCGCAGGCGCGGGTTGCTACGTCTTGAGCTTGCGTTGGTTTTCCTCGAAGAGGAGAGGGTGATGCAGCAAGTGTAGTGTAAGTATTTCCCTCAGTTTTGAGAACCAAGGTATCAACCCACTAGGAGGCTCCTCAAAAGTCCCACGCACCTACACAAACAAACTGAGAACTCGCAACAATGCAATAAAGGGGTTGTCAATCCCTTCACGGGCAGTTGCGAAAGTGAGATCTAATAAAGATAGTAAGATAAGATAAATATATTTTTGGTATTTTATAATATAGATGCAAAAAGTAAAGATGCAAATAAAAGTAGATTGAAAGCAAATATGATAAGAGATAGACCCGGGGGCCATAGGTTTCACTAGTGGCTTCCCTCAAGATAGCATAAGTATTACGGTGGGTGAACAAATTACTGTCGAGCAATTGATAGAAAAGCCCATAGTTATGATATTATCTAGGCATGATCATGTATATAGGCATCACGTCCATAACAAGTAGACCGACTCCTACCTGCATCTACTACTATTACTCCACACATCGACCGCTATCCAAAGATGCATCCAGTATTAAGTTCATAAGAACAGAGTAACGCATTAAGCAAGATGACATGATGTAGAGGGATAAACTCATGCAATATGATATAAACCCCATCTTGTTATCCTCAATGGCAACAATACAATACGTGCCTTGCAACCCTTTACATCCTTTGGGTAAGGACACCGCAAGATTAAACCCAAAGCTAAGCACTTCTCCCATGGCAAGAAAGACCAATCTAGTAGGCCAAACCAAACTGATAATTGAAGAGACTTGCAAAGATAACTCAATCATACATAAAAGAATTCAGAGAAGATTCAAATATTATTCATAGATAAACTTGATCATAAACCCACAATTCATGGATCTCGACAAACATACCGCATAAAAAGCGTTTACATCGAATAGATCTCCACAAGAGGGGGAGAACATTGTATTGAGATCCAAAAAGAGAGAAGAAGCCATCTAGCTAATAACTATGAACCCGTAGGTCTGTGGTAAACTACTCACAACTCATCGGAGGGGCCAGGATGTTGATGTAGAGGCCCTCCGTGCTTGATTCCCCCTCTGGCAGAGTGCCAACGAAGGCTCCAAGATGGGATCTCGTGGATACAGAAGGTTACGGCGGTGGAAATTGTGTTTCGTGGTGCCCCTGGATGTTTTCGGGGTACGTAGGTATATATAGGAGGAAGAAGTACGTCGGTGGCCGCCCGAGGGGCCCACGAGACAGGGGGCACGCCCTATAGGGGGGGCGGCCTCCTATCTCGTGGCTTCCTCGGAAGCTTCTTGACTTGCACTCCAAGCTCTCCGGATCACGTTCGTTCCAAAAATCACGCTCCCGAAGGTTTCATTCAGTTTGGACTCCGTTTGATATTCATTTTCTTCGAAATACTGAAATAGGCAAACAAACAGCAATATGGGCTGGGCCTACGGTTAGGAGGTTAGTCCTAAAAATGATATAAATGTGTAAAATAAAGCCCATAAACATCCAAAAGAGGTAATATAATAGCATGGAACAATAAAAAATTATAGATACGTTGGAGACGTATCAAGCATCCCCAAGCTTAATTCCTGCTCGTCCTCGAGTAGGTAAATTATAAAAAGAGAATTTTTGATGTGGAATGCTACCTAGCATAATTCATAATGTAATTTTCTTTATTGTGGCATGAATGTTCAGATCCAAAGGAATAGAAAATAGAAGTTCATATTGATAAAAGAAATAGTAATACTTCAAGCATACTAATCAAAGTAATCATGTCTTCTCAAAATAACATGGCAAAAGAAAGTTCATCCCTACAAAATCATATAGTTAGGCTATGCTTCATTTTCATCACACAAAGATGTTCCCAACTTCTATACCCCCGATGACAAGCCAAGCAATTGTTTCGTACTTAATTAATCTCAAACTTTTTCAACCTTCACGCAATACATGAGTGTGAGCCATGGATATAGCACTATGGGTGGAATAGAATATGACGATGGGGATTGTGTGGAGAAGACAAAAAAGGAGAAAGTCTCATATTTACGAGGATAATCAACGGGCTATGGAGATGCCCATCAATTGATGTCAACATGAGGAGTAAGGATTGCCATGCAACAGATGCACTAGAGCTATAAATGAATGCTCAACAAAAGAAAACTAGTGGGTGTGCATCCAACTTGCTTGCTCACGAAGACCTAGGGCATTTGAGGAAGCCCATCATTGGAATATACAAGCCAAGTTCTATAATGAAAAATTCCCACTAAGTATATGAAAGTGACAACATAGGAGACTCTATATCATGAAGATCATGGTGCTACTTTGAAGCACAAGTGTGGAAAAAGAGATAGTAGCATTGTCCCTTCTCTCTTTTTCTCTCATTTTATTTTCCTTTTTTTTCTTTTTTTTCTTTCTTTTTTTTCTTTGGCCTTTTTTTTTTTTTTTGGCCTTTCTCTTTTTTCTTTTTTTTCTTTTTGTAAAGTCCGAAGTCTCATCCCGACTTGTGGGGGAACCATAGCCTTCATCATCCTTTCCTCACTAGGATAATGCTCTAATAATAAAGATCATCACACTTTTATGGATTTACAACTCAAGAATTACAACTCAAAGCTAGAACAAGATATGACTGTATATGAATGCCTCCGGCGGTGTACCGGGATGGTGCAATGAATCAAGAGTGACATGTATGAAAAATAATGCATGGTGGCTTTGCCACAAATACGATGTCAACTACATAATGATGCAATGGCAATATGACAAAAGTAAAGTATGTCATGATGATGATGAACGGAACGGTGGAAAGTTGCATGGCAATATATCTCGGAATGGCTATGGAAATGCCATAATAGGTAGGTATGGTGGCTGTTTTGAGGAATATATAAGGAGGTTTATATGTGATAGAGCGTATCGTATCACGGGGTTTGGATGCACCGTGAAGTTTGCACCAACTCTCAAGGTGAGAAAGGGCAATGCATGGTACCGAAGAGGCTAGCAAAGGCGGAAAGGTAAAATTGCGTATAATCCATGGACTCAACATTAGTCAAAAGAACTCATATACTTATTGCAAAAATTTAGAAGTCATCAAAAATCAAGTACTACGCGCATGCTCCTAGGGGATAGATTGGTAGGAAAAGACCATCGCCGTCCCCGACCGCCACTCATAAGGATGCACAAGCGGTACACTTCATGTTTCAAATTTGTTACATAACTTTAACCATACGTGCATGCTAGGGACTTGCTAACTTCAACACAAGCATTCTTTAAATTCATAATCACCCAACTAGCATGACTTTAATATCACTACCTCCATATCTCAAAACAATTATCAAGTATCAAGTTGATCATAGCATCCAATTCACTTCCTATGATAATTTTTATTATACCCAACTTAGATGCTCATCATTGTAGGAACAACTTTATGACAATAGCAAATACCATGTTGTTCTAAAATACTCTCAAAATAATATAAGTGAAGCATGAGAGACTAGAAATTTCTTCAAAATTAAGACACCACCGTGCTCTAAAAGATATAAGTGAAGCACTAGAGCAAAACTATCAAGCTCAAAAGATATAAGTGAAGCACATAGAGTATTCTAGCAAATTCTAATCAAATAGGCTTATCCCAAAAGGTGTGTACATCAAGGATGATTGTGGTAAACTAAAAAGCAAAGACTAATATAATACACGACACTCCAAGCAAAACACATATCATGTGGCGAATAAAAATATAGCTCCAAGTAAAGTTACCAATGAACGAAGATGAAAGAGGGGATGCCTTCCCGGGGTATCCCCAAGCTTAGGCTTTTGTATATTCTTGAATATCTTGGGGTGCCTTGGGCATCCCCAAGCTTAGGCTCTTGCGACTTCTTATTCCATAGTCCATAAAAGCTTTACCCAAAACTTGAAAACTTCACAACACAAAACTCAACATGAAATCTTATAAGCTCCGTTAGTGAAAGAAAACAAAACCACCACATAAGTTACTGCAATTAACTCATTCTTTATTTATTTTGGTGTTAAACCTACTGTATTCCAACTTCTCTATGGTTTATAAACTATTTTATTGGCCATAGATTCATCAAAATAAACAAACAACACATGAAAAACAGAATCTGTCAAAAACAGAACAGTCTGTAGTAATCTGTAACTAACGCAAACTTCTGGAACTCCAAAAATCCAGAAAAAATAGGACGACCTAGAAAATTTGTTTATTGATCAGCAGCAATTGTAATCACTATTTTATCACGTTCTGGTGATTTTTAACAATTGTTTTCGTGAACCGAAAGTTTCTGGAAATTACAGCAAGATCAAATAATTATCATCCAAGAAGATCCTATAGGTTTAACTTGGCACAAACACTAATTAAAAGATAAAACCACATATAAACAGAAGGTAGATGGATTATTTATTCCTAAACAAAAGTAAAAACAAAAAACATAAAGAAAATTGGGTTGCCTCCCAACAAGCGCTATCGTTTAACGCCCCTAGCTAGGCATAAAAGCAAAGATAGATCTAACGAGTGCCATCTTTGGCACTAAACTCATAAGTAGCACGCATGATAGATTCATAAGGTAATTTGACTTTCTTTCTTGAAAAGTGATCCATGCCTTTCTTTAATGGAAATTGGAATCTAATATTCCCTTCCTTCATATCAATAATCGCACCAATCGTTCTAAGGAAAGGTCTACCAAGAATAATAGGGCAAGAAAGATTGCAATCTATATCAAGAACGATAAAATCTACGGGCACCAAATTTCTATTTGCAACAATAAGAACATCATTGATCCTTCCCATAGGCTTTTTAATGGTGGAATCCACAAGGTGCAAATTTAAAGAGCAATCATCAAGATCATGGAAACCTAGAATATCACATAAAGTTTTCGGAATCGTGGAAACACTAGCACCCAAATCACACAAAGCAAAACACTCATAATCTTTAATTCTAATCTTTATAGTAGGTTCCCACTCATCATTAAGTTTTCTAGGTATAGAAACTTCCAAATTAAGTTTTTCATCATAAGATTGCATCAAGGCAT
The DNA here is from genome assembly GCA_021605145.1 of Aegilops bicornis. Lineage (NCBI taxonomy): Eukaryota > Viridiplantae > Streptophyta > Magnoliopsida > Poales > Poaceae > Aegilops > Aegilops bicornis. The sequence continues at coordinate 312,471,192 of CM038670.1, read as the reverse complement.
CAACAATATGTTTGGTAAAAGCTTTGTTTTGACTATAAGCATGAGGAGAATTAACAACGGATTGCAACAAGGAAATACAACCTTTAAGGAACAATTATCATAATCAAATTCCTTGAAATCTGAGATAGTGGGTTCAATATTATTAGAAGTTGAGGATTCTCCAATCTCACTTTTACCAAATTTAGCATTAAGATCTAAAGACTCTGAATTCTTGGGACGCCTTCTAGGCAAAGTTGATTCATCATTAGTCCCATTATCATCAAAATTCATATTGCAAAACATAGATCTAATCGGAGACACATCAATAACTTTAAGATCCTCATCATTATTTTCACGGAAACTAGAAGAACACGCTTTTATAAAGCTTTCTTTCTTATACGCATAATCTAGCGGTTCTTTCCTTGCACTCGTCAATGGAAATTCTCATTACTTTGAGAGACTCATTGATATCATGCTTAGGAGAAGAAGATCCAAGTTTAAGAGAATTAACATCAAGCGAAAGTCTATCAACGTTCCTAGCCAAATCATCAACTTTGAGATTTTTTTTTCAAGCAAAGCATTAAAATTCTTTTGAGAAATCATAAATTCTTTCACACTACTCTCAAAATCAGAGGACATCTTATTAAAATTACCATAAGAGTTGTTGTAGGAATTTCCATAATTATTAGAGGGATTACTAGGGAACGGTCTAGCATTAAAATTTCCTCTATAAGCATTGTTTCCAAAACTATTCCTACCAACAAAATTCACATCCATAGATTCATTATTATTCTCAATCAAGGAAGACAAAGGCATATCATTGGGATCAAGAGTAGTATTTTAGTAGCAAACATCTTCATAAGTTCATCCATCTTTCCACTCAAAACATTGATTTCTTCTATAGCATGCACTTTTTTACTAGAAGATCTTTCGGTGTGCCATTGAGAATAATTAGCCATTATATTATCAAGTAATTTTGTAGCATCTCCTAACATGATTTCCATAAACGTGCCTCCCACGGCCGAATCTAAGAGATTTCTAGAAGCAAAGTTCAAACCGGCATAATTTTTTTGTATGATCATCCATAAATTCAAACCATGAGTAGGGCAATTCATGAGCATCAATTTCATTCTTTCCCAAGATTGGGAAACATGCTCATGATCAAGTTGTTTAAAATTCATAATATCGTTCCTAAGAGTGATGATCTTAGCGGGAGGAAAATACTTAGAGATAAAAGCATCTTTGCACTTGTTCCAAGAATCAATACTATTTTTAGGCAAAGACGAAAACCAAATTTTAGCACAAACTCTAAGTGAAAACGGAAATAACTTCAATTTGACAATGTCGTCATCCGTATCTTTCTTCTTTTGCATATCACACAAATCAACAAAATTGTTTAGATGAGTAGCGACATCTTCACTAGGAAGGCCGGCGAATTGATCTTTCATAACAAGATTCAGCAAAGCGGTATTGATTTCACAAGACTCAGCAACATTAAGAGGAGTAATCGGAGTACTAAGGGAATAATTATTATTGGTATTCGAGAAATCCCACAATTTGGTATTATCTTGTGCCATGGCAACAAGTAATCCAACACACAAGCAAACAGAAACACGGCAAGCGAAAAGAGAGGAGGAGATTGGGAAAGAGAGGGTGAATAAAACGACAAGGGTGAAGTGGGGGAGAGGAAAACGAGAGCCAAATGGCAAATAATGTAAATGCAAGGGAGATGGGTTTGTGATGGGTACTTGGTATGTCTTGACTTGAGCGAAGACCTCCCGGGCAACGGCGCCAGAAATCCTTATTGCTATGTCTTGAGCTTGCGTTGGTTTTCCTCGAAGAGGAGAGGGTGATGCAGCAAGTGTAGCGTAAGTATTTCCCTCAGTTTTGAGAACCAAGGTATCAATCCAGTAGGAGGCTCCTCAAAATTCCCACGCACCTACACAAACAAGCGAGAACTCGCAACCAACGCAATAAAGGGGTTGTCTATCCCTTCACGGCCACTTGCGAAAGTGAGATCTAATAAAGATAGTAAGATCAGATAAATATATTTTTGGTATTTTATAATATAGATGCAAAAAGTAAAGATGCAAATAAAAGTAGATCGAAAGCAAATATGATAAGAGATAGACCCCGGGGCCATAGGTTTCACTAGTGGCTTCTCTCAAGATAGCATAAGTATTACGGTGGGTGAACAAATTACCGTCGAGCAATTGATAGAAAAGTGCATAGTTATGAGATTATCTAGGCATGATCATGTATATAGGCATCACGTCCATAACAAGTAGACCGACTCACTGCTGCATCTACTACTATTACTCCACACATCGACCGCTATCCAGCATGCATCTAGAGTATTAAGTTCATAAGAACAGAGTAACGCATTAAGCAAGATGACATGATATAGAGGGATAAACTCATGCAATATGATATACACCCCATCTTGTTATCCTCGATGGCAAAAATACAATACGTGCCTTGCAACCCTTTACATCCTTTGGGTAAGGACACCGCAAGATTGAACCCAAAGCTAAGCACTTCTCCCATGGCAAGAAAGACAAATCTAGTAGGCCAAACCAAACTGGTAATTCGAAGAGACTTGCAAAGATAACTCAATCATACATAAAAAAAATCAGAGAAGATTCAAATATTATTCATAGATAAACTTGATCATCAAATGCACAATTCATCGGATCTCGACAAACACACCGCAAAAAGAGTTTACATCGAATAAATCTCCACAAGAGAGGGGGAGAACATTGTATTGAGATCCAAAAAGAGAGAAGAAGCCATCTAGCTAATAACTATGGACCCGTAGGTCTGTGGTAAACTACTCACAACTCATCGGAGGGGCAAGGATGTTGATGTAGAGGCCCTCCGTGCTTGATTCCTCCTCCGGCAGAGTGCCGGCGAAGGCTCCAAGATGGGATCTCGCGGATACAGAAGGTTACGGTGGTGGAAATTGTTTTTCGTGGTGCCCCTGGATGTTTTCGGGGTACGTAGGTATATATAGGAGGAAGAAGTACGTCGGTGGCCGCCCGAGGGGCCCACGAGACAGGGGGCGCGCCCTACAGGGGGGGCGCGGCCTCCTATCTCGTGGCTTCCTCGGAAGCTTCTTGACTTGCACTCCAAGCTCTCCGGATCACGTTCGTTCCAAAAATCACGCTCCCGAAGGTTTCATTCAGTTTGGACTCCGTTTGATATTCCTTTTCTTCGAAATACTGAAATAGGCAAAAAAAAAACAGCAAAATGGGTTGGGCCTCCGGTTAGTAGGTTAGTCCCAAAAAATGATATAAATGTGTAAAATAAAGCCCATAAACATCCAAAAGAGGTAATATAATAGCATGGAACAGTCAAAAATTATAGATACGTTGGAGACGTATCACGGGTGCGCGGCGTAGCGCCCCGCGTACATCCGCACCATTGCCACCTCAGGATGGCGCTCCTTAGGCCTTGGCTACCCCATGAGATGGCAAGGCTCCCGAGGCCCCCTCCCTCAAGCAGGGCTGGATATTGTTGACACCCCTTCTCCCATCGAGCACCCCGTGTACTTCGTCAACACGATGTTGCGTGACGCACGCGTGCGCTACCTCATGCCATAGAAGCTCCTCCTCGCGCTCCTCGTTGCCTCTGTCGGATCACGGGTTCCGGCAGACCCTTAAGGTCTGAACTCTGGGGTGCGCGCGGAGATCCAACCCTCCACCGTCTCGTACCTCACCGAATCGCAGGGACCTAAACTACTAACAAGAACAACACAAGAGACGCAAGATTTATACTAGTTCGGGCCACCGTTGTGGTGTAATACCCTACTCTAGTTTGTGGTGTGTGGATTGCCTGTGGGGCTGACGAAGAATACGATAGGGAAGAACAGCCTCGCGAGGGTCTGTTCTTGGTGGGTGTGATGAACTGCTAAGTGGTGCCCCGCTGCTCTAGCTTGAGGAACGGGTTTATCTCTCTCTCTCTGCATTCCGAATACTTGATCCGATCGTCCTTTGTCCCCTCCTCCTTCCTCTCTTCTCTCTGAGTGTGGCTACCCCTATTTATAGGCAAAGGCCCTGGGCCTCTTCCCAAATATTGAGCGGGAAGGGCGCCAACAATTGGCCATTTTGAAGGGGAACAACGGATACACTTATCCTGACTAAAGTTGGTCCTCGCCTGCCAAAGGCTCTGGTGATGATGCCTGCTTGGGCTCCACGATGACTGCGTTCCAGCCGTTGGGGCTGGTCTTGGTCTTGTTGCAATCAAAGCGGATGCCTTTGCTTGATGCCCTTGCTCGCACTTGCCCCTTTGCACCAAAGAGGAAAGGAGGACGCCTTCTGTGGTGGCGCCCGACTGGCGCCCTTGGTCGTCATGGCTTACGTCACGGGCACCTTGCGAGGTACCCCGCCTTGAACTCTCCGCCTCCTCGTGAGCCAGCCTGACGAGGCCGTACCTGAGGAAGCTCTTGGTCGTCCTCCCCGCGAGGCTTGGCCCCTCGCGAGGGTCTTGAGCTTGTGTTGATGAAGATGGGCCGTCCTGGGCCTCCTTTGAGCCACGTCGCGGGCAGCAGCGAGCAAGTCTGGGGACCCCGTTCCCGAGAACGCCGTGATAGCCCGGGGCCACGACGCGCCCGGACTTGGCCGTGCAGAGAGGCGAAAGGGCAAGTGGGAAGCGTTGTGGGCCCTAACAGCCTGTGGCCTTGGGCGACGCGTGGCGGTTGATTGGACGTGGGCGCTTCTGCAACCGCGCGGGTTGATAATGGAGCGGCATCTTGCTTGCCTCCTTTACTTTCTCCAGTTGCTGCTCAGATGCCCCAGAGACGACCTGTAATTGCCCGTCTCCTGTCTTGATTATTGATTTGTTGACGAGATCTGATGTCCATGCTCTTCGGTCAGGCTGGAGCCTGCAGCGAAGAAGCTGAAGGGGGCTCCTGAGGCCCCATCCGTGGTGGTGCCTTTGCCCGAAAAGGAAGACGACCCGACGCCTGAGCCTCTCCTGCCGGGCGTCCTTGTGAGGTTCGGCCGAGCTGGGCGAAGCTCAGCCCCTTGTCTAGCGACTCCCGAGGCGGCCTTGCTGGGCGCAGCCGCCACCGTCGTCGTGGCGCCGCTGGTTCCGCCTTAGGGCGCAGTGGTTACGCCGCCGCCAACTCCTCCTACTCCGCCTACTTCCGTCTCTCCGACTCCTCCGCGTCTGGACCGTCTGCTGAATCGGACCGCTGCGCAGATCTTCGGGCGCCGACCCTCGCTTGGTGGCCGGGCGCCGAGCTGGCCTCAGGCTGGATTCGCGCTAACGCTTCGATTCGGCGGCACTGGTCCAGTGCTTCACGGCCTGTGACGAGGAGAAGCAGGCTGTTCGCGAGGCGAAGGTAGCCCGCGATGCTGCCCTGGGGGAGGCAGCCAGCATCCGAGGTCGCTGCGAGACGCTGGAGGGTGAGCTGAAGGGCCTGCAGAACCAGCTCGCCGAGGAGGCTCGCCTCTGCCAGGAGCAGGAGGAAGGCATGAAGGCTCGCGAGGCGGCCATCAAGGACCGGGAGGCCAAGCTGAAGAAGCGCCGCGACCGTCTTGACGCGTTGGGGCAGGAACTGGAGGCGAGGAAGGTCGAGCTGGACGCCAAGGCGCGGGTTCTGGCTGAAGACCGCGTGGCCTTCATGGATATGGAGGTGAAGGCTCGCGTCCTGCTGAGGGAGCTTTATGACAGCGGCTTGGAGAGCCTTGGCGGTGCAGGAGGGCGGCCCGCCAAGCTGCTTCCCTTCATGATCCGCGCTCTTGAAGATGTCTCCCTTGGTCTTGGCCCCACGGCTGAGGCAGGCCTTGGTCTTGTCTTGTCTTCTGACAGCAGCGGATCCTCACCCATATATATCTTCGCGACCAGCGTCGACATGGACAGCCCATCGAGCCGGTGAGCGGCGAGCACGCAGCTGCCGCCGCCGAGGCTGTGAAGGGTCGTGGAGGCTCTGTTGGGAAGTTCTGTGCCTTCAGCACCAAGCCGAAGCGAGGCGCTACCGGCCCTGCTGCTTCACGAGGCGTGCCCACTCCGCACTGCTCCACCGCTGACAAGTGACTCTGCTGCGGCTCCTGCCTCGCTTGTAATTCCTTCACATGTATCATGCCTCGGGGAGGCGTTTAAACTTGCGTTTGGTACTGCGATAACAGTGTGGACTGTAATATTTGCTTTTGAATTCCTTGAAATTTGTGCTTCCTACTTGCTTATGTTCTACGCCGGCAGAGCCTGCCCCATGCTCTACTCGGCCGCCGTTAGCCCGACCAGAAACCACGACGGGACCAAGGGGTGAGGGGCTACGTGACAAGTTAGGCTCTGAGTCGCGATGCTCGAGAGTCCCCTTGGCGCCTGAACAGCAAGTAGGGAGGTGAGGCGTGGCGGATCCACCGTTTCACGTCTGCAGGCCCGGCCCACAGATACCCCAATCGCCGTTAGCCTTTTTGGAACTAAGGGGTGAGGGGCTACGTGACCAGTTAGGCTCTGAGTCGCGATGCTCAGAGTCCCCTTGACGCTCAAGCGGCATGCGTACCTTGGCTCCGCCGGGGAGTGGCGTGCGGCGAACCAGGCCCGAGGGCCTGGCTGGTGGCGTGCATCCGGGCGTGACTCCAGGCGCAGCCCGTGTCCAGCCCTCGCACGGCACTCCCGAGGAGGCGTTGCGACGAGGCGGACATCGAGCCTGGGCTCCCACGAGGTTGACGCGACCGGAGGCCACCTCGATTGTTTATCACCGGCAGAGCATAGCGCACGCATGCAAGACGGGCATAGCCGCTCCTCGGCAGTGTCGTCAGCTAGCGCGGAGCATGGTGCTTCCACTGGAATGTGGGAGGGGGCTCCCCTTCGGGAGGAGCCCCCGAGGCGTATACAACCCCACCCTGACACGTGGCTGGCACGGTAGGGCTAGACGAGGTGTATATGGGCACCCGTGAGCCAGTGCGGGACTCACGAGGCCCTACCTCAAGGCGGGTTGCGCCTGGCTCTGGGCCTTATCTTCGAGTGTGTTCCTGCAAAAATGGCTAGATGCGGTGTTTCACGTCTTGGTCCCGGCTCTCGGGCTGGTCTCTACCGTCGCTGGCAAGCCAGGTCGCGATGCCATGGACAAGACCAGAGGGTGAGGGCCGGAGAGCCGGTAGGAGCCCTGAGTCGCGATGCTCAGGCACCCCCCCTTTAATGCGCAAGCTGGATTAGATGACACAACTCTACGTCCTCGGGTCCCGGCTCTCGGGCTGGTCTCTACCGTCGCTGGCAAGCCAGGTCGCGATGCCATGGACAAGACCAGAGGGTGAGGGCCAGAGAGCCGGTAGGAGCCCTGAGTCGCGATGCTCAGGCAGCCCCCCTTTAACGCGCAAGCTGGGTCGGAGGCAACAACTCTACGTCTTCGTGTCTCGGCTCTCGGGCTGGTCTCTACCGTCGCTGGCAAGCCAGGTCGCGATGCCATGGACAAGACCAGAGGGTGAGGGCCGGAGAGCCGGTAGGAGCCACGAGTCGCGATGCTCGTGCACCCCCTTTAACGCATAAGCTGGATTGGATGACGAAACTCTCGTCCTCGGGTCCGGCTCTCGGGCTGGTCTCTACCGTCATTGGCAAGCCGTGTCGCGATACCATGGACAAGACCAGAGGGTGAGGGCGGAGAGCCGGTAGGAGCCACGAGTCGCGTTGCTCGTGCACCCCTTTAACGTGCAAGATTTCGACACCCAGGAGAAGGCACCAAATAACAAGCATGGTGTAGCATAATCCTAAGGAAAACGCATGAAGGATACATGCCATCGGACTGGCCCGAGCGGCTTGGGGATGATGCAGCCCGAGGCGCCCCAACAAGGTAAGCTAAGGACATGAAATAAAAGGGATACATGCCGCAGGACGGACCACGCGGCACGGGAATAATCTGACCTGAAGGCGCTCCCAGCCGGAAATAAAACTTAAAGATGTCACCTGGTGATGTTGGGGATGAAGGGCTGTTGATGTAGCAGACTCGGTGGGCTGCGAGAGCCGATCCTCACGAGCCCCCAGGCCCAGGGGCCTCGGGAGGCTCCGGAGGCGCTGGCGGCCCCTCACGGGCCATCTCCATCTCCACTGTGGCTGCGGCGTGCTCGACCTCTTGAGCCTCAGTGATGGTCCTCTGAGACGCTAGTGTGCAGCAGCCCGCGTTTGGCAGGCCATAAGGCATGCGTCACGTGGCTGTGGGCGGGCCTCGCAACATCCCACTCGCGAGGGGCCGAGGCGCTCTTGAGATGCGGCTCGGTTGAGCCCTGATGCGTCGATGCAGACGCTGCAGCCCACCATCCTCGCTTTGGATGGGGGCCACAGTGAGTGGCGGCGGCTGCCCCTCATGATCCTTGACTCTTGTAACTCCTGAATGGCCTTGCTGATAAACTCTTGAGGGTTCTGTTCTCCTGGTCTTGCTCCTGCTTGCTGGAAACGTGCTTCGAAACACGCCACCACGTGGTGCCCGAGCGCCTCCCTCGAGACCTTGGCGAGGTCGGTGGCCCTCCAGGGGAGAGCCCGAGCCACTGCTGAGGAGGGCGCCGGGCACGCTTTCCTTTGCGATGGAAGGAGGCTCCCCCTGGCCCGGCGTGGGCCCTGAGGGGCCTGTCTCTTGATGAGCCGGGCCGGTCGATGTCTTCTTCTTCTTGGGTTCTACCTCGGGAGGCGCCCCGCCATTGTGGTCTGCAGGTCTTCCAGTGATGCGGCTGAAAAGCTCGCTCAAGGAGCTGCTGCATCTCTCTCTTCACGGGGCACCGTGATGACCCCGCCGCTTCGGCATCTTGAGGATGTTGTAGCCATGGTGGGTCACGGTCATGAACTTGGCCAACGCTGGGTACCCGAGGATGGCGTTGTCTGGCGGCGAATGTGGGCGACGTCGAAGTCGATGAGCTCGGTGTGGTAGTTGTCGCGGGCCCTGAAGGTGACAGGAAGGCGGACCTGCCCGATCGGGACCGTGGAGCCGTCGGTGACTCCGGAGAAGGGCTTGGTTGGCTGAAGCTGGCTGTAGGGCACTTGAAGATTGTTGAAGGTCTCCACGGACAAGACGTTGAGCCCTGCTCCGCCGTCGATGAGGGTCTTGGTGACCAGCACATTGCTGAGGATTGGGGAGCAAAGCCTTTGGGAGGACTCCGGCTGTGGCTGCAAGACTTGAGCTGATCCACGAGCTGAACGTGATGGTGCACGCCGACCACCGAGAGGGCGCGTGGACTCGAGCTTGGGAGGACTGCATTCACTTCACAGGCGAACTGCTTGAAGATGCGGTGGGAGGCTGGGGCTTGGGCTCCGCCCAAGATGCTGACGATCGCGCGCTTCTGGAAGCCCCAGACCCTCGGCCCCGATGACGGTCTTCGATTCTCCTTGGTGGCGGCGGCAGCGGAGGGAGGCCTGCGCTCCCTTGCGGACGATCCTCACGAGGCTGATCCCTCCAGCCCCCCTCGCGAGGTGGGTCTTGCCAGCGGTCCTCACGAGGTTGGTCGCGACACCCTTGGCGCGGGCCGCGGTCTTCCCAGCGTCCTGCATTTCTTCCTCCTCCTCGGCCGTAGCCCCAGTCGCTGCGCTCAGGGCGTCTGCCGACCCTTCCTTCACGCACGGCCTGGAGCTCTTGACATTCATTGGTGTTGTGGGTGTGGAGGTCGTGGTACACGCAGTACCGACTGCCCTTGGAAGACTCGGGCTGATCTTCGCCCGCTTGGTGTCTGGTTCGGCAGTACGGCAGCCCCTTGCGCTTTTACGCCCTTGGCCTTGGACTTCTTCTCTTGGGATCCATGGCAGGCAGCTCGAGGAGGAGAGGCGCCTCCTCAGCCCCGGCGCACTTGATCGCCAAGTTGAACAGCTCCAGGGAGGTGCACAGATCTTCATGCATCGCCAGCTCCTCCTTCATCTTGACGTCGTGCACGCCGTCGGAGAAGGCAGAGATGATGGCCTCCTCCGTCACCCTGGGTATCTTGAGGCGCGCGTTGTTGAAGCGCTGGATGTACTTTTGTAGGGTCTCCCCTGGCTGCTGCTTGATTCTGCGCATGCCGCTCACGGCGGGTGGCTGGTCGCGAGTACCTTGGAAGTTGGCGATGAAGCGGGTGCGCATCTCGGCCTAGGAAGAGATCATGCCTGGGGCCAGATTCAGGAGCCAGGTGCGGGCTCCGTCCTTGAGCGCCATGGGAAACCAGTTCACCATGACCTTTTCATCTCCGTTGGCAGCCTCGATGCCCAGCTCGTAGAGCTGGAGGAACTCCGTAGGGTCTGCCGTGCCGTCGTAGCGTGGGGGCAGGTCTGGCTCGAACTTGGCGAGCCACGCGACGCCAGCGCCTTCGATGGTGAAGGTGCGGCAGCCTGCCGTGGCTGCGGGGGCCTCGGACGGCAGAGAGCTTGGTCTTGCAGGCCTCCTGCGCCTTGGCTGGGGGCAGCGCAGGTCTTGACGTCTTTGGAGCGGGCAGCGCTCGGGCAGCTTCTTGTGGGCGAGGAACTTCTTGGCAGCTCTGCTCTTGCCGCGCCGGCGCCTGGCGGAGCGGGTTCCGCCCAGGGGCCGCGCGCCTTGGGGCCAGGGCGCCGTCTTGAGGAGGAGGCGGCTGAGGCGCCCCGGGAGCTTCATCGCCCGCTGGGCGGGTGTCTGTGAAAGCAGACGGCGGGTCGCCTCCCGCAGCGCGGACGAGCTCGGCGGCGCGGTCGAGCCATTCCTCGTAGACGTCATCGACGGTGCGGTAGCGCAGGAGTTCGTTGGCCGCGATGAGTGCAGCTCCCCGCGCGCGACGAAGAACCAGCGGGGGTGAGGGAAGGCGTGGCGGTGCGGCCGTCCCGCATCATGGACGGGTGCTGGGACGACGCTTGCTGCTCGTTCCCCGCCGGGCCGGTGGCGGCGTTGACAGCCGGTGACGAGGAGCAGCGAGGGCGCCCACCGACGCGAGCCGTCTGGGCGACGTGGGAAGCGAGGGCGGCTCGGTGCTCGGCGCGAGCCCGATGAGCGTCAGACATGGTGGCGGTGGTCGGGGAAGAACGAGGCGACGAAAGGCAGATTCCGGCGCACCCCTACCTGGCGCGCCAAATGTCGGATCACGGGTTCCGGCAGACCCTTAAGGTTCGAACTCTGGGGTGCGCGCGGAGATCCAACCCTCCACCATCTCGTACCTCGCCGAATCGCAGGAACTAAACTACTAACAAGAACAACACAAGAGACGCAAGATTTATACTAGTTCGGGCCACCGTTGTGGTGTAATACCCTACTCTAGTTTGTGGTGTGTGGATTGCCTCAGGGCTGACGAAGAACAGTACAGGGAAGAACAGCCTCGCGAGGGTCTGTTCTTGGTGGGTGTGATGAACTGCTAAGTGGTGCCCCGCCGTTCTAGCTTGAGGAACGGGTTTCTCTCTCTCTCTAGATTCTGAATACTCGATCCGATCGTCCTTTGTCCCCTCCTCCTTCCTCTCTTCTCTCTGAGTGTGGCTACCCCTATTTATAGGCGAAGGCCCTGGGCCTCTTCCCAAATATTGAGCGGGAAGGGCGCCAACAATTGGCCATTTTGAAGGGGAACAGCGGGTACACTTATCCCGACTAAAGTTGGTCCTTGCACGCCAAAGGCTCTGGTGATGACGCCTTTGCTTGGGCTCCATGATGATCGCGTTCCAGCCGTTGGGGCTGGTCTTGGTCTTGTTGCACCGAAGCGGATGCCTTTGCTTGATGCCCTTGCTGCGCTTGCCCGCTTTGCACCAAAGAGGAAAGGAGGACGCCATGCGGGCTGGCGCCGATCGGGCGCCCTTTGGTCGTCATGGCTTACATCACAGGCACCTCGCGAGGTACCCCGCCTTGAACTCTCCGCCTCCTCGTGAGCCAGCCTGTCGAGGCCGTGCCTGAGGAAGCTCTTGGTCGTCCGCCCCGCGAGGCTTGGCCCCTCGCGAGGGTCTTGAGCTTGTGTTGATGAAGATGGGCCGTCCTGGGCCTCCTTCGAGCCACGCCGCAGGCCGCAGGCAGGCTAGTCTGGGGACCCCCGTTCCCAGAACGCCGACAGCCTCCAAGAAACTGCGACACTACTTCCAAGGCCATCCCATAAAGGTCGTCTCCATGTACCCCCTGGAGAAGGTGCTCCGTAGCACCAATGCCGTGGGGAGGGTTGCCGAATGGAACATCGAGCTGCAAGCGTTCCAGCTGGAGTTCAGCACTACAAGGGTCATCAAGCCGCGACCCTCGCTTACTTTGTGGCAGAATGGACTGACGCCCCTGGCCGGGGGATGGGTGAAGAACGCTTCCTCGCGGCCAGAGGCGAGGTGCCCAATGGCTGGGTCATGTACTTTGATGGCGCGTTCGCACGCCAGGGCGTAGGGGCTGGAGCCGTACTCATCTCGCCAACCCAGGACAAGGTGTACTACGCCATGCAACTATACTTTCAGCATGGAAAGAAGGTCTCCAACAACATCGCTGCGTACGAGGGCCTGATCGCTGGCCTCAGGGCCGTGGCGGCCGTGGGGGTAAAGCGTCTCACCATCAAGGGCGATCCTTAGCTCCTCGTCAACTTCTCCAACAAGGAATACAAGCCTAAGGACGAGCGCATGGAGTCATACTTAGAAGAGGTACGCAAGATTGAAAAACGATTCTTGGGCTTGGAAATGCAGCACGTCGATGATATCACCAACAGGGCATCCCGGCGCGAGCCCAGAAGGCCGACGTCTTCGAGGGAAGACTTTTCAAGCCATTGGCGCCCCGATGCAGGCCTGTCCGCCGGGAGGAGCTGCCCCCCTCATGGGCAGCGCCCGACCTGCAATCTGACCTCTGGAGCCCGCCTGCTCCTGGCGCTCGAACCTCAGGAGGGATGCTCGATGTAGGAATTCAACGCGTACCTGCTCCGAGGTGCTCTGCCGGAGAAGGCAGAAGATGCAGATCGCGTGGCCCGACAGGCTGATAACCCACAAGTATAGGGGATCGCAACAGTTTTCGAGGGTAGAGTATTCAACCCAAATCTATTGATTCGACACAAGGGGAGCCAAAGAATATTCTCAAGTATTAGCAGTTGAGTTGTCAATTCAACCACACCTGGATAACTTAGTATATATAGCAAAGTAATATGGAAGTAACGGTAACAGTAGAAAAAGTAATATTTTTAGGTTTTGTAGTGATTGTAACAGTAGCAGCGGAAAAGTAAATAAGCGGAGAACAATATGTGAAAAGCTCGTAGGCATTGGATCGGTGATGGTGAATTATGCCGGATGTGGTTCATCATGTAACAGTCATAACATAGGGTGACACAGAACTAGCTCCAATTCATCAATGTAATGTAGGCATGTATTCCGAATATAGTTATACGTGCTTATCAAAAAGAACTTGCATGACACCTTTTGTCCTACCCTCCCGTGGCAGCGGGGTCCTAGTGGAAACTAAGGGATATTAAGGCCTCCTTTTAATAGAGTACCGCATTTAAAGCATTAACACATAGTGAATACATGAACTCCTCAAACTATGGTCATCACCGAGTGGTCCCGATTATTGTCACTTCAGGTTGCGGATCATAACACATAGTAGGTGACTATAGACTTGCAAGATAGGATCAAGAACTCACATATACTCATGAAAACATAATAGGTTCAGATCTGAAATCATGGCACTCGGGCCCTAGTGACAAGCATTAAGCATAGCAAAGTCATATCAACATCAATCTCAGAACATAGTGGATACTAGAGATCAAACCCTAACAAAACTAACTCGATTACATGATAAATCTCATCCAACCCATCACCGTCCAGCAAGCCTACGATGGAATTACTCACGCACGGTGGTGAGCCTCATGAAATTGGTGATGGAGGATGGTTGATGATGACGATGGCGACGAATTCCCCTCTCCGGAGCCCCGAACAGACTCCAGATCAGCCCTCCTGAGAGAGTTTAGGGCTTGGCGGCGGCTCCATATCGTAAAACGCGATGAATCTTTCTCTCTGATTTTTTTCTCCCCGAACACGAATATATGGAGTTGGAGTTGAGGTCGGTGGAGCTCAGGGCCCACGATGCGGCGCGCCCCACCCTCGTGGTAAGGTGTGGGCCCCTGGCCTTGATTCTTTCGCCAAGATATTTTTATTATTTCCAAAAATAATCTCCGTGGAGTTTCAGGTCATTCCGAGAACTTTTGTTTTTGCACATAAATAACACCATGGCAATTCTGCTGAAAACAACGTCAGTCCGGGTTAGCTCCATTCAAATCATGCAAGTTAGAGTCCAAAATAAGGGCAAAAGTGTTTGGAAAAGTAGATACGACAGAGACGTATCAACTCCCCCAAGCTTAAACCTTTGCTTGTCCTCAAGCAATTCAGTTGACAAACTGAAAGTGATAAAGAAAAGCTTTTACAAACTCTGTTTCCTCTTGTTGTTGTAAATATGTAAAGCCAGCATTCAAGTTTTCAGCAAAAATTATGAGCTAACCATATTCACAATAACTCTTAGGTCTCATGTTTACTCATATCAATGGCATAATCAACTACCGAGCAATAATAATAAATCTCGGATGACAACACTTCCTCAAAACAATCATGATATGATATAACAAGATGGTATCTCACTAGCCCTTTCTGAAACCGCAAAACATAAATGCAGAGCACCTTTAAAGATCAAGGACTGACTAGACATTGTAATTCATGGTAAAAGAGATCCAGTCATAGTCATACCCAATATAAATTAATAGCAATGGATGCAAATGACAACGGTGCTCTCCAGCTGGTGCTTTTTAATACGAGGGTGATGACTCAACATAAAAGTAAATAGATAGGCTTTTCGCAGAGGGAAGCAGGGATGTGTAGAGGTGCCAGAGCTCAATTTTAAAGTAGAGATAAACAATATTTTGAGCGGCATACTTTCATTGTCAACATAACAACCAAGAGATGGCGATATCTCCCATGCTACACACATTATAGGCGGTTCCCAAACAGAATGGTAAATTTTATACTCCCCCTCCATCAACAATCATCAATCCATGGCTTGCTCGAATCAACGAGTGCCTCCAACTAACAACAGTCCCGAGGGAGTTTTGTTTGCAATTATTTTGATTTGGTTTGCATAAATCATGGGATTGGGCATCCCGGTGACCAGCCATTTTCTCGTGAGTGAGGAGCGAAGTCCACTCCTCTTGAGAATAGCTCGCCTAACATGGAAGATACGGACAACCCTAGTTGATACATGAGCTATTCGAGCATATAAAACAGAATTTCATTTGAAGGTTTGGAGTTTGGCACATACAAATTTACTTGGAACGGCAGGTAGATACCGCATATAGGAAGGTATAGTGGACTCATATGGAATAACTTTGGGGTTTAAGGGATTGCATGCACAAGCAGTATTCCCGCTTAGTACAAGTGAAGGCTAGCAAAAGACTGGGAAGCGACCAACTAGAGAGCGACAACAGTCATGAACATGCATTTAAACTTAATAAACATTGAGTGCAAGCATGAGTAGGATATAATCCACCATGAACATAAATATCATGAAGGCTATGTTGATTTTGTTTCAACTACATGTGTGAACATGTGGCAAGTCAAGTCACTTAAATCATTCAAAGGAGGATACCACCCTATCATACCACATCACAACCATTTTAATAGCATGTTGGCACGCAAGGTAAACCATTATAAACTCCTAGCTAATTAAGCATGGCATAAGCAACTATAATCTCTAATTGTCATTGCAAACATGTTTATTCATAATAGGCTGAATCAGGAATGATGAACTAATCATATTTACAAAAACAAGAGAGTTCGAGTTCATACCAGCTTCTCTCATCTCAATCAATTCATCATATATTGTCATTATTGCCTTTCATTCGCACGACCGAATGATGTGAATAATAATAATAGTGCATGTGCATTGGACTAAGCTGGAATCTGCGAGCATTCAATAAACAGGAGAAGACAAGGTAATATGGGCTCTTGGTTAATTCAACAATAATGCATATAAGAGCCACTTTAACAATTTCATCATGGTCTTCTCCTATCGACCCCCAAAGAAAAGAAAAGAAATAAAACTATTTACATGGGAAAGCTCCCAACAAGCAAAAGAAGAACATGAAATCTTTTTGGGTTTTCTTTTTAGCTACTACTACAATAGCAACAAAGTAAACTAGCTGAAAGCTACAACTAGTTTTTTTAGTTTTTCTTAAAGTTATTCAAACACACAAGAAGAGAGCAAGAAAAAGGAAAATAAACTAGCATGGATATTACAGTGAAAGAGTATGAGCACCGACAACTAGCAATGAGTGTGTAAACATAAATGTAATGTCGGTGAGAGATACGTACTCCCCGAAGCTTAGGCTTTTGGCCTAAGTTGGTCTATTGCCACGGCTGTCCTGGCGGATATCCGAAGTTGTAACTGGGGTCGTACTGAGATGCATCACTCCTTGCATCGTGGGCTGCAGCTTGGAGGCGAGCTATCTCAGCCCTCCTCTTATACTCATCTGCCTCCTCTCTGGTTATAAAATATCTCCCTTTTGTCTGAAAGTCAAAGAGGTAGAAGCAGGGAGAGCGACGTGATAGGTGTGTCGTCTATCAAAGATTAGTCGGTACTGGAGGAACTGATTGTTCCTCTCAACAAAACGATGACGAACCATAGCCTCATAATCTAAATAGGCAGGAGGTAACTCAATATCATCCTCACATATGGTTACACCAAGAAAATTATCTAAACAGGTTGCATAAATTCCACCAAATAAATCTCCATTAAATCTATTATTATGCAACCTACGTGCAACAATGGCTCCCAAACACAACACTCCTAAGAATACTGAGGTCAGGGACACACATGTGACATGCTTCATCCTTACCATTTATGCACCTACCTATGAAGAGAGCAAAATAATGTATAGCAGGAAAACGAATGCTCCCTATGGTAGCTTGTGCTATGTCTCTAGATTCCCCCCACAGTTAGACTAGGAAGAAAATCTCTAAATTCAGATTTGCGAGGTTCACTAGGAATACCCCATTGTGGAAGTTTGCAAGCAATGGTAAAATCCTCTAAGTCCATAGTATGAGAATTTTCATAAAGATCAAATAGGACAGTTTGAGAATTGCGTGAAGATGAAAATTCAAACCTCCTCACAAAGGAACTAGTGAGAGAGTGGTACTGACGGCACTTATCTGCCTCGAAGCTCACAAGATCAGCGTTACGCAAATATGCGTTAAATTCTTCCTTGATTCCTGCTTGATCCATGAAGTCCTCTGAAGGCCATTCACAAGCCCGCACTGGAGCGTCCCTTGGTGGTTCATTGTCAGTATCATGCATTGCAAGCCTGGGTCCTTGCTTCCTTGAAGAACCACCTTGGTACATTTTCCTAAACATATTTCTTCCTCTGAAAAATTTCTGAAATTTTTTAGTAACTTCAAATAAAAGTGAACCAAGCTCAACAAAATTGATAGCAACTACTCCTACAAGTGCCTAGAGCCTATATCATGCATTAGAACTACTTGGAACCATATAAATTTGACATGCAAGCTCAAGAACAGGGTCACCTAGGCAGCACAAATTTGTAATGAATAAAGCACTAGAACAAAAACTAATTGGACCAATGGAGGAGTCACATACCAAGGAACAATCCCCCAAAGCAGTTTTGTGAGAGGTGCTTTGAGCTAGGAGATCGAAAATCGCAGCAAAATGAGCTAGAACTCGTGCTTGAGCTGGTTGGTGATTTTTTTGGGAGGAAGAAGAAGTGTGTGGGTGCAAGAATAAGTGGAGGGGAGCCACAATGGGCCCATGAGGCAGGGCGGCGCGCCCAGGGGGGTGGGCGCGCCCTGGACCCTCGTGCCCAAGTGCTTGCTCCCCCTGACGTGTTCTCAGTGCCAGATATTCTCAAATATTCCAGAAAAAAATCATATTTCAATTTCAGGGCATTTGGAGAACTTTTATTTTTGGGGTATTTTTATATTGCACGGATAATTCAGAAAACTAACAGAAAATACTATTTTTTCTTTATTTCAACTAAATAACAAAAAGTAAAGAGAGGGTACAGAAGGTTGTTGTAACGCCCCGGATACAACTTTCCATATTCGTAACTCCAACTCTTGCTTTTTCTGGAGATGTGATATGTTATTTCCTTCGTGGTTGGGTTTTGTCTTTCGTTTTTGCATTTTGTCCATGTCATGCATTTCATATCATGTCATCATGTGCATCTCATTTGCATACGTGTTCGTCTCATGATTCCGAGCATTTTCCCCGTTGTCCGTTTTACAATCCGGCACTCCTATGTTCCCCGGCGTCCCCTTTTACGTTTTTCCGTGAGCGGGGACTAAACTTTCTCGGAATGGACCAAGGTTTGTCAAGTGGCCTTGGTATACCACCGGTAGACCACCTGTCAAGTTTCGGGTCATTTGGAGCTCGTTAGGTACTCCAACGGTTAACCGCACTCTCGCAAAGGCCTCTTTTAAGTTGCAGCCCAACACCCCTTCAAAACAGCCCAATAACCCATCTAAGTCACTTCCATGCTCTCCGTCGTTCGATCACGATCGTGTGGTAAAACCGCACCTCATTTGGAGCTTCCTAGCTCCTTCTACCTATAAATATGCATCTCCTCCAAATCCGGATCCCAAACCCTAGCCCGCTCCCTCGCGCGCCCGGACACGTCCAGTCGCGCGAATGGCTCCCGCCCGCCGCCCGGCCAATCAGAGCGCGCCAGCCCGCCCGACCCTTGAGGCCCTTGAGGCCCTCCGCGCCCGCTCGGCCAGCGCCCGTATCCCGTCCTCGCGCCTCCGCCCCGCGACCCGCCGCCGCCCGGCAGCCGCCACCGCCGCCTCGCACCGGCGCGCAACCCCGCCGTCGCCCTCGCCCGGCCGCTTGACCCGCCGCCGCGCCGCCTCCTCGTCGCGGCCGCCTCCGCCACCGCCCGGCCCCGCCTCGGCTTCCCCTCCGGCCGCTCCTCTCCCTGCTCGTGAGCATCCCTTGTGGATCCGGCCGGATCTGAGATCCACCTCGAGGGTTGATTTTCTCCTTCCCCCGATTCCCTGTCATTTTTCGGTGATATTTTATTGCATTTTCTTCATGCCATAACTCTTTATCCGTAGCTCCGTTTCGTGCGTGTAATATGTCAAAATGTTCGACCCGAAGAGTAGATTATTTCATCTCATTGCATCATTTTCATTTGAGCTCATCTTGATGCCCGAAATGCTGTTAGAAGAGGGCTTGTGATGTTAGTTTCTGTTTCTTATCAGAACTTGCACTTTTGTCATTTTTGCCATGATTGATGTGTGCATCCTATGAACTTGAGTCCTACATGTGTTTTGTAATATGCCATGCCATCTTTCCAGGGGTGTATGCCATGTATTTTTGTGATCTCTGTGGTGACTTGCACAAGCATGCAAACTAGGCTTCATGATGTTGCTGATTTCAGCCCCTGTTTTGCTGATATTTTTATGCCATATTAACTTGATACTACCGAGAGATCCATGCATATTTTGAGATACTTCAGTAAGGATGTTTGGAACATATGGTTATGCTCCATCCATCCATGCCCTTGTTTGCAATTATGGAGTGCCATAGCTTGAGTCAATCGAGCTCTACTTTTGCTATAAAATGTTTCCTGGCAGATTGTTTACATGTTATTCAATTTTGCCAAGGTTGTTGTAGTTGATCCGTGTATGCTATGATGTTGTTCTTTCCATGTATATCTTATATGCCATATCTTCTTGATGGATGTATGCTTAGTTTATCATGAAATGCTCTGTAGTGAGTGCATCTAGCTATTAAACATGCCTACTTGTCATCTGTTTTTGCCATGCCCTGTTGCTCAATCTGTTAACGAAACTTGCTATGTTTTCATGGGTGCTATTATATTTTATGATCCTTTTTGGCTTATGGTCAGTAAGGGACTTTTGTTCTATGCTTTGATTATATTCATGCCATGCCTTGTTTTGCTATTATAAGTTCCTGTAGCATGCTGTTTCATTGCTCTGAACATTGCTTCCTGATGCTGATTTTGCCATGTTCAGTAATTTCCCCAAGTCTGTGAAGCTGATATATTTTGCACTATTGCCATGCTTGTTTGGACCTATTATGATGTGAATTAGCCGTAGCTCAGTGTTCATCTTTTGTCAAGAATCTTGAGTAGATCACTGCCACATGCTTTGTTGATACGTTTGGGTGCAGTAACTTAATTTCTTGTTGCTTGCTAAGTGGCATAATGCTGTTAATGGCAGATTTGTGCCATTCTTGTTTTGCTTGTCATTTGCAAACCGTGCATCCGATTTCGGCGATCTTTATATCGATTTCAACCGAAATCATCTCATCTTTCCAGCGGCATACTTGGTTTGCCAAGTTTATGCCTGGTTCATCATTTTCCTTCCGGAGCACGCATACGCATTGCATATCACATCCCGCATATCATGCCATTTATTGCATCATGTTGCTTGTGCATTGCACCGTGATTTATTGTGGTTCCTTTGTTTGTGCTCTTGCTTTGGGTAGAGCCGGGAGACGAGTATGTGAATGAGGAACCTGTTGAGAACGCTTACGAGGATCAAGCTTTCGACAACTCTGAGAACTTTGCAGGCAAGATGACCATACCCTCGAAATCACTTCTATCTTTGCTATGCTAGATGCTCGCTCTTTTGCTATGCCTATGCTACGATGCCTATCACTTGCTATATCATGCCACCCATATTGCCATGTCAAACCTCTAACCATCCTTTCCTAGCAAACCGTTGTTTGGCTATGTTACCGCATTGCTCAGCCCCTCTTATAGCGTTGCTAGTTGCAGGTGAAGGTGAAGTTTGTTCCTTGTTGGAACATGGAGATGTTGTTCCTTGATGGAACATGTTTACTTGTTGGGGATATCACAATATATCTGCTATAATTAATGCATCTATATATTTGGTAAAGGGTGGAAGACTCGGCCTTATGCCTGGTGTTTTGTTCCACTCTTGCCGCCCTAGTTTCCGTCATACCGGTGTTATGTTCCTTGATTTCACGTTCCTTACGGTTGGGTGATTTATGGGACCCCTTGACAGTTCGCTTTGAATAAGACTCCTCCAAAGAAGGCCCAACATTGGTTTTACCATTTGCCACCTAAGCCTTTTTCCCCGGGTTTTCGCGAGCCCGAGGGTCATCTTTATTTAACCCCGGGCCAATGCTCCTCCGAGTGTTGGCCCAAACTAGAGCGCTTTTGCGCCCCCTCAAGGAAACTTGAGGTCTGGTTTTAGTTGTACGGACTGCTCATCCGGTGTGCCACGAGAACGAGATATGTGCAGCTCCTATCAGGATTTGTCGGCACATTCGGGCGGCTTTGCTGGGTCTTGTTTTATTGCTGTCGAAATGTCTTGTAGTCCGGGATTCCGAGATCGATCGGGTCTTCGGTAGAAGGAATATCCTTCGTTGACCGTGAGAGCTTATAATGGGCTAAGTTGGGACACCCTGCAGGTATTATCTTTCAAAGTCGTGCTCATGGTTATGAGGCATATGGGAATTTGTTAATGTCCGGTTGTAGAAAACCCGAAGTTGACCTTAATTAATACACATCAACCGCGTGTGTAACCGTGATGGTATCTTCTCGGCGGAGTCCGGGAAGTGAACACGGTGTTGGAGTTATGCTTGACGTAAGTAGTTGAGGATCACTTCTTGATCGCTACTAGCTTCACGACCTTGCCTTGTTTCTCTTCTCGCTCTCTTTACGAGTGTAGCCACCATATATGCTAGTCGCTTGCTGCAGCTCCACCTCACAACTCTGTCCTTCCTATTAGCTTAAATAGTCTTGATCTCATGGGTGTGAGATTGCCGAGTCCCCGTGACTCACAGATTCTACCAATCTGATTGCAGGTGCCGACGATGCCAGTTCGGTGACGCAACCGAGCTCAAGTGGGAGTTCGATGAGGAACGTGGTTGTTACTATGTGTCTTTTCACGATGATCGATGAGTGGAGCCAGTTGGGACGATCGGGGATCCGTGTAGCATTTGGGGTATCTTCTTTATTTTGGTTCCGTAGTCGGACCTTGAGTGTATTCTGGATGATGAATGTTTATTTATGTATTGTGTGAAGTGGCATTTGTAAGCCAACTATGTATCTCTTTCCCTCATGTATTACATGGGTTGTGTGAAGATTACCTCACTTGCGACATTGCTTTCAATGCGGTTATGCCTCTAAGTCGTGCTTCGACACGTGGGAGATATAGCCGCATCGAGGGCGTTATAAGTTGGTAATCGAGCCTTCCCGACTTAGGAGCCCCTGCTTGATTGTTTTTGGCGTTGTTGAGTCTAGAACAAAATGTTTTGAGTCTTAGGATTATATATATCGGAGTAGGATTCTTTTTACTCCCGGTCCTTCGTCGCTCTGGTGAGGTCTCCCGACGTAGAAGTTTTGACTCTCCTCTCCTCAAATTTCACTAATTTTTTTTAGGATCACGCTGGTATCTTGGGATCGTTCCGATGGTTTTGTGGCGAGAACATTGTTCTTGGTGCCTCGACATTTAGGGGTTGTGGCAGTGTCCCGGGGAGTTGAGCTCCGAGGTGTTGTCGTCACAATTTTATCGTTGCAATTCTGGAATACCTGAGTTTTGCCGACATCGAAATCTCTTTTGTACAGTTGTTGGTGAGATAACCCCAATAACCCAGTACCGGGGCGAGCTTGGGAGTATTGCCATGACTCGTATAACGGATGCTTTTCGAAGGTCGAGGTACATGATTTCCGAAGGTTTCTTGGTTATGTGTTGTGGATGGATACAAATTTGGATCTAGGTATTGTTAGTTTGGGTGATATATTTTGTGTCCCCTGTATCCCCAACACCTGATTGCATAACCAGAAAGTTTCGGGAGTTTATAAGTGGGAATTCAAGTATCTCGTAGGATATCTTTCCAACACACACATGATACGATATGGGATCTATCATATGTTTGTTTCCAGCTTATTCTGCAAGCCAAATCCTTTGTTTTTGTTCCGTTTTGTGGTATTCGAGTTGCTTCAATGTCAAGTGTTGATTCCATACCTTTCCTAAATGGTGTTCTCATATTTCTATGTGAATACTAATCCTTCTTGATCATCGAGTTTGTCATCTCAATTTCTTCTCACCGGTGCGCTTCTCTTCAAGATGATCCCATCATTCTCCCCATTCGCGAGATCAATTCTCAGTTCTTTGCAACGGTGCTTGCTTCATCCGTCCCAAGTTGTCTTTGTTTTCCCCGCCCTCCCACCCTTTTCGTCAAGGACTCATATATCCCTAACCAAGTACCCATTTTATTGTTGTGAAGTCTCTTCATTCTTTTCCTCAATGCTCTTATCCGGTGATTCTCATGAAGATGCTAAAGGAAGCTTCGAGTTTATTATTCTTCGTTCTTTTCTTCTCCGGTGGATTTAGTTCAAGATTTCGGTGTTGATCTTATCCCTTTTCCTCTTTTCACAATGCTTTCTCATGCCGGTGTATCTCGTAATCATTCACTTCTCGCTATTCATTTGGTTGGGAGTGTTGAAGATATCTCAGAAGATTCGTGTTTCCATTCTTAATCCGTTCAAGTTATTTCGAGTTGTTATCCCTCTTGAGCCATTTAATTCAACCGGTGCAATCTCTCTTTTCAAAAAATTGTTCAACGGTGGTTCTTTTGAGTGGGCCCTAACCCACAGGTCTTCTCGAGTGATCTTACGACTCTTCTATTTTCACGGAGCTTCTAAAATTCTTTTCAAAGTTTGGCGTAAGTATGAATTTCATCAGTCATATGCCTTTGTCCAAGATCTTCCAAATTCTTTTCATTGTTAGCTCAACCTTTCTAATTTTCATCCCGGAGTATCTCAACAATTCATGCTGGTGTTTCTCTTCGTCATTCTCAACATTGAAGACCAAAGAAGAGTTTCTCTTAAATCTTGCTCCATTCTCTTCAAGTTTCATGGTTCTAGCTTGATGCCATCCTCTCATAATTGTTTTAGATTGTGAGAATTCTTTTCGCCCATCCGGAGAAATTCAGAAATCTTTTCAGTTTGATTCTCCAGAGCCATCATCTCAGAATTATTCATTCGACTTTCAGCTCTCGTTCTCCAAATCATACGGTGCATCATTCAAGTATTATCTAATCAGCTCGGGATCTCTGCGTTCACTTGTATCTAAATTCTCTCAAGTATCTTGGTTCATTTTCTAATTCTTCCCGGTGTTTCTTTATCTTTTCTTCGTTCAATTTCAATTCTTACGGTGGTTCGTTCAAGATTTCACTTCCTTCTTTATCATATCAATTTTTTTGTTGTTTCCAAATCCCACCGGTGGTTCCATCAATACCTTCTCAAGTTTGCGCTATATCTCTATCTGTAATCATTTTTCAACGAGAATAAGTAGTATGCCAAATCCGTTGCTTGTCATCAATTTAAATTGGTGAAGGATACGCATAACATAATTCTTATTTTTGTTTCATCCAAGTGATTAATCCTTTCCTTCGGAGTTTGTTCAGGAGGAATAAATTCTTGGCTTCTTGTTGTTCATCTTTCTTCCGGAGTTCCAAGTTTTTGCATTATCTCGTCGTGAAGCTCCATCTAAACCATCGCAAGGCTTCACCTTGTGTTTTCAACTTCTCTTTCTTTTTATCATCCTTTCATTACCGGAGTTCTTCATGGAGGCTCTACATGGTGGTTCGTCAAGGATTCCTTTCATTCTTCAATTGTTCTTCAAGTTTTTCTCTCGGAGTTAAGATCCGTCAAGCCATACTTCAAAATAAACATGGTGCTCAACACATGTTTTGTTTTGAGGAGTTCAAGCATTCTTCATCTTGCATTCAAGTGCAATTCTTTCGACCTTATCTTTTGAGGTGGTGTTATGTCATTTTGACAGTTTCATTCATGTTTCATGATTCACTTGTTGTCAAGAATGAGATATTTTAAATCCACCAATCTCTTCGTTGGAATCATCTTGTGTCATGTTTCACCTAAAGCCTTCCCTAAGGAATGTTGCTATTTGTGGTGCTTGTCAATGATCCAAGTTATCTCTTTATCATCTTGATGAAGAAGTGTTCATCTCTTCGTCGATCTAAAGCAAGCAATTGTTTCCTTTAGTGGTCGGTTGTCACCTCATAATGTTGAGATGTTTCCATAAGCCCACTACAAACTTATTCTTTTTGTTGTTGATTTTCCAACAACTCCGTTCAATTCTTCTTTGCAAGGTGCTTTCCAAGTTCATTTGTGGCAGAAGTTGGCATTTTCTTCTCCGTCCCTTTATCCCAACGATCTAACTTCTATTCTTTTCGTTCACGGAGGCATTGTGATGTTGTGCTCTTCACCCATCACCTCGTATTGTGAGGACCGTGTTCTTTTCATGCTTATCCATTTAACCGGAGTGTTGTGTCATCTCTTCAAGTTCTTTTCATCTTATCAAGTTTTCGTTCTTATTTTAGTCCGAGTGCTGTCCAAATTATATCAATCTTATTCCTTCGCTATCTAGTTTTAACCGGAGTGGTTTCAATATCGATCTTATCACCAAAACTCTTGGTTCTCGTCGTATCCCTTGTTCCTCTTTTCTAACGGAGTGTTTTCAATTTTGCTCATCTTCGTTGTTTTCTTTCATTCATATTGCTCAACCTCTCAAGGTTCATGGTTTCACTCGTTTGTCGAAGAAGCAACTTAGTTTTACATATTCTCTTCCTCTTCCGTTTCTCTCCGGTGCCATCCTAGATCTCGGGACGAGATCCTCTCGTAGTGGTGGAGTGTTGTAACGCCCCGGATACAACTTTCCATATTCGTAACTCCAACTCTTGCTTTTTCCGGAGATGTGATATGTTATTTCCTTCGTGGTTGGGTTTTGTCTTTCGTTTTTGCATTTTGTCCATGTCATGCATTTCATATCATGTCATCATGTGCATCTCATTTGCATACGTGTTCGTCTCATGATTCCGAGCATTTTCCCCGTTGTCCGTTTTACAATCCGCACTCCTATGTTCCCAGCGTCGCCTTTTTACGCTTTTTCCGTGAGCGGGCACTAAACTTTCTCGGAATGGACCGAGGTTTGTCAAGTGGCCTTGGTATACCACCGGTAGACCACTGTCAAGTTTCGGGTCATTTGGAGCTCGTTTGGTACTCCAACGGTTAACCGCACTCGCAAAGGCCTCTTTTAAGTTGCAGCCCAACACCCTTTCAAAACAGCCCAATAACCCATCTAAGTCACTTCCATGCTCTCCGTCGTTCGATCACGATCGTTTGGGCGAAAACCGCACCTCATTTGGAGCTTCCTAGCTCCTTCTACCTATAAATATGCATCTCCCGCTCCAAATCCGGATCCCAAACCCTAGCCCGCTCCTCCAGCGCGGACACGTTGATCCTTTGTGGCTCCCGCCGCCGCCGCCCGGCAATCGAGCAGCGCCCGTAGCCCTCCGCCGCGCCACCGCCCGGCCTTGAGGCCGCCAGGCCCTCCGCGCCCGCTCGACTGCGCCCGGCGCCCGTCCTCCGCGCCTCCGCTCCCGCGACCGCCGCCGCCCGGCAGCCGCCGCCGCCGCCTCGCGCCCGGCGCCCGGCTACCGTCGCCTCGCTGGCCGCCGCCCGGCAGCCTTCCCAGCCGGCCCCGCCGCCCGCGCCGCCTCCTCGTCGCCGGCCGCCTCCACCACCGCCGGCCCCCCCCTCGGCTTCCCCTCCGGCCGGCCGCTCCTCTCCCCTGCTCCGGCGAGCCGCCCGCCGCGCGGATCCGGCCGGATCTGAGATCCACCTCGAGGGTTGATTTTCTCCTTCCCCCGATTCCCTCTAAGTCATTTTTCGGTGATATTTTATTGCATTTTCTTCATGCCATAACTCCGTACCTGTTGCACCGTTTCGTGCGTGTAATATGTCAAAATGTTCGTCTCGAAGAGTAGATCATTTCGTATCATTGCATCATTTTCATTTGAGCTCATCTTGATGCCCGAAATGCTGTTAGAAGAGGGCTATGTGATGTTAGTTTCTGTTTCTTATCAGAACTTGCACTTTTGTCACTTTTGCCATGATTGATGTGTGCATCCTATGAACTTGAGTCCTACATGTGTTTTGTAATATGCCATGCCATCTTTCCAGGGGTGTATGCCATGTATTTTTGTGATCTCTGTGGTGACTAGCACAAGCATGCAAACTAGGCTTCATGATGTTGCTGATTTCAGCCCCTGTTTTGCTGATATTTTTATGCCATATTAACTTAATTTCTTGTTGCTTGCTAAGTGGCATCATGCTGTTAATGGCAGATTTGTGCCATTCTTGTTTTGCTTGTCATTTGCAAACCGTGCATCCGATTTCGGTGATCTTTATATCGATTTCAACCGAAATCATCTCATCTTTCCAGCGGCATACTTGGTTTGCCAAGTTTATGCCTGGTTCATCATTTTCCTTCCGGAGCATGCATACGCATTGCATATCACATCCCGCATATCATGCCATTTATTGCATCATGTTGCTTGTGCATTGCACCGTGATTTATTGTGGTTCCTTTGTTTGTGTTCTTGCTTTGGGTAGAGCCGGAGGCGAGTACGTGAGCGAGGAACCTGTTGAGAACGCTTACGAGGATCAAGCTTTCGACAACTCTGAGAACTTTGCGAGCAAGATGACCATACCCTCGAAATCACTTCTATCTTTGCTATGCTAGATGCTCGCTCTTTTGCTATGCCTATGCTACGATGCCTATCACTTGCTATATCATGCCACCCATATTGCCATGTCAAACCTCTAACCATCCTTTCCTAGCAAACCGTTGTTTGGCTATGTTACCGCATTGCTCAGCCCCTCTTATAGCATTGCTAGTTGCAGGTGAAGGTGAAGTTTGTTCCTTGTTGGAACATGGAGATGTTGTTCCTTGATGGAACATGTTTACTTGTTGGGGATATCACAATATATCTGCTATAATTAATGCATCTATATATTTGGTAAAGGGTGGAAGACTTCGGCCTTATGCACGGTGTTTTGTTCCACTCTTGCCGCCTAGTTTCCGTCATACCGGTGTTATGTTCCTTGATTTCGCGTTCCTTACGGTTGGGTGATTTATGGGACCCCATTGACAGTTCGCTTTGAATAAGACTCCTCCAAAGAAGGCCCAACATTGGTTTTACCATTTGCCACCTAAGCCTTTTTTCCCCCGGGTTTTCGCGAGCCCGAGGGTCATATTTATTTAACCCCCCGGGCCAATGCTCCTCTGAGTGTTGGCCCAAACTAGAGCGCTTTGCAGCGCCCCCTTAAGGAAACTTGAGGTCTGGTTTTAGTTGTACGGACTGCTCATCCGGTGTGCCCTGAGAACTTGTTATGTGCAGCTCCTATCGGGATTTGTCGGCACAATCGGGCGGCTTTGCTGGTCTTGTTTTATTGCTGTCGAAAGGTCTTGTAGTCCGGGATTCCGAGACTGATCGGGTCGTCCCGGTAGAAGGAATATCCTTCGTTGACCGTGAGAGCTTATACTGGGCTAAGTTGGGACACCCTGCAGGGTATTATCTTTCGAAAGCCGTGCCCGCGGTTATGAGGCAGATGGGAATTTGTTAATGTCCGGTTGTAGAAAACCCGAAGTTGACCTTAGTTAATACACATCAACCGCGTGTGTAACCGTGATGGTCTCTTCTCGGCGGAGTCCGGGAAGTGAACACGGTGTTGGAGTTATGCTTGACGTAAGTAGTTCAGGATCACTTCTTGATCGCTACTAGCTTCACGACCGTGCCTTGTTTCTCTTCTCGCTCTCTTTACGAGTGTAGCCACCATATATGCTAGTCGCTTGCTGCAGCTCCACCTCACAACTCTGTCCTTCCTATTAGCTTAAATAGTCTTGATCTCGCGGGTGTGAGATTGCTGAGTCCCTGTGACTCACAGATTCTACCAATCTGATTGCAGTGCCGGCGATGCCGGTCACGGTGGCGCAACCGAGCTCAAGTGGGAGTTCGATGAGGAACGTGGTCGTTACTATGTGTCTTTTCACGATGATCGATGAGTGGAGCCCAGTTGGGACGATCGGGGATCTGTGTAGCATTTGGGGTATCTTCTTTATTTTGGTTCCGTAGTCGGACCTTGAGTGTATTCTGGATGATGAATGTTTATTTATGTATTGTGTGAAGTGGCGACTGTAAGCCAACTATGTATCTCTTTCCCTCATGTATTACATGGGTTGCGTGAAGATTACCTCACTTGCGACATTGCTTTCAATGCGGTTATGCCTCTAAGTCGTGCTTCGACACGTGGGAGATATAGCCGCATCGAGGGCGTTACAGTTGTGCTTTCTAACTTCATCCATCTCATGCTCATCAAAAGGAATCCACTAACAAGGTTGATCAGGTCTTGTTAATAAACTCATTCCGAATAACATGGAACCGGAGAAATTTCGAATAACACTATGTTACCCCAACGGGGATATGCACATCCCCAATAATAAGAATATCATATTTCTTCTTGGAAGTAGGAAGAGGAAATTCAAAACCTCCAAAAATAATTGATGAAATTTTTCCAATAGAATTTATACTATGCACTTGAGGTTGTTTCCTCGGAAAGTGTAGCGTATGCTCATTTCCATTAACATGAAAAGTGACATTGCCTTTTTTGCAATCAATGACAGCCCCTGCATTGTTCAAAAAGGGTCTTCCAAGAATAATTGACATACTATCGTCCTCGGGAATATCAAGAATAACAAAGTCCGTTAAAATAGTAATGTTTGCAACCACAATAGGCACATCCTCACAAATACCGACAGGTATAACGGTTGATTTATCAGCCATTTGCAAAGATATTTCAGTAGGTGTCAACTTATTCAAATCAAGTCTACGATATAAAGAGAGAGGCATAACACTAACACCGGCTCCAAATTCACATAAAGCAGTTTTAACATAATTTCTTTTAATGGAGCATGGTATAGTGGGTACTCCTGGATCTCCTAGTTTCTTTGGCATTCCACCCTTAAAAGTATAATTAGCAAGCATGGTGGAAATTTCAGCTTCCAGTATCTTTCTTTTATTAGTAACAATTTCTTTCATATACTTAGCATAAGGATTCATTTTGAGCATATCAGTCAAACACATACGCAAGAAGATAGGTCTAATCATTTCAGAAAAGCGCTCAAAATCCTCATCATCCTTTTTCTTGGATGGTTTGGGAGGAAAAGGCATGGGTTTCTGAACCCATGGTTCCCTTTCTTTACCGTGCTTCCTAGCAAAAAAATCTCTCTTATCATAACGTTGACTCTTTGATTGTGGGTTATCAAGATCAACAGCAAGTTCAATTTCTACATCATTATCATTACTAGGTTGAGCATCAACATGAACATCATCGTTAATATTATCACTAGGTTCATGTTCATCACCAGATTATTATCACTATCATTTTTCTTTTTCTTCTTTTTAGAAGGACTAGGTGCATCAATATTATTTCTCTGAGAATCCTGCTCAATTCTCTTAGGATGGCCTTCATGATACAAAGGTTCGTGAGTCATTTTACCAGTTCTAGTAGCCACTCTAACAACATAATCATTATTCTTATTATTCAATTCATTGAGAAAATCATTTTGAGCTTTAAGTACTTGTTCTACATGAGTGGTAACCATAGAAGCATGTTTACTAATAAGTTTAAGTTCACCTTTAACTCTGGACATATAATCACTCAAGTGTTCAATCATATAAGCATTTTTTTAATTGTCTACCAAAATAAGCACTAAAATCTTCTTTCTTAACCATAAAGTTATCAAACTCAACCAGACAATGGCTAGGAAACTTAGTAGGAGGGATTTTAGCTTTATCATATCTATAGAGAGAATTTACCTTTACTACCTGTGTAGGGTTATCAAGACCATGAGTTTCTTCAATACGTGATGAATTAAGATCATATATTTCTTCAACAGGCGGTAAATTAAGACCATGTATTTCTTCAATAGGAGGTAAATTCTTAACATCTTAAGATTTTATACCTTTTTCTTTCATAGATTTCTTTGCCTCTTGCATATCTTGAGGTGAGAAATAGAACACCCCTTTTCTTGGAGTTGGCTTAGGAGTTGGTTCAGAAGTGTCCAATTATTTTCATTTGCCAACATATTATTCAATAAATTTCAGCTTCATCTGTGTTCTTTCCACGAAAACACAACCAGCACAACTATCCGGTGGTCTCTGGAAGCATCGGTTAGTCCATTATAAAAGATATCAAGTATTTCATTTTTCTTAAGAGGATGATCAGGCAAAGCATTAAGTAATTGGAGAAGCCTCCCCCAAGCTTGTGGGAGACTCTCTTGTTCAATTTGCACAAAATTATATATATCCCTTAAAGCAGCTTGTTTCTTATGAGCAGGGAAATATTTAGCAGAGAAGTAATAAATCATATCCTAGGGACTACGCACACAACCAGGATCAAGAGAGTTGAACGATATCTTAGCATCACCCTTTAATGAGAACGGAAATATTTTAAGGATATAATAGTAGCGAGTTTTCTCATCATTAGTGAACAGGGTGGCTATATCATTTAATTTAGTAAGATGTGCCACAACAGTTTTGATTCATAGCCATAAAAGGATCGAGATTCAACCAAAGTAATTATATCGGGATCAATAGAGAATTCATAATCCTTATCAGTAACAAAGATAGGTGAAGTAGCATAAGCAGGATCATATTTCATTCTAGCATTCAGAGTTTTTTGTTTAAGCTTAGCTAATAATTTCTTAAGATCACTTCTATCATTGCAAGCAAGAAAGTCTCTAGCAGTTTCTTCATCCATAACATAGCTGTCGGTGTCAAAACCGGCGGATCTCGAGTAGGGGGTCCCGAACTGTGCGTCTAAGGCGGATGGTAACAGGAGGCAAGGGACACAATGTTTACCCAGGTTTGGGCCCTCTCTGCGGAGGTAATACCCTACTTCCTGCTTGATTAATCTTGATGAATATGAGTATTACAAGAGTTGATCTACCACGAGATCGTAGAGGCTAAACCCTAGAAGCTAGCCTATGGTATGATTGTTGTTGTCCTACGGAGTAAACACTCCGGTTTATATAGACACCGGAGGGCTAGGGTTACACAGTCGGTTACAGCAGAAGGAGATCTACATATCCGTATCGCCAAGCTTGCCTTCCACGCCAAGAGAGTCCCATCCAGACACGAGACAAAGTCTTCAATCTTGTATCTTCATAGTCCAACAGTCCGTCCAAAGGATATAGTCCGGCTTTCTGGACACCCCCTAATCCAGGACTCCCTCAATAGCCCCTGAACCGGGCTTCAATGACGATGAGTCCGGCGCGCAGATTGTTTTCGGTATTGCAAGGCGGGTTCCTCCTCCGAATACTCCATAGAAGATCTTGAACACAAGGATAGTGTCCGGCTCTGCAAAACAAGTTCCACATTCCACCGTAGAGAATAATATTCACAAATCCGACCCGTGGCGTATTTGACACCATGACATCATGCCATGGCCCGGTTATTATCGAACCGTGTTTTTCGACCAGCCTTGGCGCATATAGCGAGGCGGTTTCCTTGGCACGTCTTGTCGAAGCAGAGATCGTGTCCCCTTATCACGGGATTCTCATTAATACGGGCGTGGGTAACCCAATCGTGCCCGTTGGTATGACTCCTCGATTATAGGCAAGTCCCAAACGGTCACGAGGAGGACACCTGGTATTCACCCTCTTTATAAAGAGACCAAGGCCTATCCTTTTTTATTCCTTGAACTAAATTGAATCCCTCCCCCGCCTCGAGTTCCAACACCCAAAGCTCAGGTCAGGCGCTTCGGACCTTCAGCCATGTCCGGATCCAACCTTCAAGGTCGGTGGATGCCCTCCTCCGTCACGGAGGAAGACATTAGAAAGTTAAGAGAGGCCAGGTTCTTGACCGGCGAGATTGCGCACCGACTGCCTGCTCAAGGGCAGGTCATACCTACTCCCAAATCCGGCGAGAGCGTAGTATTCATATCTCACTTCCTTCGAGGCTAGGTATGGCTCTGGATCCCTTCGTGAGGGGGCTCATGTTCTATTACGGGCTGGACTTCCATGATTTAGCTTCGGTTTCTATTCTCCACATCTCGTCTTTTATCGTTGTGTTCTAAGCTTTTCTCCGCATCACCCCTCACTTCGGCCTGTGGCTCAAGACCTTCCAAGTGGAGCCGAAGACAATCGAGGGGAGATATGCAGAATGCGGAGGTGCTGTAATAAGCAAAAGCGCCGATGCCCCATGGCCCAAGGGTTCTTTCCAGGAGGTGTCCAGCTTATGGCAACAAGAATGGTTTTATGTCACAGCTCCCAGGGGTAACAAATGGGTGGCCCCACCTGCCTTTCGCTCGGGTCACCCTCCACGACTAACGTCATGGATCAACAAGGGGCTAGACTGGGGGCTTGTAAAGGATGTGCCCATACTGCAGGGCCGCATACGTGATCTTCTTGAAAGAGATATCGATCTGGTCACAGTAACGCAAGTAATGTTACTTCGCCGAACCCTGCCGTGTAAATGTTGTCCCCTCCGTCTATGGGAATTCAATAAGGAGGGACCGCAAGCTATTCAACACTTCCTCGGCATGACGCCCGAGGAGATGTACAAATTGTACTTCCGGCCACAAGCAGTGTGTCCGGATTCCACCGAGGACGCGGGTCTGAGCTGCAATCATCCAGATACCCAAGTAAGTCGCCCTATGGCCGAACACGTTGTATTTCCATTCATCACGACATCATTCTGAAAAGTCGCTCTTTAACCTTGACTGGATAACAAAGGCGAAGATGATCAGCTATCCGGCCCCCCTCCCCGAGGTCTCACCGGATCCGGTACTAGTCCGAATGTTGGAGCTTGCGCCCTACCAAGCGCCCTCAGGGGGGGATAAAGGTGGGAAGAAAAAGGCTGACGCCTCCGCGAAGGCGGACAACCGGGGAGAAGAAGCCAAAGCTCCCTCTCCACAAGGAAGGAAAAGGACCGCCTCTGAAGACCCGAAGACAATAGTCTCTAAACGGGGGAAGAAATCTTCGCCAGAGGGTCCTGGCCCAGGAGATATCCCGGCCGTCTGATTGCCCGCAAGAGATCAGCCCTCCATCGAGCTATAAGTAAAAGAAAGGGTTTAATAGTAAAAAACATCCTACTTTACTTCTGAGGAAAATAATCGAAACATCCGTCTTGTAGTCCGGATCGTGACCCTTCTCGGCAGAGTTCGTCTTCGGGGGATCTTCCTCTGGAGATGATTGAGAGCGAAACGCCTCCCCACGCCATCCCGCCTTACGAGGCGGGCGACCCCGAGGTGTCGTCTCGGAGGGCTTCTCCCGATCCGGCAAGGCCAGAGGGTGATTCTCAGCCACCGAAGTCCTCGATATCCGGCTCTTGGAGAGAGCAACCGGAAGGTCGGCTCACTTTGTCATGCGGTCGGATGCCTTGAAGGATCTGCTAGAGCGGCGGCTATCTCGAAGCGCACCGTGCGCTAATGGGCGTGATGGTTGAGAGGGTTTCATCCATGAAGCAGGTTGCATGAAGCCTTTATGAGTCCGCTGAAAGGTTTTGAGGTACGCAAAGTGACGTGTATTTTTAACAGTACCGCACATGTTTAAAACGTGCCCTGTGCAGATAGTAGCCCCCAAGACTCTGGTTGCCGTCAGAAACGGCGGTAAACAGAGGATCATAGTCATAGGTAATAATACAAGCGTCTTAATATGCAGGTGGCAGGAGGTCCGGTGGCTAGCCGGACTTGTGAGGTTGCCGAGCTAACGCGGCGACTTGATGCGGCAGATGCCGACATCGTGCTTTTTAACAAGCGGCTTGACGAGGCGCAGGGTATGTAATATCTCCGGATTTCAACATATGGTAAGAGGAGCGTGATGCCAGTATCTTGAACATGTTGTGAAATGCAGATGGAGCTGGAGACCCTTCGGGCGGAACTTGCCCGAGCCAAGAAGCAAGCCAGGAATAGTGATGCGGCCGCTCTAAAGGCGGCTGAAGAGCTGAAGGCCGAACAAGCTGCCCATTGCCAGAGTAAGGAGAAGATGGCCAAGATGGCCGTTGAATTAAGTGATGCCGCCGACCGATATCGGCTTCTTGAGAAGGAAAACCGAGCGAAGGCTACGGAGCTGGAGAAGGCCATGGTAGCAGCCAAGGAATCCTGCTCTACAATTAGAGCGCTGAAGGAGGAGTTGCGTCACGCCGGGGATATCGCGGCTGGGAATCCCTTTATGCCGCAGATGAAGTTCGTTGATCCTAAGTATGCTCCTCTGGACCGGCTGTGGAGTTCTGCAGACGCCTATCTGGATTTGGCAGCGAGTGCTGCTGATGCGGCCGAGTTCTTCAAGGATCAACGAGATCGTGAAGTGGAGAAGCTGTTCTGGTTGCAATTTAATGGTCCAGCGCGTCTGCTTCCTCTCAATGAGCGAATGGCCGAATGGGCCGAGCTCCATGGGTTGTCCGGACTCGCCATGAGGTGCATTGCTGGATCACTGTGGCGGCGAGGCCAAGGCTGAATAGTTACTTCAGCTTGGTGCAGCAGTTCCTTGGTGCTGTGTCGCGCATCGACGCTATGAAGAGGTCGGCGTGCATCGAGGGTGCACGGATGGCGCTTGCCCGTGTCAAAACACACTGGACAGAGATGGACGCCACCGCAATTGCAACCCCTAGTTCGGCAACTAGCCGAGTAGCTGTCGGGCACTATTTTGATGAGGTCCTTGACGGCGCTCATTCAATAGAAGTGCAGTGCTCGAAGAATATTATGTTCGAATGACATGTATTCCCATTGAAAAACAATGTTTTACTAAATTATATAAATGCTATTTTTATATTTTTGCCTAAAAGTGTTATGATGCCTCCTGTGCGACCGTTTATGTATATGTTTATATAACCTGAAAGTTTGCAGTCGTCGGCTTCAGCCCCCACGCATATAATGAGGGGATTTTTCGCAGAAGACGCATGTTCACACTTGATCCAACGTCTTGGTCAATTAAGGAGGTGATAGCGCAGCGAACTAGGCAATCGGACTATATTGCTTTAACACTTTCACTTAGCCATAGGAGTTTGTGATTGGGGCTACTATATAGCCCCTGGTGGCTCCGCGCTCATCCGAATATGGGGCGCGGTCATGCCTGGCCGGGAAATGGCCCTTCGTTAATGCGGAGGAATCCCGAAGATTCCGATAAGTCATCGAGTGGTTGACCAGTCTCTCGCTTTATCATGACAGTCAGTTTTCGACTTTCTCTACTAAGGTGCTCGTCCGGGCTAGCCAGGGCACAATCGCAGTAGTTCTCCTCGTGCCACCTTAGCCGATAGAGCGGAACGTAAGGTAGCAAAACACTGGAGCCGGGCAAACCCAACATTTGACCAAAGACATGATTCGGCGCTGATGCATATAAGGCCCTAACTTCGCCGCCGAACACTCCCTAAGGTGTTCGGTCTTTGAAACACATATCTTGGGCTTAGGTGGCGCCCTTGGATAATGAACCCATAGTGTCGGTACAAGCAATATTCGGCGTGGCCACATGCCAAGTCGTCGACATCCTTCTCGGTTGTATTGAGAATCCGGAGGATGTGAACAACAAAAAGATAAAAAAAGGTTTACGCAGGTCTTAATCTAAAGAGAAACCTTTGTACGGGTCCCTGCTGCACGTCTGCGCCTATGTCTCTGTTGTGCCGTATCCTGGACGGGTGTAGCACGGTCGTCATCTGTAAAAGAGAGGTGCTTAGTAAAAAGTTGTTGTGCAAAAAATTGGTTATTATAAATAAACCATGAAAAATTCGAGATGGGTAAAGATGAGTCAAATTATTGCGGCAAAGCCCCTGGTACCGTCTATATGGGTGTAACCAGCGAACCAATATCTATCAATGATTGGCCGGACTCGTCTAACCGTGTCCGCGGTCCTAACGACCGGTCATCGTCTCAGTGATGAGGTCGTCTAGTGTTCGGCTGTTAAAGCAGCCGTATGCGTTCTTCTGCTCGGAGCGAACGCTCAATATTTCCATGTCTTTGTGATGGTGCCGCGGACGGGCATTTTAAGTTGGAGTAAAGCGTAATGCGGTATTGCATTGAAACAGGCAAAAGCCTCTCGTCCGAGTAGTGCTTGATAACCACTTCGGAATGGAGCAATGTCGAAGGTTAACCTTTCGCTCCGGAGGTTGTCGGGTGAGCCGAACACAACCTCTAGCACTAGATTGCCCGTGCAGTGAGCCTCTGTGCCTGGTATTACTCCCTTAAAGGTAGTATTACTATGGCTGATGTTTGTTGGGTTTATCCCCATTTTGCAGACAGTGTCCTGGTGTATTAGATTTAGACTACTGCCACCGTCCATAAGGACTCGTGTAAGGTGGTATCCGTTTACTATTGGGTCCAGCACCAAGGTGGCTGATCCTTCCTGTCGGATACCTATTAGGTGATCCCTGCGATCGAAAGTGACCGGGCAGGCCGACCAGTGGCAGGACTCATGGGTGACTGGCTCTATGGCAAGTGTATTTCGGAGTGCGTGTTGCCTCTCCTCTTTGTCACGTGGGACAACATTTACTATTTTTGACTGGCGGGAATTTTTTCGTCCCCGGTGTCTTCTTTGGCGGCGTATCCTCATCCTCGTTCAGAGTGTCCTCCCCCTTGTGTTCGGAGTTTAGCTTGCCAGCCTGCTTGAAGACCCAGCAATCTCTGTGGGTATGATTTGCAGGCTTGCCGGGGGTGCCGTGGATCTGACATAGTTTGTCTAGAATTTTGTTTAGGCCTGTCGGTTCATCTTTGTTGCCTTTAGAGGGCTTTTTCCGCTGACCCAGTCGAGAGCCTCTAAATCCGGCGTTTACCGTCGTGTTGTCTGGGCTGTCTTCTTTATTCCGGCGCTTGTTTTTACTGCATCGCGGTTTTCCATTGCCGTCCCGAACCTTGGATGTGCTTGGGTCGCTGGTGCTGCTGCGAGCTAACCAGCTGTCCTCGCCCGCACAAAAGAGGGTCATGAGGCTTGTTAGGGCTGCCATTGTTCTCGGCTTTTCTTGGCCAAGGTGTCTGGCAAGCCATTCGTCTCGAACGTTGTGCTTGGAAGCTGCTAGGGCTTCAGCGTTCGGACAGTCGACAATTTGGTTCTTCTTAGTGAGAAACCTATTCCAAAGCTTTCGGGCTGAATCTCTGGGCTGTTGAATTATATGACTCAAATCATCAGCATCCAGGGGTCGGACATAAGTCCCTTGAAAGTTAGTCCGGAAAGCGTCCTCGAGCTCCTCCCAACTTCCAATGGAATTTTCGGGGAGGCTTTTCAGCCAGTGCCGAGCTGGTCCTTTGAGCTTGAGGGGTAAGTATTTGATGGCGTGGAGATCGTCTCCACGAGCCATGTGAATATGGAGGATGAAGTCCTCGATCCAGACCCCAGGGTCTGTGGTTCCGTCGTATGCCTCTATGTTAACTGGTTTGAACCCTTCTGGAAATTCATGGTCTAATACCTCGTCGGAGAAACATAGGGGGTTTGCGGAACCCCTGTATTTGGTTGTGCCATGGCGTTCGGACGGTTGTGGTATTTGGTGTTGGCTGAGTGCTGGAGCGTGTTTCCTTGACCCGTAGATGGATCTGGTTGCGCCAGCCCGTTGATGCGGGTCCTCGTGTTGGTCATGTACTGACTTATGTGCGGCCTCGTTGGCCACCCTATCGCGGCCACGAGGTCGTCGATCCGACCGATCGGTGGTTTTGTTTTTTGGCTATGAGGGTTCGAAGGCCTCGTCATCAAACTCCGGTAGCAACTTCCGCTTTGGGTAGCTCTTCGTGGGGCGACTGCCACCGTACTTTTCTGCCGTGTCGAGCACTTTATTTCATCTACTATTGAGTGTGTTTAGTGCGGCCTTGAGCCTTTGTTTCTGCTTCTTCAGACTTCTTGCAGTGGCCATAAGCCTTTCTTGCTCCAGCTACCTTTCCAGGATGATGCACTTGTCGTCGTCCAGACTGTTCTCCTGACTGGAGACGGGTTGGTTGTCTTGATGCTCGGTGAGGGAGTCCTGGATTAGGGGGTGTCCGGATGGCCGGACTATGACCTTTGGCCGGACTCCTGGACTATGAAGATACAAGATTGAAGACTTCGTCCCGTGTCCGGATGGGACTTTCCTTGGCGTGGAAGGCAAGCTTGGCGATACGGATATTTATATCTCCTCCCTTTGTAACCGACTCTATGTAACCCTAACCCTCTTCGGTGTCTATATAAACCGGAGGGTTTTAGTCCGTGGGGACGAACAACAATCATACCATAGGCCAGCTTCTAGGGTTTAGCCTCTA
This sequence comes from Aegilops bicornis, assembly GCA_021605145.1. NCBI lineage: Eukaryota > Viridiplantae > Streptophyta > Magnoliopsida > Poales > Poaceae > Aegilops > Aegilops bicornis. The sequence continues at coordinate 312,432,223 of CM038670.1, read as the reverse complement.
CGATCTCGTGGTAGATCTACTCTTGTACTACCCATATCATCAATAATAATCAAGCGGGAGTAGGGTTTTACCTCCATCGAGAGGGCCCGAACACAGGTAAAAACATCGTGTCCCCTGTCTCCTGTTACCATGTGCCTAGACGCACAGTTCGGGACCCCCTACCCGAGATCCGCCGGTTTTGACACCGACATTGGTGCTTTCATTGAGAGTTCCTCTGTGTCGTCATATTTAGGCCCGATGGCTCCACCGATCATCAATGACGATGCAGTCCAGGGTGAGACTCTTCTCCCCGGACAGATCTTTGTATTCGGCGGCTTTGCACTACGGGCCAATTAAGCAGCCATCTGGAGCAGATCGAAAGCTACGCCCCTGGCCATCAGGTTAGATTTGGAAGTTTGAACTACACGGCTGACGTCCGCAGAGACTTGATCTTCGACCGGTTCGAGCCACAGCCGAGCGCGCCGCACTATCACGATGGGCATGATCTAGCTCTGCTGTTGAACAGTGCCGTGGAGGCCGCACTAGTGTCTGCTCCGACCCTTAGCTCGGAGCCGACTGCACCAATCGAGGACGGGTGGCTGGACACCGCCTCGGGGGCTGCAATCTCCATGGCGATCGAGCCGAACACCATACCTGTCGCTGCTGGCTTCGTGACTCCAAGGTGCGGACTCCTCTCGGACTCTGAACCTTCGCGCCCGCCAATCGAATCCGATTGGGCACCGATCATGGAGTTCACCGCGCGGACATCTTTCAAAGACTCGCCCTTTGGCGACATTCTGAATTCGATAAAGTCTCTCTCTTTATCGGAGAGCCCTGGCGGACTATGGTCAGCAAGGTTGGGATGCGGACGACGAAGAAATTCAAAGCCCACCCACCACCCACTTCGTAGCCACTGTCGACGATTTAACCGACATGCTCGACTTCGACTCCGAAGACATCGACGGTATGGACGACGATGTAGGAGACGAACAGGAACCAGCGCCTATAGGTCACTGGACAACCACCCCATCTCATGATGTATACATCATGGATACACCTAAAGGAAACGACGACGAGGAACAAAGGGACGCAACAAGGGATCGTTCCCTCGAAAAGCAATCAAAGCGGCGCCGTAAGCGCCGCTCCAAGCCCCACCTCGGCAGAAAGCAGCCACTCTGAGACCCAGCCATAGAGCAGGGTGAACCGGCGGACGACGAACATGCCATCGAGCAACCGTCCGAACAAGGCAACTTGGATAAACAACCCATCCCCGGCGAAGACGACAGTCCGGACGACCTCACGCCGGACAAGTTGCTGGAGCAGAAGAACCTCCAAAAAAGGCTTGTCACCACTGCGCGTAGCCTGAAAAAGCAGAAGCGGAAGCTCAAAACAGCGGAAGATGCACTCAGAATCAGATGGAGCAAAGTACTCAACACCACAGAGACAAATCTGGCGGCGATCGCCACACAAAGAGCTTTCCGAAGCGAAAATTACTGCCGGAATTTGATGATGAGGCCTTAGAACCTCCGCAGTCAAAAGATAAGGAAGCCACCCGGTCGGACAAACGACCCCATGGCCAACACAGTGCAGCAAAGGATGCCGCACACAAGCCGGCACACGATCCGCCCAAGGATTCACATAAAAAAGATGGCCCAGCCAGATCTATCTATGGGCCAAGAAAAAAAGCTCTAGTAAGCAATGCAACACATCAAATACCTGAACATCGCGGAACGCCCAGATATAGGGGTGCCGCACAGCCCCTATGTTTCACCGATGAGGTGCCGGATCATGAATTTTAGCGGGATTCAAGTCCTTAAACATAGAGGCATACGACGGAACAACAGACCCTGGAGTCTGGATCGAGGATTACATCCTCCACATACACATGGCTAGAGGAGATGATCTCCACGCCATAAAATACTTACCCTCAAACTCAAAGGCCAGCCCAGCATTGGCTTAAAAGCCTTCGAAAACACCATTGGAAGTTGGGAAGAGCTCGAGGATGCTTTTCGGGAAAATTTTCAAGGGACCTATGTCCGACCTCTGGATGCAGATGATTTAAGTCATATAACTCAACAACCCGGAGAGTCAGCCCGGAAACTCTGGAACCGATTTCTTACTAAAAAGAACCAGATAGTCGACTGTCCGGACGCCGAAGCCTTAGCAGCTTTCAAACACAGCGATCGAGACGAATGGCTCGCCAGACACCTCAGCCAAGAAAAGCCAAGAACAATGGCCGCACTAACAAGCCTCATGACCCGCTTCTGCGCGGGAGAGGATAGCTGGTTGGCAAGATGCAGCACAAGCGACCCAAGTACATCCGAAGTTAGGGATGGAAATGGGAAACCGCGACGCAGCAAGGACCAGCGCCGGACCAAGGGAAACAGCCCAAAGAGCACGACAGTCAACGCCGGATTCAAAAGCTCTCGGCAGAATAAGAAAAAGCTGCCCCTCAAGGATAACAGGGACGAGCTAGCTAACCTAAACAAAATCATGGACAAGATATGTCAAATCCACAGTACTCCCGGGAGGCCTGCAAACCATACCCGCAGAGATTGTTGGGTCTTCAAGCAATCCGGCAAACTTAACGCCGAACACAAGGGGCTCGACACACCAAGCGAGGACGATGACGAACCCCGCAAGCAGAGCACCAGAGAACAAAAGGATTTCCCACAAGAAGTCAAAACAGTAAATTCACTTCACGTGACAAAAGGGGAGAACAGAGTGGCGCCCATAGAGATACGCGCCATACGGCCTATCCCAGAGGAGTCCCGCCACTGGTTGTTAAAACCAATCACCTTCGACCATCAGGATTACTCTAGAAGTATCCGGAACGCAGGATGGACTGCCTTCGTATTAGATCCGATAATTGACGGAATCCACTTCACACAAGTCCTAATGGACGGCGGCAGTGATTTAAACCTGCTATATCAGGACACAATCCGCAAAATGGGGATAGACCCAACAACCATTCGCCATAGCAACACTTCCTTTCAAGGGGTAACGCCAGGCCCAGATGCCCATTGTACGGGCTCTCTCCTGCTAGAAGTTATGTTCGGCTCACCCGACAACTTCCGCCACGAAAAGCTGACCTTCCACATCGCCCCATTTACAAGTAGCTATCAAGCACTACTGGGACGCGAAGCTTTCGCCCGCTTTAACGCAACACCGCATTATGCATCCCTTATACTTAAAATGCCCGGTCCAGGAGGCATCATCTCATTAAAGGGAAACATCGAGTGTTCCTCGAGCGCGGAAGATTGTGCGGCTGCCTTAACAGCCACACACTAAGCCGGCTTAACTAATCAAAGCACCTAAAACATGTCGTTCAGACCCCGGACATGGCTAGATGAGTCCGGCGTAAACATACAAGGGCTTACTAGCCGCATACCCCCGTTGTAGGGGCTCCGCGCATGTACAACAAGAGACAATAAAGCTCAATTTTATTCATTTTTAAATTGTACTTCATTTATTTAATATAACGTACATTTTCACATGATCTTTTTCAACTAAGTTCCTCTCTTTTACAGATGAACACCGTGCTACACCCGTCCAGGATATGGCACAACGGAGACACAAAGCAGGGCGTGCAGTAGGGACCCGTTCCAAGGATTCTTTTCAGATTAAGACCCTGCGTAAACCTTTTTTACTTTCTCTTGTTGATACACATCCCCTGGTTTCTTGCTATAAGCGAGGTGGAGGCTGGCGTCTTGGCATCGGCCACGTCAGGATTTTTGGCGTGCACTGGACACCAGGGGCTTATTACTAAGGGCGTTGTTCAGCCCGTTTTCATAAAGACCGAATACCTTAGGGACTGTTCGGCGTCCCGAGTTTGGCCTTATATGCATCAGCTCCGAATCATGTCTTTGGTCAAATGTTGGGTTTGCCCGGCTCCTGTGTTTTGCTGCCTTACGTTCTGCTCTATCGGCTAAGGCGACACCAGGATAACTACTGCGATTGTGCCCCGGTTCGGCCAGGCGAGCACCTCAGTAGAGAAAGCCGAAAACTGACTGTCATGATATAGCATGAGACTGGTCAACCACTCGATGACCCACCGGAATCTTTAGGATTCCTCTGCATTAACGAAGGGCCGTTTCCCGGTCAGGCACACACGGGCCCCGAATTCGGGCGAGCGCGGTGCCCCTAGGGGCTATATAGTAGCCCCACTGTCAAACTCCTATGGCTAAGTGAAAGTGATAAAGCATTATAGTCCGGTTGCCTAGTTAAGCTGCGCTATCACCTCCTTTATAGGACAAAGACATTGGATCAAGTGTGAAAATCGCCTTATCACGAATACCCCGCATTATATGCGTGAAATTTGAAAGCCGAAGACTGCCATCTTTCAGGTTATATACAAATATACATTAACGGCCGCACATGAGGTATTTTAACTCTTGCAGGCACAAGTATAAAAAGCTCTTATATTCCATCGAAACATTGTTTCACAATAATACATGTCACTCGAACATGATATTCTTCGAGCACTGCGTCTCTATTAAACGAGCGCCCTGCAGAACTTCCTGAAAATATTGCTCGGCAGGTATTCGGCTCCCGTCAGAATCTTGGGACGCAACGTCGATGGCCTTCATCTCCGCCCAGTATGTCTTGACACGGGCAAGAGCCATCCGCGCACCCTCTATACATGCTGACCTCTTCATTGCATAGATATGCGGCACCGCACCAAGGAACTGCTGCACCAAAGCAAAATAACTCTTCGGCTCGGGCCTTTGCGGCCACAGATGACTCACGACATCATTCATGGCGAGTCCGGATAACCTATTCAGCTCCGCACATTCGGCCAAACGCTCTGATAATGGAAGTGGGCGCCTGGATTGTGGGCTGCGACCAAAAAGCTTTTCCACTGCGTGATCCTGTTGATCTCGGAAGTGTTCGACGGCGTCCGCGACACTTGCCGCCAAGTCGAGATAAGTATCCGCCGCACTCCACAGCTGGTCCAAGCCCGAGCATACCGAGGATCCCCAAACTTCATCCGCAGCATAAAGGGCTTTCCGGCCGCGATATCTCCGGCCGACGTAGCTCCCCGCTTGTGGCTCTCATTGCGAAGCGAGCATCCTTGGCCTCGGTAGTGGCCTTCTCCAGGTCCTTTTGTTCTGCCCGATCTTCTTTTTCAAGAAGCTTGCAGCGGTCGGCAGCATCCTTCAACTTCACAGCCATCTCGGCCATTTCCTTCCCGCTTCAGCAGTGAGCAGCCTGTTCGGCTTTCAGCTCTTCGGCCGCCTTCAAGGCCGCCGCATCACTTTTTCTGGCCTGCTCCTTGGCTCGGGCGAGTTCCGCCCAAAGGTTCTCCATGGCAGCGGCACCATCTGCATCAAGCATACATGTTGTAAGGCACGGGCATCAAGCCCCCTTACCAGGTGTCCGCGGAGAAATTGCATACCTTGTGACTCGTCAAGCCGCTTGTTGACAAGCGCGATGTCGGCATCCGCCACGTCAAGTTGCCGCTTTAGCTCGGCAAATTCATCAGTCCGGCTAGCCACCGGACAATTCGCCACCTACATAAAGTGCGACATGCTATATCTGGGATTATGATCCTCGGCGCGCCGTCATTTTTGACAACGCACCGAGTCTCAGGGGCTACTATCTATACATGGCGCATCTTTTATATGTGGAACTGTCAAATGGTACATCATTTCGCGTACCTCAAAACCTGTCAGTAAACTCCTAACGGCCTCGTGCAACCTGCTCTCCACAGATGAAATCCTTTCAATCACCGTGCCCATCAATGCACGGTGTTCTTCTGAGATAGACGCTCGCCCGAGCAGATCCTTGACTCCTCCGACCGTGCACCGAGCGGTGCGGACTCGTCTGATGGCCTTTTTGAAGGCGGACACGGAGGGCTTTGGGGAGCCATCTGGCTGCTTTCCGGCCTGCCGGATTCGGAGAAAACCCTCCATGGCGACACCTCGGGGTTGCCCGCCTCGCAAAGGCGATGCAGCGGGGAGGCGTTCGCTCTCCATCTCGGGACAAAGATCCACGAAGATGAGCTCACGAGAAGGGCTGAGATCCGAACTACAAGGTAAAAATTCAGTTATCTTTCTCGGGGAATAGAATAGGGGCGTCTCTTATTTTAAAACTCCCCTCTCTACTTACGGCTCATTTGGAGGGCTGATCCCTTGAGGGCACGCAGTCTGTGTGAGCACCTCCGGCCTTGAGGACCCTCTGACGAAGATTTCTTCCCCCGCTTTGAGACCATGGTCTGCGGGTCTTCAGAGGCGGTCCTCTTCTTTCCCCGGGTGGAGGGATTCTCGATTCCTCCTTTCCTGATAGCCTCCTTCGGGGAGACGGTAGCTTCCTTGTTCCCCCCCTTCGCCTTCTTTCAAAGGTGCAACCTCCAGCATCCTGGTTAACACGGGATCCGGTGTGGTCTCGGGGAGGGGGCCGGACACCTGATTAGCTTTGCTTTCGCTATCCACTTCTGTTTAAAGGGACAACTCTTTTAAGGGCAATTTTATGATGAATGTACGGATAGCGTGTCCGGGTGCAGGGCTACTTACTTGAGTATCCGGGCGATTGCAGCTCAGACCTGCGTCCTCGGTCAAGTCCGGACACATTGCTTGTGATCTGAAGAACAATTTGTACATCTCCATGGGAATCGCGCCCGTAAAGTGTTGGAGAGCTCATGGTCCCTCCGGATTAAACTCCCACAGGCGGACGGGGCGGCGTTTGCAGGGCAAAGTGCGGCGAATCAACATGACCTGCGTCACTACAGCCAGGTTGATGTCTCTTTCCAGGAGATCTTGAATGCGACCCTGCAACAAGGGCACGTCCTTGGACGGCCCCCAGTCGAGCCCTTTATTGACCCATGACGCCCGGCCAGCGGGGAGGACCCGGCGAAAGGCAGGTGGTGCCACCCACTTGGTGCCCCTGGGAGCTGTGATATAAAACCACTCTCGTTGCCATAAGCTGAACTCCTCTTGAAAAGAGCCCTCGGGCCATGGAGCGTCAGCATTCCTGCTTATAACAGCCCCTCCGCACTCCACTTGCTGCCCCTTGATCATCTTCGGCTCCACTTTGAAGGTCTTAAGCCACAATCCGAAGTGAGGAGTAATGCGGAGGAAGGCTTCGCATACGACAATGAACGATGAGATGTGGAGGATGGACTCTAGATCCAAGTCGTGAAATTCCAACCCATAATAAAACATGAGCCCCCTCACGAAGGGTTCCATCGGGAAGCCTAACCCCCAAAGTGAGACGCTCTCACCAGGCTTGGGAGTGGGAATAACCTACCCTTGAGCAGGCAGTCTATGCGAAATTTCGCCAGTTAAGTATCTGGCATCTCTTAGCTTTAGTACGTCTTCTTCCGTAACGGAGGAAGGCATCCACCGGCCTTGAAGGTCGGAGCCGGACATCATCAAAGGTCGAGCGCTTTGAATCTGGAGCTTTGGGTGTTGGAACTTCGAGGCGAGGTGCGGATTCGATTGAGATTGAAAGAAAGGAGTAGAGCCTTGGTCTCTTTATAAAGAGGTTGAATACCAAGAGCCCTCCCCGTGACCGTTTGGGACTCGCCTTCGATAGAGGAGACGTGCCAATGGGCACGATTGGGTTACCCACGCCCGTATTGATGAGAATCCCGGAATAAGGGGACACGATCTCTGCTTTGAACAAGACGTGCCAAGGAAACCGCCTCGCTAAACGCATTGAGGTGGGACAGTAAAAACCGATTCGAATAAAGGCTTGGCCGTGGTGTGATGTCACACTGCGAAATACGTCAGCAGATTGGATTTGAGCAAATATTATTCTCTCTACGGTGGTATGTGGAAATTATTTTGCAGAGCCGAACACTATCCTTGTGTTCAAAATCTGCTATGAAGTATTCGGAGGAGGAACCCGCCTTGCAATGCCGAAGACAAACTGCGCGTCGGACTCGTCGTCATTGAAGCCTGGTTCAGGGGCTACTGAGGGAGTCCTGGATTAGGGGGTGTCCGGATGGCCGGACTATGACCTTTGGCCGGACTATAACCTTTGGCCGGACTCCTGGACTATGAAGATACAAGACTGAAGACTTTGTCCCATGTCCGGATGGGACTTTCCTTGGCGTGGAAGGCAAGCTTGGCGATACGGATATGTAGATCTCCTCCCATTGTAACCGACTCTATGTAACCCTAACCCTCTCTGATATCTATATAAACCGGAGGGTTTTAGTCCGTAGGACGAACAACAATCATACCATAGGCCAGCTTCTAGGGTTTAGCCTCTCTGATCTCGTGGTAGATCTACTCTTGTACTACCCATATCATCAATATTAATCAAGCAGGAGTAGGGTTTTACCTCCATCGAGAGGGCCCGAACCTGGGTAAAAACATCGTGTCCCTGTCTCCTGTTACCATCCGCCTAGACGCACAGTTCGGGACCCCCTACCCGAGATCCGCCGGTTTTGACACCGACACTCGGCGTAGCCGTGCTCGGAAAGCGGCTCCGCGCTTTGTTCGTCATCCGCTGGCTTACCCTGCTCTATCGCTGGGTCAATTTGGCTTCTTGTTGCGCTGTTGTCGCTTTTTTTGCCAAGGCGGGATTTAGAGCGGCGCTTACGGTGCCGTTTTGATTGCTTGTCGTGGGAGCTATCTTTCGCCGCATCCTCGTTATTATTTTCTTTGGGTGTATCCACCATATATACGTCAAATGATGAGGTGGTGGTCCGATTGCCACTGTGGGCGATGGTTCTGTTAAATCTCCGGCATCGGTGTCCATACCATCGATGTCTTCGGAGTCAAAGTCGAGCATGTCGGTTAAATTGTCGATAGTGGCTACTAAGTGGGTGGTGGGTGGGGATTGAATTTCTTCATCGTCCGCATCCCACTCTAGGCGGACATAGTTCGGCCAAGGTTCTCCGGACAGGGAGAGGGATTTCAGTGAGTTCAAGATATGTCGAAGGGTGAGTCTTTTGAAAGATATCTGCGGAGGTGAACTCCATGATCGGTGCCCAATCGGATTCGATAGGTATGTGCGCGGGTGGTACGGAGTCCGTGGCCGAGGACGAGTCCAGCAGTTCAGCGACACAACTCTCGTGAAGGGTAAGGTTAGTATTCGGCTCTATCGCCACTGAGGGCGCGACCTCCGTGGTGGGGTCTATCCTCCCGTCCTCGGATGGCGTGATCTGCTCCGTACTGGAGGCCGGAGTAGTTGCTGGCGTGATCTCCCGAACACCGTTCGACGGCAGAGCTATATCGTGCTCGTCGTGATCGTGCGGCACACCTGGCATGGGCTCGAATCCGTCGAAGATCAAGTCTTGGCGGATATCGGCAGTGTAATTCAAGTTTCCAAACCTGACCTGATGGCCAGGGGCGTTGCTCTCGATCTGCTCCAGATGGCCTAACGAGTTGGCCCTTGATGCGGCCGCCGAACATGAAGATCTGTCCGGGGAGGAAAACCTCACCCTAGACCGCATCGTTGTCGATGATCGAAGGGGCCATCGAACCTTGAAGCGACGACACAGTGGAACTCTCAATGAAATCACCAATGTCGGTGTCAAAACCGGTGGATCTCGGGTAGGGGGTCCAGAACTGTGCGTCTAACGTGGATGGTAACAGGAGGCAAGGGACACAATGTTTACCCAGGTTCGGGCCCTCTCTACGGAGGTAATACCCTACTTCCTGTTTGATTGATCTTGATGAATATGAGTATTACAAGAGTTGATCTACCACGAGATCGTAGAGGCTAAACCCTAGAAGCTAGCCTATGGTATGATTGTTGTTGTCCTACGGACTAAACCCTCCGGTTTATATAGACATCGGAGGGCTAGGGTTACACGATGCCGGTTACAACAGAAGGAGATCTACATATCCGTATCGCCAAGCTTGCCTTCCACGCCATGAGAGTCCCATCCGGACACGAGACGAAGTCTTCAATCTTGTATCTTCATAGTCCAACAGTCCGGCTGTCCGGACACCCCCTAATCCAGGACTCCCTCAATAGCCCTCAGGCACAACAAACAATTCATATTTATTGGGAGAGTCTAAATCATCACTTTCATCAATATTATCAGTTTCAATAATTTCATTCTCTCTAGCCCTAGCAAGTTGTTCATCAAGAAATTCACCAAGTGGCACAGTAGTATCATGCATAGAAGTAGTTTCATCATAAGTATCATGCATAGCAGAAGTGGCATCATCAATAACATGCGACATATCCGAATTAATAGCAGAAGCAGGTTTAGGTATCGCAAGCTTACTCAAAACGGAAGGTGAATCAAGTGCAGAGCTAGATGGCAATTCCTTACCTCCCCTCATAGTTGAGGGATAAATTTTTGTTTTCTCATCTTTCAAGTTCCTCATAGTGACCAGCAGATATAAATCCCAAGTGACTCAAAGAATAGAGCTATGCTCCTCAAGAACGGCGCCTTAAAAATAGTCTTGATAACCCACAAGTATAGGGGATCGCAACAGTTTTTGAGGGTAGAGTATTCAACCCAAATTTATTGATTCGACACAAGGGAGCCAAAGAATATTCTCAAGTATTAGCAGTTGAGTTGTCAATTGAACCACACCGGATAACTTAGTATCTGCAGCAAAGTATTTAGTAGCAAATTAATATGGAAGTAACGGTGATATGATTGCAAAAGTAATATTTTTGGGTTTTGTAGTGATTGTAATGATGGCGGAAAAGTAAATAAGCGGAGAAAAATATGTGAAAAGCTCGTAGGCATTGGATCGGTGATGGAAAATTATGCGGATGTGCTTCATCATGTATGATCATAACATAGGGTGACATAGAACTAGCTCCAATTCATCAATGTAATGTAGGCATGTATTCGAATATAGTCATACGTGCTTATGGAAAAGAACTTGCATGACATATTTTGTCCTACCCTCCCGTGGCAGCGGGGCCTAGCAGAAACTAAGGGATATTAAGGCCTCCTTTTAATAGAGTACCAGACCAAAGCATTAACACATAGTGAATACATGAACTCCTCAAACTATGGTCATCACCGGGAGTGGTCCCGATTATTGTCACTTCGGGGTTGCCGGATCATAACACATAGTAGGTGACTATACACTTGCAAGATAGGATCAAGAACTCGCATATATTCATGAAAACATAATAGGTTCAGATATGAAATCATGGCACTCGGGCCCTAGTGACAAGCATTAATCATAGCAAAGTCATAGCAACATCAATCTCAGAACATAGTGGATACTAGGGATCAAACCCTAACAAAACTAACTCGATTACATGATATAACTCATCCAACCCATCACCGTCCAGCAAGCCTATGATGGAATTACTCACGCACGGCGGTGAGCATCATGAAATTGGTGATGTAGGATGGTTGATGATGACGATGGCGACGGATTCCCCTCTCCAGAGCCCCGAACGGACTCCACATCAGCCTTCCTGAGAGAGTTTAGGGCTTGGCGGCGGCTCCGTATCATAAAACGCGATGAATCTTTCTCTTTGATTTTTTTCTCCACAAATATATGGAGTTGGAGTTGAGGTCGGTGGAGCTCCAGGGGCCCATGAGGCAGGTGGGCGCTCCGAGGGGGGCAGGCGCGCCCCCACCCTCGTGGCAAGGGTGTGGGCCCCCTGGCCTTGATTCTTTCGCCAGTATTGTTTATTATTTCCAAAAATAATCTCCGTGGAGTTTCACGTCATTCCGAGAACTTTTGTTTCTGCACATAAATAACACCATGGCAATTCTGCTGAAAACAGCATCGGTCCGGGTTAGTTCCATTCAAATCATGCAAGTTAGAGTCCAAAACAAGGGCAAAAGTGTTTGGGAAATTAGATACGACGGAGATGTATCATAGGCCACCGCTTACTGCTTGCAAGACGGTGATCTCCACCGAAGACGCCCAAACGACGTCTCGATGCGATGCATGGGCGCGAGTTGCTGGCCGACACTATGGCGGGGATTGCGGGCACCATTCTTCATCATGCACCCTCGTGGGCAAGGCATTCCTCAGTGGGTTCTACTGGCCCACGACGCTCAGCGATGCCACCGAGCTGGTGCGATCATGTGAGGCCTATCAATTCCATGCCAAACAGATCCACCAGCCCACTCAGGGCCTCCAGACCATTCCGCTCTCATGGCCGTTCGCAGTCTGGGGGCTGTATATTCTGGGCCCGTTCCCCTTTGCAGCCGGGGGCTACTGCTACCTCTACGTCACCATCGACAAATTCACCAAGTGGGCGGAGGTGGAGCCCGTGCGCACCATCCCAGCTGGCTCGGCCGTCAAGTTCATCAAGGGCCTCGTGAGCCGGTTTAGGGTCCCCAACTGTATCATCACTGAAAATGGCTCTCATTTCACGAGCAACCTCTTCAAAACATATTGTGCTAACTTTGGAACGCAGATATGCTACGCTTCAGTGGCGCATCCGTGGAGTAACGGCCAAGCCGAACATGCCAACGCGGTGGTCCTGAGGGGCCTCAAGATGAGGAGCCTCAAGAATAAACTCAAGGCCTGTGACAGGGGTTGGCTCGATGAGCTTCAGTCTGTGCTGTGGTCCATCCGCACCGTTGCGACTAAGCCCACCGGCGAGACCCCGATCCTCCTCGTCTATGGGGCTGAGGCTGTCCTCCCTCATGAGGTCAAACATCGCTCCCAGTGGGTCTTGGCGTTTGATGAGGCACGCCAGGACGCCTCATGGGATAGACCTCATACTCGGGGAGGAGGGCCGCCGAGCCTCGCTCCGTGCCGCGAGGTACCAGCATGCGCTGCGGCGGTATCTGATGTCTACTACGCAACTTTATTCTTGTAGACTCATGTTGGCCCTCCAAGCACAGAGTTTTGTAGGACAATAGCAATTTTCCCACAAGTGGATGACCTAAGGTTTATCAATCCGTGGGAGGTGTAGGATGAAGATGGTCTCTCTCAAACAACCCTGCAACCAAATACAAGAAATCTCTTGTGTCCCCAACACACCTAATATAATGGAAAATTGTATAGGTGCACTAGTTCGGCAAAGAGATGGTGATAAAAGTGTAATATTGATGGTAGACATATATTTTTATAATCTGAATAAATAAAAACAGCAAGGTAACAAATAGTAAACGGGCACAAAAATGACGTTGCAATGCTTGAAAATGAGGCCTAGGGTCCGTACTTTCACTAGTGCAATCTCTCAACAATGCTAATATAATTGGATCATATAACCGCCCCTCAACGTGCAACGAAGAATCACTCCAGATTTCCTATCTAGCAGAGAACATACAAAGAAATCGTTTGTAGGGTAAGAAACCACCTCGAAGCTATTCTTTCCAATCGATCTATCCAAGAGTTCATACTAAAATAACACCAAATAATTTCATATTCATAATACTCAATCCAACACAAAGAACTTCAAAGAGTGCCCCAAGATTTCTACCGAAGAAACAAAAGACGAGAACATGCATCAACCCCTATGCATGGATTACCCCAATGTCACCACAGGAATCCGTGAGTTGAGTGACAAAACACATATCAAGTGAATCAATATGATACCCCATTGTCACCATGAGTATTCATATGCAAGAAATATATCAAGTGCTCTCAAATCCATAAAAGTATTCAATTCGATAACAACGAAATCTCAAAGGGAAAAAATCAATTCATCACAACAAGATAGAGAGGGGAAAACACCATATGATCCGACTATATTAACAAAGCCCACGATACATCAAGATCATGACATCTCAAGAACACGAGAGAGAGAGAGAGAGCGAGAGATTGAACACATAGCTACTGGTACAAACCCTCAGCCTCGAGGGTGGACTACTCCCTCCTCATCATGGTGGCCGCCGGGATGATGAAGATGGCCACTAGAGATGATTCCCCCCTCCGTCAGGGTGCCGGAACAGGGTCTAGATTGGTTTTCGGTGGCTACAGAGGCCTGCAGCGGTGGAACTTCTGATCTAGGTTAACCCCAAAGGTTTTCGAAATATTTGTGAATTTATAGTGTAAAGAGGGGGTGCGGGAGGCCACCGAGGTGGGCACAACCCACCTGGGCGCGCCTTGGGCCCCTGGTGCGCCCTGATGGGTTGTGCCCCCCTCGGGGCACCCCCCAGGTGCCGCTCTGGCCCACTGGTGGTCTTCTAGTCTAGAAAAAATCCATGAAAAGTTTCGCGGTGTTTGGACTCAGTTTGATATTGATTTCCTACGATGTAAAAAACAAGCAAAAAACAGCAGCTGGCTCTGGGCACTGGGTCAATAGGTTAGTCCCAAAAAATGAAATAAAGTTGTTATAAAACGACTGTAAAACATCCAAGAATGATAAATTAACAGCATGAATACTTCATAAATTATAGATAGGTTGGAGACGTATCAACATCCCCAAGCTTAATTCCTACTCCTCGAGTAGGTAAATGATAAAAGAAATAATTTATGAAGTGTGAATCCTAGCAAAGTGCATAAGTTTGATCAATGATTGTTTCAATCACTTTTCCCAGCATCATAACATCAATTCTTTCTTATAAAACTTCTCATGTTAAAGTAGCAACCAGTTCACATGTTAAGGTTCAAACAATGAATTCTCTTGAAACTCAACAACCTATATATTCTCAGTCACCAAGAAATTGTAATTCAACTTATTCAACATAGTTTAAGTAAGATCTCCACCTACTCATCCATCATATAGTCTTCTATGATTGCTAACACTCACCGCATATACATGAGCAAAACGTTTCAATCGGACACATAGAAAGATAGGGGCTTATTGTTTTTGCCTCCCAACGTATTCACCTCAAGGGTGATGTCAACAATAATATCTCATGCTACCCATATTCAACTGGACATATGTGCCTAGATCTTGCCTCACCACATGATGCTTGCCAAAGGAGAAAAATAAAAAGGAACAGAGAGAAAAAATTTGACTCTTGCATAAAAGTAAATACATAAAAGTAAAGGATAGGCCCTTCGCAGAGGGAAGCAGAGGTTGTCATGCGCTTATTTGTTTGTATGCTCAACCCCTTAGTGCAAAAGAACGTCATGTTGTATTGCCTCTTGTGATGGCAACCTTTATTATGCAGCCTGTCGCTTTTATTCTTCACCATCACAAGTTTGTACAACACTCAATTTTCTCTTACACTAAATGATCTCACACTTTTAGAAGCAATTTTTATTGCCTTATTGCACCAATGACAACTTACTTAAAGGATTTTTCTCAATCCTTAGGTAGGTATGGTGGACTCTTGAAGATAAGATTTGGGTTTAAGGGTTTTTGGATGCACAAGTAGTATCTCTACTTGGTGCAGAATTTTTGGTTAGCAAAGATGGGGGGCAAGAACCACATGTTAAAGGATCTATGACAATATAACTTCTATGTGAATATGAACAAACATAAACCATTACGCTGTCTTCCTTGTCCAACGTCAACAATTTTGGCATATAATATTTTGATGGGGGCTCACAATCACAAAAGATTTCCAAGATAGTGTATTTGCATGTGAAAGTTCTCTTCCTTATAGTAATTATCTAGGAATTGCTTGTATGACCAATATTGTGATTATCAAGCTTCAAAAGATTTCACTTTTTGAACCCAATGTGAAGCTACCACTAGGGATGCTATAATTTCAACTTCATGATATTCAATTCATTCAACAATTTATTCATAGGATATAAGTGAAGCACAAGAGTAAATGACAAGCTACTCCAAAAAGATATAGGTTAAGATCATGTGAGTAGTCAAGTAAAAAGGTAGCTATTTGAGGACTCACTCTTATTCAATAAGATCTAAGAATTTAATTAAAATAGCAAGCAAAATGAAAGTACAATGACATTTCAAGGATAGCACAACTCATGTGAAGAAGCAAAAACTTAGGATCAACAAATACTAACCGATAATTGTTGAAGAAGAAAGGTGGGATGCCTACCGGGGCATCCCAGATGTCTACTACGCAACCTTCTTCTTGTAGACTCGTGTTGGGCCTCCAAGCACAGAGTTTTGTAGGACAACAACAAATTTCCCTCAAGTGGATGACCTAAGGTTTATCAATCCGTGGGAGGCGTAGGACGAAGATGTTATCTCTCAAACAACCCTGCAACCAAATAACAAAGAGTCTCTTGTGTCCCCAACACACCCAATACAATGGTAAATTGTATAGGTGCACTAGTTCGGCGAAGAGATGGTGATACAAGTGCAATATGGATAGTAGATATAGGTATTTGTAATCTGAAAACATAAAAACAGCAAGGTAACTAACGGTAAAAGTGAGCGAAAACAGTATTGCAATGCTTAGAAACAAGGCCTAGGGTTCATACTTTCACTAGTGCAAGTTCTATCAACAATGATAACATAACTAGATCATATAATAATCCCTCAATGTGCAACAAAGAGTCACTCCAAAGTCACTAATAGCGGAGAACAAACGAAGAGATTATTGGAGGGTTCATACTTTCTGATCGATCTATTGGGCTATTCCTATAATTGCCACAAACATCCCTAGAGTTTGTACTAAAATAACACCTTAAGACACACATCAATCAAAACCCTAATGTCACCTAGATACTCCAATGTCACCACAAGTATCGTCGGGTTTGATTATACGATATGCATCACACAATCTCAGATTCATCTATTCAAACAAACACAAAGAACTTCAAAGAGTGACCCAAAGTTTCTACCGGAGAGTCAAGACGAAAACGTGTGGCAACCCCTATGCATAAGTTCACAAGGTCACAGAACCCGCAAGTTGATCACCAAAGCATACATCAAGTAGATCACGTGAATATCCCATTGTCACCACAGATAAGCACATGCAAGACATACATCAAGTGTTCTCAAATCCTTAAAGACTCAATCCGATAAGATAACTTCAAAGGGAAAACTCAATCCATTACAAGAAGGTAGAGGAGAGAAACATCATAAGATCCAACTATGATAGCAAAGCTCGCGGTACATCAAGATTGTGCCAAATCAAGAACACGAGAGAGAGAGAGATCAAACACATACTACTGGTACATACCCTCAGCCCGAGGGTGAACTACTCCCTCCTTGTCATGGAGAGCGCCGTGATGATGAAGATGGCCACCGTTGATGATTTCCCCCTCCGGCAGGGTGCCGGAACAGGGTCCCGATTGGTTTTTGGTGGCTACAGAGGCTTGCGGTGGCGGAACTCCCGATCTAGGTTCTGTTTTGGAGGTTTTGGGATATATAAAAGATGTTGGCGTTGAGAACAAGTCAGGGGAGTCCACGAGGGGCCCACAATGTTGGAGGGCGCACCCTAAGGGGTGGGGGCGCCCTCCACCCTTGTGGAGGCCTCGGGACTCCTGTGGTGCATCTCCGGTACTTCGTGGGCTTCTTTTGGTCCAAAAAGAATCGTCGTAAAGTTTCAGGTCATTTGGACTCCATTTGATATTCCTTTTCTGTAAAAAACAAAAAACAAGGTAAAGATAGAAACGGGCACTGGGCTCTAGGTTAATAGGTTAGTCCCTAAAATCATATAAAATAGCATATAAAACATCCAAGATAGATAATATAATAGCATGGAACAATAAAAAAAATTATAGATAAGTTGGAGACGTATTGTAACGCCCCGAGTCCGATGCGCCAGGTGTCTTCCAGTTATTCGCCATTGTTGCCATCTCATTTGCTTGCGTGTTGCACTTTGCCATCTCATCATGTGCGTTCATCTGCATGTAATTCAAAGCTTGCATCTGTTCAGGTCTCCCAGTTCTCTCCGTTGTCTGTTCTGAGCCCAGTTACACTCGCACGCGCCCGCGGCACCTTCGAAATATTATTTTATAAGTGGAATAAAAATGTTCTCGGAATGGGATGAAAGTTGGCGGGTGGTGCTGTTATGTTGTAGGTAGGCCGCCTGCCAAGTTTCATCGCATTTGGAGTCCTTTTGATGCCCCAACGAATAACTGTCGCCGGTTAATTCGTCAGACGTTTTCGATCTCCAGAAAATGTCGCCGGGCCTCTCTCATCTCTCCCGTAGCCCTGATACCAACTTGCAAAAGCATTTCAATATGCGGCTTTATCCTTGGTGGGACCTTCGAGTTCCTCTCGGATATGATCACATATTGGGCGTGACAAGTAGGTATCAGAGCCTCGACCGACCATGGGAGCCCCCTTGTTTGATCGTATAGTTTGGCCGTTGTTGAGTCTAGAAGAAAAACTTTTTCAGACTCTAGTTATATCGGAGAGTAGGAATTCGTTTTACTCCTCACCCCCTTCATCGCTCTGGTAAGGAATCTTGACGTAGGTGTTTTGACTTACTCCTCTTCCCCTTCAATTATTTTTAGGATTGCGCAGTTAGTTTTCGTTCGTTGTGATGCCAGCTCTTTTTATCTGGCGCACTTCTCTTTGAGTCATTTGATCCTCGTCGTCTTTTGTGAGATCAATCATCAATTCTTTCTAAACGACATTGTTCCCCCGTAAGAAGTTGTCTTTCTTTTTCCCACCCACCCACCCTTTTTCTTCTTGGAGCCGGAGTCCATAATCGAGTATCCATCCTACTCGTGCAAAGCCTTTGCATTATTTTCTCAATTATTTCAACCGGTTCTTTTCTTTTCAAGTTATTGGTCGGTTCCCTGTTCCAAGTTGCCTTTGTTTTTCTCGCCCTCCCATCCCTTTTCTTCCCGGGGTCTGAGCCCCTATTTGAGTATCAGTTTCATTCGTGCGGAGCCTCTTCAGTCTTTCCTCAGTTGTTTCAACCGGTGATTTCTCGTCTAGTCGTCATTCGGTGTTGATCATATTCTTTGCCTTGCCTCAAATGTTTCCCCTTGCTCGTTTCTCCTATCGCCATTTAATCGTTCCGAAGTGCTGAAGACATCTCAGAAGATTCGTGTTTGCCTTCAAATTAATTTGAGGTTGTCGCCTCATTCAAGTCGTTCCGGTGCATCATCTCTTTTTCAATATTTTTCAATGGTGGTTCTCTCGAGTGGGCCCATAACCCACAGGTTTATCCCCAGGGTCTTACCTGGCTCTTCTATTTTTTCCGGAGTTATTCTCAAATTCTTTTCGAAGTCTGATGTAAGTATGGATTCATAAGTCATATGCCTTCTCCAAGATCGCTTTCAAATTCTTCCATGTTCAGTTCAATCTTTCCTCTTTTCATTCTTCTGGAGTATCGCAACAATTTTGGTGGTGTTCCCCGTGTTCATTCTCAGCATCAAGATTGAAGAAGGGGTTTCCTCTAAATCATGTCCATTCTCTCGGAGATTCGTGGTTCTAGCTTCATGTTATCCTCTCGAATTATTCCGTTTGTCCGAATTCTTTTCTTACCCATTCGGAGTATTTCAGGAGCTGTTTTTCTATTTTGATTATCTGTCGTCCTCCATTTTAGAATATTGCTTCGTTCCAAGTTTTCATCTTCATTCATTCCCATATTTGTACCGGTGCTTCGTTCAAGCATTCTTTAATCAGTTCGTGATCTCTTCGTTCTCTTGCATCTTGATTCACTCAAGTATCTCCGTTCATTTTCTAATTCTTCCGGTGATTCGTTTTCTTCTCTTCGTTCGTTTTCATTGCCACGATGGTTCGTTTAAGAATTTCACTTCCGTTCTTATAATATCAATTCATTCGTTCTTTCCAGTCCTACCGGTGGTTCAGGAAGACTGAGGGAGTCCTGGACTAGGGGGTCCTCGGGCGTCCAGACTATTGTACGTGGGCCGGACTGACGGGCTCTAAAGATACAAGACCGAAGACTATCTCCCATGTCCGGATGGGACTCTTCTTGGCGTGGAAGGCAAGCTTGGCGTCCTGATATGAAGATTCCTTTCTCTGTAACCGAATTTGTACAACCCTAGTCCCCTTCGGTGTCTATATAAACTGGTGGGCTTAGTCCATAGGGGCAAGAATCATAATCATAGTCATACAGGCTAGAGTTCTAGGTTTTAGCCATTACGATCTCGAGGTAGATCAACTCTTGTAATACTCATATTCATCAAGATCAATCAAGCAGGAAGTAGGGTATTACCTCCATAGAGAGGGCCCAAACCTGGGTAAACATTGTGTCCCCCGTCTCCTATTACCATCGACCTTAAACGCACAGTTCGGGACCCCTACCCGAGATCCGCCGGTTTTGACACCGACATTGGTGCTTTCATTGAGAGTTCCGTTGTGTCGTCGTCTAAGAGGTTCGATGGCCCCGTAAATCATCTACAAAAAGGTTGTCCAGGGAGAGGTCTTCCTCCCCGGACAGATCTTTGTATTCGGTGGCTTCGCACTGCGGGCCAACTCCCTTGGCCATCTAGAGCAGATCGACAGCTACGCCCCTGGCCATTAGGTCAGATTTGGAAGCTTGAACTACGTTGCGGATATCCGCGGAGACTTGATCTTCGACGGATTCGAGACCATGGCAGCCGCTCCCTGTCACCATGATGAACACGACTTAAATCTGTCATCGGACCATACCTAGGAGATAGCGCTTGTAACCGCTCTGGCCCTAGATCCGGAGCAGATCGCGCCATCCGAGGGCGGGAGGTTCAGCCCCACCACGGAAGCCGCAGACTCAGCGGCGTCGGAGCCACACACAGACCCAACCTCGAGTGGGATCTGTGTCACCGGAACCTCGGACTCGTTTCCGGCTATAGGATCCGAACCATGTGCGTCGGTGCACGTCGAGCTTGATCGGACATTGATTGTCGAATTCAGCTCCGCAAACATCTTCCGACACTCGCATTTAGGTGACGCTCTAAACTCATTAAAAACACTCTCCTTAGCGGGGGACTCACAGCCGAATTCTATCTGGTTCCAACTGGAGGCCGATGACGGAGAATTTCGCTTCCCACCCACCGCCTACTTCATAGCCACTGTCGAGGACCTAACCGACGTGCTAGATTACGGCTCCGAAGACATCGACGGTATGGAGGACGATGCCAGAGAAGAGGATGCCCAAAACCCGCCATTTACCGGACGTTGGACGACCACTTCCTCGTATGACGTATACATGGTGGACACACCCAAAGAGAATAACGGCGATGACAAGAAAGACCCAGTCGAGGATAAACCTCGTGAGACACAACCAAAGCACCGACGTCAGCGGCGCCGCTCCAAGTCACGCCGTGGAAAAGACAGCAATACCGGCACAAGAGAGAACAATACTCCGGACGATGCCGAAGACAATGAAGACCCCGTTGAGGCAACTTCCGAACAGGACGAACGGGAAGACATGCAAGTTAGCCCTGATGAACAGGCCATACGCGAAGACTTGAAGGACAGTAATTATATTTCGCTCTCCGAGGATGAGGTGAGCCTTGGCAACGAGGATTTTATCGTGCCTGAGGAACCTCTCGAGTAGGAGCGCTTTAAGCGCCAGCTAATAGCCACTGCAAGGAGCCTGAAAAAGAAGCAGCAACAGCTTCAAGCTGATCAAGATCTACTAAACTATATATGGACTGATGTCCTGGCAGCCGAGGAACATGGCCTTAAGCGCCCAGCCCAAAGTTACTCGAAGCACAAATTGCTACCTCAGTTCGATGATGAGGCGCGGGAGCCCGTACCATCATATCCCAATGCGGCTGATTGACCACCACGTGGTCAGAATAAAGCGGCAACTCAAGCCGAACACCAGCGCGCCCCACCTCACTGTAAAGGCAGAGAAACTCAAGCCGGACGCAACAATCATTATCACGCCCGGGCCGAGAAACGCAAACGGACTCCATCCGAGCTACGTCGCGCCGCCGCCCGATATAGAGGCGCCGCACACCCACTTTGCTTCACCGACGAAGAAATGGAGCACGAATTCTCAGAAGGGTTTAAACCCATGAATATCGAATCGTACGATGGAACAACAGATCCCGCGGTATGGATTGGGGACTTTCTTCTCCATATCCACATGGCCTGCGGTGATGATCTCCACGACATTAAATACATCCCACTAAAATTAAAGGGACCAGCGCGATACTAGCTAAACAGCCTTCCAGAGAACTCCGTTGGCAGCTGGGAAGACCTCGAAGACGCCTTTCGCGATAACTTCCAAGGTACATATGTCCGGCCACCAGATACCGATGACCTAATTCACATCATCCAGTAGCCCGGAGAGTCAGCCAGAAAGCTCTGGACTAGGTTCTTAATTAAAAAGAACCAAATTGTCGATTGTCCGGACGCCGAAGCCCTCGCGGCCTTCAAACACAGTGGCCGGGATGAGTGGCTCGCCTGCCACCTCGGTCAAGAGAAACCAAAATCCATGGCAGCCCTTACCGCTCTAATGACCCGCTTTTGCACGGGAGAAGACAGCTGGCTCGCTCGTAGGAGCAACAGCGTCAGCGATCCGGGCACTTCCGAAGTCCGAGACGGCAATGGCAAGCCACGAAGCAATAAACAGAAGCGTCGTAATAATAATGAAATAATGCAAGACACAACGGTCAACGCCGGATTCAGCGGCTCCAAACCTGGTCAACGGAAAAAGCCATCCAAGGCAAATAGAGACGGACCATCCTATCTCGACAAGATATTGGATCGGCCCTGCCAGATTCATGGCACCACCGATAAACAAGCTACTCACACTAACAAAAGATGCTGGGTCTTCAAACAAGCCGGCAAGCTTAATACCGAACACAAGGGGAAGGGGCCGTCCAGTGACAACGATGACGAAGAAACTCGCCAGCCGAATACCGGGGTTCAGAAGCAATTTCCCCCTGAAGTGAAAACCGTAAACATGGTATATGTGACGCACACCCCTACAGGGGAGCGCACGCGCGCACTATGGGACACATACGCCATAGAGCTAGTTCCCCCAAAATTTAGTCATATCCGTCCCAAAGGTTTGGTAGCTCTGATCATCAATCCAATTATCAATGGGTTCCATCTCACGAAAGTCCTTATGGACGGCGGCAGTAGCCTTAATCTAGTCTACAAAGACACTGTCCACAAAATGGGCATTGATCCTTCTAGAATATAACCCACCACAACTATCCTCAAGGGAGTAGTACCCTGCGTAGAAGCTCACTGCACGGGCTCCATCACACTGGAAGTCGTTTTCGGTTCGCTGAACAACTTCCGAAGCGAGGGCTTGAACTTTGATATTGCCCCGTTCCACAGTGGCTACCGTGCACTTCTGGGGCATACCACTTTTGCTCGTTTTAATGCGGTCCCACTCTACGCCCACGCAAAACTTAAAATGCCTGGTCCACACGGTGTCATAACAATAAATGGAAATACGAAACACTCCTTCCGTACAAAGGACCATACTACGGTTACAGCCGAAGTACAAAGCGGCCTCGTCAAGCCGCACAACTCATCGGCCATTAAGCCGCCGGTCTCTATTAAATGGAACGAATCAATCTCAGAGCTGGATTAGCAGTTCGGCCTCCGTCGTTGGCCTCACAATCACGCAAAGTTTATACCGCGCATGCATAATTATGTACTTAAAATACCCTGGTCATCGGCGGAAGCACAATACGGGCAAGCCTACAAGCACTCCCATTTCCTCCTTTTCCTTTCTAACTATTTCTTTCTATTTTATCATAGGTGGCTCAAATATTGGTCATTTCACGGACTCTTTCAGAGTTTAGCTTCATACACTTACCCAAAGGTTATTCCTGTTAAGGAATCCTGTCACCGAGGCAAGGCGGCGCAGACGTGCGACATGAGGTCCAAATAATTTTATGTAGACCACACTCTCTATTTCGAGCCTCTAAAGTGCCTTCTTCCTCAGCCTTCGACCACCGGCATGTCAAATAGCCTGGGTCGTGGCGATTGACATATCGATCAGGTCCCAGTGAACATAATCTGTATCCACTATTCGCTTTTTCTAAAGAGCTGAATTTCTCCAGTTGTTTCACACTCGCACCTCGGCACAGGTCGCTAGGGGCTCGATATGGTAACAAATGAGTTGCTGACAAGTCCGGACAGCTTTATAGCACACTTCAGTGTTGCGAGTTTGGCCTTATATGCATCAGCTCCGAATCATGTCTTTGGTCAATAGTTGGGTTGCCCAGCTCTTGTGCTTACTACCTTACGTTCTGCTATATCGGCTAGGGTAAAGGGAGAACTACTGCGATTGTGTCCCGTTTTATCCGGATGAGCACCTCAGTAGAGAAAGCCGAAAACTGACTGTCATGATGCAGCGAGAGCTGGTCAACCACTCGATGACTTATTTGAATGTTTCGCGATTCCTTCCATATTACACGAAGGACCGTTCTTCTGGTCACCCATGTAACGCACCGCATTCGGATAACTGCGTACATACCAGGGGCTATATCGTAGACCCACCGTCAAACTCCTATGGCTAAGTGAAAGTGCTAAAGCCCTGTAGTCCGATTGCCTAGTTCGCCGCATTGACACCTCCTTCACGGTCAAGAGTGATCAAGTGCTTTCCCGAACACCCCCATATTTTATGCGAGGGGGCTGAAGCCGACGACTGAAAACTTTCAGATTATACAAAAACGGCCGCACAGGAGGAGCCAAAACTTTCTAGGAATAGCCTTAAAATATTATAATATTGTTTTTTACAATTTCAATACATTTCGCTCGAATATCATCTGTTTCGAGCACTGACCCTCTATCAAGCGGGCACCCTCTAAGACATCCTCGAAATCATGCTCTGGCGTGAGATGCTCCTTGCCCTTGGGTGGACATTTCGCTGCAATATCGGTGGCCTTCATCTTCGCCTAGTACGTCTTGACACGGGAAAAGGCCATCAGTGCACCTTCAATGCACGTTAACCGCTTAAAGGCGTCGATACACGACACCGCATCAACTAGTCGGTGCACCAAACTGAAATAACTCTTCGGAACTGGCTCAGTCGGCCACAGCCGGACCACGACGTCCTTCATGGCAGAACCAGATATATTGTGGAGCTCGGCCCACTAGGCCATATGTTCGTTCAGCAACAGCGGGCGCTTTGGCGTGCCGAATTGTGACCAAAAAAGCTTCTCCGTTGCATACCTTCTTGCGCTTCCTAAAGCTGCACCGCATCGGAGGTGCTCTTCAGCAAGTCCAAGAAGGCGTCTGGAGAGCTCCACATTTGATTAAGCGGGGAATACTTCAGATCGCCGAATTTAGTCTTTAATAAGAAAGGCTTACCGGCCGCTATCTCCCCAGCTTGCTGGATCTCTTCCCGAGCCGCTCTAGACTCAGATCATGCTTCTCTCGCCTCTTGTAAGGCCTTGTCGAGATCGGTCGCTTTGGCTTTGTTATCCCTCTCGAGGAATTCGCACCGGACAGTGGCTTCGTTTAGCTCGCGCGCCATAGTAGACATTCTCTCCTCACACTGGCGCTGAGCATCCTGTCCGGCTTTTAACTCATCAGCTGCCTTCTTGGCAGCCACGTTACTCATCCGGGCTTGCTCCTTGGCTCGGGCAAGTTTAGCCCGAAGGGTCTCCATCGCGGTAGCACTATCTGCAGAAACGCATGTCTCAGAATACAATTCTAGCTTCGTGCTCATGTTGTAATACGTACATGCACTGACCGCCTGAAAACATACCTTGCGCCTCATCGAGTCACCTGTTAATAAGCGTGATGTCGTCATCCGCCACATCAAGTTTTTGCTTCGGACCTGCAACCTCTGTAGCATGGGCGGTCGTCATGGAAGTAACAACTTGTGTTTCAATTCATTAGATTATTTCCTGGGCATATCTTTTTCGATCCTCTGATTACCTCCCTTTGGACGCCAACCAGAGTCTCAGGGGCTACTATCTATACACAGGTGCATTTTGCGTGTAGAGCACAATCGAAAATATAACATTACATACCTCAAAGCCTCTTAGCAGGCCCATGAAGGCTTCATTCAATCCGCTTTTCGCGGATAGAATCCTCTCAACCACCGTACCCATCAAGGTACGATTGGTGGACGAATATCGCAACATGTCCATCAGTGTATCTGGCGCCTCTGGATTCTTGGAAGCGGATGTGGGAGTGTGGACTCCCTTTAAAAGGATATGTTCGCTCGACCCTAGAGTCGTCTCCGGTTGTAAACCAGATACTCCGAGGGCTTTTTTGCTGGCCCGCGTAGGGACCACACACCCCGGACCCAGGGCGGCCGAAGTTTCACCGGGAGAGAACCTCCGGGACGACACCTCGAAGTCGTCCGCCCTATTGGGCGAGGAAGCTTGTGGAGGTGTCTCACTTTCCATCATCTCCGGAAGGAGATCCCCGAGGAAGAGGCTTGTTGAGGAAGACTGTGTGCCAGAGTGCAAAACATATATTCTAGATGTTACCCTGGTAACAGGAAAAGGAACGGGATATGTTTAAAACACCTTCGTTCACTTACGATTCGCCAAAGGCTTGTCCTTACGGAGGAACTGTGCAACAACGTCGCCTTCCGAGCCTGAACCGCCTGATAGGGGCGTCTTACGTCGCTTAGGAGCCTTTACCTCCCAACTTTCGGAGGCGGCCCTTTTCTTACCTTAGGGACAAAGGATGTCAGCTTCTCGTCCTCTTTTGTTCGGAAGAGGGAGCCTTAATCTCCCGGGACGTAGTGTGTGGTGTACCTTCGGGATGGAAGCCACCTTTGGCTCCCTCGCTCTCCTCATTGTCCTCTTCCACCGGCACCTGGTATGGCACCGGGACCAACATCCTTGTTAGCACGGGACTAGCTGAGTCTTCAGGAAGAGGAGTCGAACACCTGATTCGCTCCGCCTTCTTTAGCCAGCCCTGGAAGAAGATGGTTTTCTCAGTATCTTATTATGAGATGCTTAACTAAGCTGTGTTCAGGAGTCGAATGCTTACCGAGGTATCCGGATGGTTGCAGTCAAGGCCGACGTCCTCTGTAGTATTCGGCCACTGTTTTCATGTCCTAAAGAATAATTTCCACATTCCTTTGTGCGTTGTGCCGAAGAAGTGCTGAAGGGTTCGTGGTCCTTCCGGATTGAACTCCCACAGGCGAAGAGGCCACCGCTGGCATCGTAGGACCCGGCGGACTAGCATTACTTGGATTACATTGATAAGTCCGATGTCCTTCTCAATAAGGCTCTGTATGCGGCTCTGTAGATCCATGATGCGAGCTGAATTGGAGGGCCAGATCGGAATGCGGGTGTAGCCACCCACTTGGTGCCGCGGGGTTCAGTAATGTAAAACCACTCCCGCTGTCATAAGTCGGAAGATTCTGTGAAGGATCCTTCTAGCCAAAAAGCGTTGATAAGTTTGCTCACTGTAGCACCACCGCACTCCGCTTATTTCCCATTGACTACCTTCGGCTTCAAATTAAAGGTCTTGAGCCACAAGCCGAAGTGTGGGGGAATACGGAGGAAGGCTTCGCATATGACAATGAACGCCGAGACGTGAAGAAAGGAGTCCGGAGCTAGATCATGAAAATCTAGCCCGTAATAGAACATGAGCCCTCGAGCGAAGGGGTGGAGAGCAAACCCTATCCCTCTGAGGAAGTGGGAGATGAATACGGCCCTCTCACTGGATCTGGGAGTAGGAATTACACCGCCTTGCGCAGAAGCACGTGGGGATTTCGTGTCGGTATCTTGCCGCCCGGAGCTTCGTAATATCCTCCTCTGTGACAGAAGAAGCCATCCACTGACCTTGAAAGCCGGTTCCGTACATGACTGGAAAGCTCGGAACAATTAGATTGAACCTTTTGTGCTGGAGCTCGAGGCTGGAGAGGTTGAGGAAAGGGTTGGCGTGAAGAAGCAAGATGAGTCTTAGTCCCTTTATAAAGGCAATGAATACCGAACGCCTCCTCCTAAAGCATTAAACCCTGCCTATTCTTAAGGAATCATGCCAACATGACGGTTGGGATACCCACACCCGTATTGATGAGGATCCTACAATAAGGGGACACGATCTCTGCTTCGACAAGGCGCGCCAATGAAACCGCGTCTCGGAACATGGGGCGACGGGCTAAAAAAATAGTTCAATATAATAACCGAGTGGTGATGTGATATCACGTTACAGAAAAGTTGTCAGCAGATTCGACTCGTAAAATATTATTTCCTCTGCGGTTTTGTGTGGTATTTGTTTTGCAGAGCCGGACACATTCGTTGTGTCTGGAGACAGTGTTGGAGTATTCGGAGAAGGAACCCGCCTTGCAATGCCGAAGACAATTGCGCGCCGGACACCTCATCATTGAAGCCTGGTTCAGAGGCTACTGAGGGAGTCCTGGATTAGGGGGTCCTCGGGCGTCCGGACTATGGTACGTGGGCCGGACTGACGGGCTGTAAAGATACAAGACCGAAGACTATCTCCCATGTCCGGATGGGACTCTCCTTGGCGTGGAAGGCAAGCTTGGCATCCTGATGTGAAGATTCCTTTCTTTGTAACCGACTTTGTACAACCCTAGTCCCCTCCATTGTCAATATAAACCAGAGGGCTTAGTCCATAGGGGCAAGAATCATAATCATAGTCATACAGGCTAGACTTCTAGGGTTTTAGCCATTACGATCTCGAGGTAGATCAACTCTTGTAATACTCATATTCATCAAGATCAATGAAGCAGGAAGTAGGGTATTACCTCCATAAAGAGGGCCCGAACCTGGGTAAACATCGTGTCCCCTATCTCCTGTTACCATCGACCTTAGACGCACAGTTCGGGACCCCCTACCCGAGATCCACCGGTTTTGACACCGACAAAGACCTTCCCAAGTTTTGCGCTATATCTCCCCTTAATCTTTTCCAACGCGAATAAGTTGTATGCAATCCATTGCTTCTCATCATTGATGAAGGATAAGCATAACATAATTCTTATTCTTACTTCATCGTGGTGAAGTAATTCACTACAAAAAAAGACACATCCGTGACATTTTGGGCCGAACGAAAATTTTTTTGTGTCATACATATGACACTTCTATGACGATAATTGTGACAAAACCCGGTATCATCATAGATGTGGTGGGATCCTACTTCTATGACAAAAATCATGACAGAAAATGGGCTTTTCGTCCTGGGCGGGCCGGAGACGCAGCTGCATGACATTCTTTGGGCCGTCCATGACGAAAAAAGCCGTGGTAGAAGCGAGGGGGAGGAAAATTTCGGGGAGTTGCCGGTTATGGTGGGAGGTCGGGGGCGGAGCGATGCGCGTTTCTCTCGTACGTACGCGCGTGCGTGCGAGGCGTTGGCTCTAACTGAACCCGAGCGAGGCGTTGGGCTCTAACTAAACCCGAGCGATTGCACTGCAGGCTACACGTTACTAAACCCGAGCGATCGATCGATGGCTGTTAACTGAACCCAATGGAGCGATTCCTTCGCTACTGCTGCTAGTGAGCGCTATGGGGGTGGTTGGATGAGCGGTGGCGATGGCGTTGCCTCTGGATGGACATGAACCCGGGGTGTGGAGGGCTGGATGAACAGTAGACGGTGGAGGGTGGCCGTGGATGGGTGGCCGTGGAGGGGTGGTTGAACAGGACCCCGTGGTGTGGAGGGCTGGATGAACAGTAGACGGTGGAGGGGTGCCCGTGTGGAGGGGTGGTTGAACAAGAGCCGGTGGAGTAAGCGGCAGCGGTGGAGGCTGGATGAACAGGAGCCCGTGGAGGCCGGAGGAGGTCGGCGGTAGCCCGTGGAGGCCGGAGGAGGTCGACGGTGGAGATGAAACGGTATCTCGTGGAGTCCTGCTTTTGCGATGCGCCACACCCTCCCGCTTTCACCGTGGCGCTCCAACACAAGTCCGTTTAAATGCTTTTGGCGGTACGCCACCCCTCCCGATCAACAGGACCCCCGTTTCGACCGTAGGAGGTACGTTTCCTCCGTTTTGCGGTATGCCACACCCCTCCCGATCAACAGGACACCCGTTTCGACTGTAGGAGGTCCGTTTCCTCCGTTTTGCGGTACGCCAGGCCCCTCCCGATCAACAGGACCCCGTTTCGAATGTGGCCGGTCGAAAACAAGGCCATTTCCTCCGTTGTGCGGTACGCCAGGCCTCGTTTCCATCGCCTGTTCCGTCCAAGCCCTCCCGATGAACACGACCACGCATTCCGTTCCGACCCAGCCGGTTGGCTCCCCATGAACACGACGACGATGCTGTTTCTCCGTTCCGACCCAGCCATGTACGTATGCGCAAGTAGGCATTCGAGACCCTGCCCGTATGTACGTACGTGGCCGTATTTTCTTTCTTGCACCCTCGCCCTTTATGCGTGCGTGTACATGCTACGTGCGGCGCCTCTACTACGACACGCGGCGCCTCTACATCTACGACACGTGCAGCGCCTCTACATCGACCGATGTATATGTACGTACACGTTCGCGACCAGAATGACAATGCTACGTACGCTTCGACCAGGTGGGTCCCGACTGTCAGGCACTTCCTTGCGTGCGAAGATGTAGCTGGTGGGTCCCAGCAGTCAGGGGGGCGAATCGTTTTGGTTTTTTTTTTGCCCGGACGCACTTCCTTGCGTGCGAAGATGTAGCTGGTGGGTCCCAGCAGTCAGGGGGAAATATTTTTTCGTGAAATACAGTGGCCCGTCCGGTGGGTCCCAGCTGTCAGGTGGAGGAATCATTATTTTCCGTGTAATAAGGAGGCACTTCCTTGTTGCGGCCGTGGACCCAGCTGTCAGCCTCTCCACGTACAGTTCACGTCCGATGGAAGTCATTCCTTGACCACGTTGACCACGCTGCAGCGAGAGCACCAGAGCAATGGACGACGGCGAGGCCTAGGAAGGGGAAGACGGGGAGCCGGGGAAGACGCGGCAGTGGAAGCCCGCGCAGAGAGGAGTACGAGGGTTCACTGGTTCGGCTGCGGTGTGAGGCTGCCGTCGCCGCAGGGCCTGGCTAGCGGTGGGAATAGCAGGGGGCGGTGAGGCCTCATGGAAGCACTGACCCGGCCACGAGAGGCAGGAGCATGCGGCACGACCGGCGCTGCTTTGGGCGGCTGGAGCAAGAAGACCAGAGGTTGAAGAAGCACTACGGCCGTTGGATGGACATCGTACGGTCACTTGAGCTAGAATCGTTCATATTGACTAAAGTTGACAAAGGCCCCCGTCCCAGTCAACTTAGTAGGCCCTAAGTCAGCCTCCCACCATGGTGGGTCCCAGCTAGCAAGGGAGTATTCATTTTTTGTGCGTAATAAGGACGCACTTCCGTGGGTCCGAGCCGACAGCTGGGAACGTTTTTCCATGAAATACGCTGGCCCGTCCGGTGGGTCCCGATGGTCGGGGAAATGTTTTTCGCGAAATAAGGTGGCTCGTCCGGTGGGTCCCTGCTGTCGGTGGAGGAATAATTATTTTATGCGTAATAAGGAGGCACTTCCTTGCGGCCGCTGGACCCAAATTGTCGGCCTCTCCACGTCTGATACTCTTCCGATGGAAGTCGGTCGTTGACCACGTTGACCACGCCAGGCCGAGAGCACCGTGGCGGTGGTGCGGAGGACGGCGAGGCCTAGGAAGGGACGACGCTGAGCCGGGAAGACGCAGCGATTGTAGCCAGCGGAGAGAATCTGAAGGTTCATGGTTCGGCTGCGGCGTGAAATTTGTCGGCGCCCTGAGAATAACAGGGGGTGTGGGTGAGTAGAGGGATACCACGGGCCAGCGGTGGGAGTAGTAGGGGGCGGTGAGGCCTCCGCGGCTTCACAGCCGGCCACGAGAGGCAGGAGCACGCAGCACGACCGGCGCTGCTTTGGGTGGCTGGAGCAACAAGACCAGAGGTTGAAGAAGCACTATGGCCGTTGGATGGACATCGTACGGTCACTGGACCTAGAATCGTTCATATTGACTAAGTTGACAAAGCCCTCCGTCCCCGTCAACTTAGTTGGCCCACAAGTCATCCTCCCACTATGGTGAGTCCCATCTAGCAGGGTGGGTATTCATTTTTTTGTGTGTAATTAGGAGGCACTTCCTTGCGTGCGAAGATATAGCTGGTGGGTCCGACATGTCAGCGGGGAACGTTTTTAAATCAAATCTGAGAGGCCCTTCGGTGGGTCCTGTGTCGGTGGAGGAATCATTATTTTGCATGTATAGTCCACCGCCGATGGATGTCGTTCGTTGACAACGTTGACCAGGCCGCACCGAGAGCACCATGGCGGTGGACGACGGCGAGGCCTAGGAAGGGAACGACATGGAGCCGGGGAAGACTCGGCAATGGTTGCCCATGCGGTGGGGAGTACGAGGGTTTATCGTCCGCTACCGCCGCGAGAAAATAACAGGAGGTGTGGGTGAGTAGAGGAATGGCCTAGCCAAGAATGAAGTAGGGTGGGTGCGGTCAGGCGGGCAAAGACACAGCCGACCACGGGAGGCGGAGCGAGCAGTCCCACCGAGCTGGTTTGGGCGGCCGGAGCAAGAAGATCAGATATTGAAGAAGAAGACGGCCGTTGGATTAACATCCAACGGTCATCGCTGCTAGAATCGTTGTGGACTAAGTTGACAAAGCCAAAGTACACGTCAACCTAGTAGACCCACAAGTCAGCCTCCAAATCTGTCCCAAACAACATACAGCCCGAAATTTCTAGCCGGATTCAAATTAATTTTAAATCTAAATATACCTTAATTTAAATTCAATGAAATTTTACCCGCAAAAAAAACAATGAAATTTAAAATATCAAAATCGAAAGAAAACAGTATTTGGGAACTAATTGCCTGTTTGTTGTATTTTTTTCATTTTACAACCCATTTATTATTACTTATAGCCCATTTATTATTACTTATAGCCCATTTCTTATTACTTATAGCCCATTTCTTATTACTTATAGCCCATTTTCTGGGCAAAATGCATCCCTCCTCGTCACGAAAGATTTCCCAATGAGCGTAGAAAAGCAAGTAGGCCTATGTTGGTTATTCGCAAAAAACAAAATAGCTGGCTAGCCATTTTCGTAAAGGAAAAAAAAAACAAAGCTGGGCATGTGCTAAACATATGAAATAAAGCACAGGCTAGACGGGCCACGGGTCCCGCACAACCCAGCTTGATACCCTTCTCATTCCGAAAAACAAAATTATCAAGACGCGCTGGGTCCCTACTGTCATCCTCACCAGGTACAGTCATCTCCTTATTCCTCTCGGTTGTTGACCATGTTGACAACACCGAAGGGCAGCGCCGCGGCGAGCGCGGAGGACGATGGTGAGGCCTCGGACGGGAACGAACAGGAGCCGGGGAAGATCACAGCCACCATGGGAGGCGGAGAAGCGGTCCCGCCAAATACCGCTGGTTTGGCTTTGGCGGCTCGAGGAAGAAGAGATCAAGAAACGCGATGACGTTGAATGTCAATCGAGCGATCAAGGTTGGCACAATCGTTTTTTACTTAGCGGACACCAAGTAGCGTACTTTTTTATATATAGGAAGAAAGCTGCGAGGAAAATGCGTTAAATGCCGTCCTCCTCACGAGGAACGCTCGCCACATAAGTGACTAGCACCCTTGGTTTTCAACAGAGAGGTCTTGGGTACGAGTCCGAGGAACTCTCAATTTTGTCCTCCTTCCTTCCTCGCAAAAAAAGGGAAAGAAAATCAAAGACATGGGAATGCGTATGGAACAAGCTAGTGTACCAGTAAAGAGACGTTGCGAAGTTTTAGAAAAAAGAGAGACGTGCTCCTGTAGCTAGTTTGAATCCAAACCTAGACTATGACTATATATGGTGCTATGCTACTCTGCAAGTAATGAAACTGACATATCCAACGTTCGCTTCTCCTCTTCTCTACTTACTACGCCTAGCATCGAAGCTCGGCGCAAGCAACCATGTCCGGCTGGCTGCTCGTCCACTCGCTTCTTAGTAACAACCAGATATGCGCCAAGTCGCCACCCGTACCATTGCTGTGGGTCTCATCACACCCCGCCACGCCAAGACCGCAGCCCGATTGCTCATCGCAACCCGCTGCCGTTGGTGTGGTGCCATCGCTGCAAATCACGCAGAGTCATCCGTCGCGTCTCAACCACAATCCGCAACCCCGCCGAGTCTTCTACAAATGCCGAATCATGGGGTAATAATATGTTTAAGTGTTGTTCGCTGCTTTCAATTGCTGATTTTTTAATAGTTTGGTTGATGATCTTCCAATTTGATTCGTGCGTAAAAGGGAAGATTCATGTGATTTGTATTTACGGGAAGTTCGATGTGGGGGAATGCAACTACGCTGATTATTTGGTTAGCCGAGGAATCCCAGTACAAGCAGGTTGGGGTGTTGGACAAGTAACTGAAGGAACGACAGAAGAGGAAGATGCAGTTCAGAAGGTTAAAGACGCAGTTCCTCTGATCATGGACAAGCAACATGCTGAATGGCCTCGACAGCAATGAGAAGATGAAAGAGCTTGTGAAGATAATGGGCAAAATCGATGTGCTCTATAGGATGATTGTCTCTTTATTTGCAGTGTATGTAGCACTCGTGATGTATTCAGTGGCTACGACATGAGCACTTTCTTTGAAACTAGTAATGACTGAAACCTGTGTAGCAGGCTGGGCGTAGTGTTGTGAACATCTAATGATTTCTATTAACGGAAATCAGGGGGTATCCCCTTTTTCTCATATAAATATATAGATAGCAGAGGCCCTGTCGGGTCAGCTTTATTCTCATTCGAAGACGTCGAGCAAATTGCAGTCCAACAGCAAACTATGTCATCAAGTTCAAGTTTCACAGCCAAATATGAGTAAAACTAAACAACAATGTCATCATGTTTTAGTTGTCATACAATCACCAAACACAAATCAGCATACATAACAAGTGATGTTCTCACAACAAAATACTAAACAACATGTTCATCAGGTTTCAGTTGTCATAGCAAACACAATTTCACATAGTAGATAAAAAAACATCTTCTGACAGGCAAATACGACAAAAGCAATGTAATCATCATCCGCAACAACAGCGTCAACATCTTCGCCATGTGTATCAGTCTAAATCGTAATTCCCCACGGTGTCATCTTCTTCTTCGTCCTCAACGTCCTCGAACGTTGGCTTCTTCTTGATCAACTCTTGTATGTCCATAGCACGATAGGCAATCTTTTCGCCGGCGTCATTAACGTGATGGTTCTCAAAGATATTAGGAACATATGTGTTATCTTGTACATCAGGAGCAGTCTAAGCATCTTCTTGTTGTGCAACTTCATTGAACGAATTCCTCTGCTCAAACCTTTGCAATACTCTCCAGTCATCGCTACGTGCAAATGTGTCTTCCAAGAAAAATATCTGTGTTGCTTGATTTTCCAAAATAAAAGGCTCGTTGGTCTGGTATGCCGCCTTGACATTGATGGATTTGAAATAATCATCAGATCTGGGTTTTGCGATCCTGAAAAACAGGTTGTAACAACGACGACAATGTAACCACACACCGATGATCCTCAAATCGAGATATCTCGCAATCGAACAATGTACATTATGTTAGCATACATTTCAGTTATCTCTTTGTCATACGTATCCGTGCTCACGATGGCACTGTTTTGTGTCTTCCTGCCTTCGTCTCGTGCAAGGGTGTTGTAGGGCACATCTCCAACAACGCAAGATTCATAATGTCTTACCCGAGTATCAGGAACCATTGCTAGTGAGTAAAGGGCATCATCAACTGCCTGCCCATCCTCCGGCATCTTCTTAACCTATGGTTAGAAAATAGACAAGCTGATCATCTTATGTACTCAATATATTAAAAAACCGGCGGTGCACTTCAAAAGCTTACATGGTTCTTGAACCATTTCTCAAATCCTGCCATAACCAGTTTGTCAATGTTTCTTGGATTTTGCGGCAGTAACTCCTTTTTGTACATGCTGCACAACATAGTGATCGTGTCAAACATCTAAATATATAATAATGTGCTGCAAGTTTAGTAGATTACGATGTATAAGCTGCAGTACTGCACTTACTTGATATAAGGTAGTATCTCAGGACACTTATTCAACACATACCAAACCATTTTGTCCAAATCTTTAGGTTTGTCCTCTTGTCGACTCTTCCCTGTAACTCAAACAGAATAATCGAAAACATTGAGCCCGGGATTGTCTTCACCCACCTCTTTGCTAAGCTGATCAATTTGTTTCAATGTATTTTGAGCGAGAATGTCAACGCTTCAGAGCAATTTAGGCCTCTGCAATGGAACCCTCGGGTCTAGCTCGTTTCCTAACATAGCCCTTGAAAGTGGCTAGCCGCCTTTCAATAGGGTACATCCAGCCATCTTGTCTTTGGACCTCTAAGTAGTGCCTCATCGTAGATGAACAGCCAAATGCAACATCACATCAAAGAAGGTCGGAGGATATATCTTCTCAAGGTCGCATAGGATAGTTGGTATCTTGTCTCTAAGACGGCTCCAAAGCATCTATCCCGATATTTCCACTGCAGAGTTCTCAAGAATTGTCCCAACTCTTGCAATCGCTCTATATAAGTCGTATGGCCCAATCCTCTAAGGATAACAGTAAAACCCTTTGAAGTAGGATGTGGCGGTCATGAGTTTTCAACCCTTGTACCTTGTTTCCATCTCAGACCGACTCTCCTTTCGTGGTTGGAAGCAAATCCATGTGGGAATCTCACACGTAACAGGACCTCGCAGAATTATTTTCTTTTTACCTTGTCCAAGACATACACAGCTGGTGCCATATCCCGTGGTTTACCTTCATCTTGCACCTGCAAATCCTTTCTCGATACCTGTGTGTGTCAAATCAATCCTAGATTTTAAGGTATCTTCGTCTTGCCTTCAATGTTAAGAAGTGTGCCGATAATGTTGTCACATATATTTTTCTCGATGTGCATCACATCAAGATTATGCCGCATATCCAAATCTTTCCAATACTCCAAGTCCCACAAAGTGGACCTGCGGGTAAACAATAATCTCTCTTCTACCGTGCCACGCTTCCTTTTCCCACTACCATTACCAGGATGGTTTCCTGGTATAATATGCCCGGCCTTCTCTAATTCCACTTGCAACTCATCGGCGGTGAGCCTCTTTGGCGCATCACGGTTTTCATGCTTTGCATTGAACACTTGTCTTCGGTATTTTCTAGGATGCGGCTTGTCCATGGCAAGGAAACGGCGGTGTCCAATGTAACAGATCTTGCTAAGTATTGCGATGACAATGATTCCTGTCACAAATGAACACATGCATTGTAACCATGTGTCGCTCGCCTACGACATAGTGACCAAAGCAGGATAATCATGGATGCACCAAATTACAACAGCACGCAGAAAGAAATCAGCCGGTGGGCTGCTATATAGGTCTCGAGTGAGAACACCCTTCCATAGCTGTTGAAGTTCCTCCACAAGAGGCTCCATGAACAAATCAAAATCCTTTCCAGGACTTTTTGGACCTAGGATGAGCAAGGCCATCATGTAGTTTGATTCTTTGGTGCAGACATTTGGAGGCATGTTGTATGGGATAACAAGCACTGGCCACATGCTATATGTGGCGCCCGTGGCCAAATGGGTTAAATCCATCCGAAGCTAAGCCAAGTCTAATGTTTCTCGGGTCACAGAGGAAACTCTTTGTGTTTATCATTGAAGCTTTTCCACTCACTACCATGAGATGGATGGCTCATTACATTCTCGATCTCTGTACTCCTGGTTCCTAGAATGCCACAAGACATCCTCTCTTGTTTCAAAGATCATGAAACAACCTCTGCAATCTTGGTGTAATTGGAAAATGTCTCGTAACATTATGAGGAACCCTCTTCACAAAGCATCGCCATCTTTCCATCTTGATGATTTGCATTTCGGGCATTCACTTAAATTGGCATAATCCTTCCTAATGTAACACAATTATTCTTACAAACATGGATCATATCATATCCAATTCCAACTGCACGAAGGAAATTCTTCATTTCACTATAGGTGTGTGGCAGCTCAGACGCATCTAGGAAAGATCTACGGAAAGCATCCAACATCGCATCGAATGATTTGTTGGTCATCCGCTCAGATGTCTTCACCTGAAGAAAGGTGACCATAGCTGAGAATACTGACATGTTATTTCCTGGGGTGACAGCAACGTTGCATTGTTCCAACATGCGGGCCCACCGCTTTTTCTTCTGCAGTGAAAGTTCACGGAATGCACGAGCATTTCGTAGCATTGTTTCAATGTTGGTCAAACTCACTGGCTCCGCCACCACCACCTCCTCCTCCTCTTCCACCTGAGCATCAGGAAGATCAAGATGGTGATCTGCTGCTTCCACGTAGTCAATAACATTGACGTTCACAGCTTCACCATGACAAACCCACCTAGTATATGTGATCGACATCCCATACAAGTGTAGATGATTTTGCACAGTTGACTCGGGTCTTGTAACTGAATTCATACAACTGCTACACGGGCAGAGCACATCTAATTTCAGACCACCGTACTCGGCTCTGATAAAGTTCATGAAGTTTTCAACCCCCTCGACATATGCAGCGGAGAATCTTGAGCGAAGTTATCCAAGTCCTGTCCATCTGTTAGACATACAAATTAGTTCTTCTACTAGAAAAAAATACCTAGGTCGATGTCTAAAGCTATGGCAAGATATTTGGACGAGCAGATCTAAGTAACGAAATATATGTAAAGCTAATTCAGCAAACAGATTTGAGTGCTAAATTATGGCAGGCTGTTTCAGCAGTCAATGAGCCCGAGCACACAGCCATCGAACTATCGAAGGCCATCGCAGCAACAAAGATCGAGTATAAAACGGTGTAGAGCTATTTCACCTAACAGATTGGCTACTAGACCATAGCAACTAATCGGCCTTGGCATGCCATCTCAGCTAAGCAGATTGAGTGCAGAACAGGGCAAGGAAGCTTCTTAAGCAGAGCATATTGACAGTAAACTACTTCGACAAACAGTGAGATTAACAGCGTCTATCAGCTAACATTCAGCACCGACATGAACGGGGCCTCAGTCTAGAATGCGCGTACCGTGGGAGAAGCTGACCGCCGTGTGTATCCACACGAACTTCGCCAGCGGTGGCGGCACTGACCGCCGTGCGCCTCCACAAGAACGTAGCCAGAGGTGGCGGCGCAGCTAGAGGACGGCAGTCTACGAGAGCGTACTGTGGGAGCGAGAGGATCACCGTGCGTCCCCTCGACATACCGTGGCGCCCGGCGTATCGTGGCGGGGAGGGCGGCTTTGGCGGAAGCGAATGGAGTGGAGGGGAACGGGGAGAGGGGTTTGGGGAATATTTGGCGAAGGGCGGTTGAATCGAATTCGGGGAATTTTTGTGTGTGGGGGGAGGGGAGGATTTTCGCGCGGTGGGCGGGGGGAGTTTGGCGCATGGTTGGTTTCTCCAAGTGCAGTCCCACGTGTCAGTGAAGAGGCAAGCCGAAGCGCGTTCCGTTTGTGTGAGCCGTGTGCAGGACCGAATGTGTGTGGGGTGCAATGCGACCGCGACAGGAGTGCTGAGTGTACCGCCTTTTTTCCTTTTAAACTAGGTTCTTCGCCCCCTCAAAAAAAATGTTGCTTCACGCGATCCATTGATACTACTACTAGCAATCCGGTAATCCCGACTAAAACGGCGCGTCCGGGTCTTTTCCCGCGCGATATGCTGGGAGGTTGGCTTAGTTGGGTTTTTTAGATTTGTCTCGGTTCAATAAAAAGCAGAGTTGGTGATGATGGTGTTCCTGTCATCCTGCAATATAGGCCGTCCGATCTATATCTAACGGATAGGAAGGAAACTATGACAATTTGCCCGCACTCCTCTCCACATTTGCAGATAAGGCTTTCCCTCGTTCATCCTTTTCTCCCACAAGATCTTGATCTTCCGTGCACTAGTACTCCTACAATATGTATATTATTGTGAAAGTTCATATACACCGGCCGAGATTAATGCAAACACGGCAGATATTCATTACATTTCAAACTCTTATAAGACAGAAAAATAAAAGAAACCCGGCCCTAAACCTATTCTACTGGCGGCGATCGACGCCCTCCATCTCGCGATCTCTATGTACGGGGCGGGGTTCAAGACCCGTGAAGTGAAGGTGCGGTCTCCGGCGAGGAAGAGTAGAACACGGGATACGGACCGCCAGTTGGCACACCATGCCCTGCCGCCTCCCATGCCCTACTCATCCTCGTGAGGAGTCCCCGACCTCGGCGGTGCCGGACGTTGATCGGCGGCAAGTAGGACGCGTTGTCGACGGTGCTCCCATCGTCACCGCCAGCAGGCCACCGCCAGCGGTCGCGTCCGTGTCCGGCTACGCCACTATTGCATCGCGAGAGGCGACTTGAGCGAGGGCGGCGACCTCGAGGTTCATCCCCGAAGACAAGCTCTCCCGCAGAGCGTTCGCACTTGTGGTCATGGCGGATGTGGTGTCAGGAAGGAGGACGGTGCGCTATGGTGTGGAGGTTAGCTGGGCGTTGCTGCTTTAAGTAGCGCATTCCGGTGAGGCCAAGCGTCCGGGTGCGTCATTAAGTCGCCGGAGTTGGTTCCTTAGGAACCCAGCCTCTTAACGCATTTACATACGAGCGGATGGCATGAATGCGGGCAGCCGGGCGCCGGCTGGAACGCACGCAAGAACGGCGCGAGGGACGAGGGCTTTGGTGTGCTGTGGTAGTCACCGCGGTTGTGGCAACGTTGGAGATGCACTTTGCTCAAATGCGATCCCTGCATGTCATTGAAAAAGAAAGACGACTGGCATGGTCTCAGGTCCAAAGGATGCGATTGGCCGCTACACCACTCCGCCGGACGCTGTCGCGCCCGATGCATCCGCTGGCGAGCCGGGTGTTGGGGTGTGTTTGGATTGTGGCCAAAGTGCACCTAACCAAAATTTTGGTCATGACCCAAAGATTGGTCTTTGTTTGGATGGTTGCCATTTCTTTGGCATGCCAATGAACTCTAGCCAACTCTAGATCATTTTTCTTGCCAATGTCGGCCAAATCATGGGCAACCAATACCTCAACCAAAATTTTGGCTACCCAATGCATTGATGGGGCAACCTTGGGCACAAACCAAACATACCGTTGGTCGTGCCACAGCACAAACGCCACCCTTGGCACACTGAAACCGACCGTGTCTATCGATGATATGATCGTGTCGCTCACTGCGGTCACCGTGTCCAGAGGCGGTGCTGGAGCTGTGCCCCGTTGTTGGCCCCAAAGACCCACATGAACGGTTGTCGGTGGGGAGGAGGTCGTGGGACAGCTCCTCCATTGGACTAGTCTATGCTATGTCGTCTCGACGGGTGTGCCCCACATGTCGGTTTCCCTGTTTTTCCGGCCATATTCGAGCGTCAGTGCTCCGCGTTGCGCATTAGGCCTTTCACTATGTAGGCCAAGCGAGACAACTTATTGTCTATTTGAGCCGTTCAAGTGTAATCATGTGGCGTTTGCTTATTTCTCATTCCTCTCCAACCCTCTTCTCCATCAATCATGTCGCCCTCCAGTCGACTCCATCCTCCTGCATGCCTCATTTGAACATTCCGCCGAGTATCATTTGCATGTACTCACCCTAGTCCTCTTTCAATAGATCTCCGGACCCCAAGATGAAATCGAGAGGGAACGAGTGGGGGCACGTGATACCTAAGGCGGATTCAAAATTTTTAACCGGTGATCATAGCATCCGCAAATCATATATAAAGGGTATTAATGTTCGTTTCGCTTTTGAACGTACAATATACTCCCTCCTATCCTTTCTACCTTACATATAAGTTTTATGTGTAGTCAAAGTATCTCTACTATGATAAAAAAGGTATCAACATTCAACAACGCTCAATCAAAATTGTTAGATTCGTACGTACTCCTAGATTTGTACTCGAGATGGTTTCCCATTTGACTATTGACAAGATTAATAGTACTCCTTTCACATAGGTGAGTAAGTCATCTTAGGCTGTGCACCATGACCAATGAGGAGGGGAAAACGAGAGACATTAATGTTTATTTGCTAATTAATAGTATTGAATGCAATAACTAACCACAGCATGTCATGTTTGATAGTCTCAGGTCATTAAAAGCATGCAAACCCTCATCTCTTATTGGTTCATATGTCAAGAAACAAGAAACGAGGTAGAAGTTAATGCACCGCGCCTCGTGTTTTGGGATTATTTGGTTTTCAGAAGATGACTTACACACCTAGACGGAGGGAGTACATGAGATGTATAATGTGAAAATTATATCATTGGAAACTCCTTTCACATACGAAATTGACCATATGCTTTGTGTAAGTTGCATGTCATATATTATTACTCTAACATTTAGTCAAAGTTAGCCTCGAAAAATGCATTAGCCCCTGTATGTGTTTGTGTAAGTTGCATGTCATATATTATTACTCTAACATTTGTGTAAGTTGCATGTCATATATTATTACTCTAACATTTGGTCAGAGTATAGTGGAAGTGGATCATCTGACGTAGGTATCCCTGCCTTACCCTCCCTTTCGGTCACTTACTGGCGGACCCCATGCTTGCTAGGCCCCGCATGTCAGTTACTCAATGGGTTCGGCCACGTCAGGGGATCCTCATCCGTAGTATACTCCCTCTGTTTTAGTTACTCCGCATAAAACGGAGGGAGTAGTGGTATAATAAATGACGCGGGCGGGGGAGGGGTAGGGACGTCGGTTTGCTCTCAACTGTGGTCCCACAAGCGAGCGAAAACGCAAGACGAAGTGTGTTCCATTCAGTGAGCGATGTGGAGGGTCCAGCGTGTCGGGCTGCAACGCGAACGCG
This sequence comes from Aegilops bicornis, assembly GCA_021605145.1. Lineage (NCBI taxonomy): Eukaryota > Viridiplantae > Streptophyta > Magnoliopsida > Poales > Poaceae > Aegilops > Aegilops bicornis. The sequence continues at coordinate 312,389,968 of CM038670.1, read as the reverse complement.
ACAAGAGAGATGTACAGTCAAAACCGATTGACCGGTCATCACCGGAACCACTATTCACACCAGAACCTTGTTGCCGCCGCTCACGCTAGCCACTGCCCTAAAACCACACCAAATCTCCAGCCCATTCCCCCACCTTTTGATCCCCTAGCCCGCATCAAGCATCCCCTAGTTCGCCGGAAAGCCATGGTGCGCCGCAAGATCACTTACTACAAGATGCTGACGCCGGAGCGCCGCGCAGAAATCGCGGCGGCGGTCGGCGCCACAGACCTCCGTTCCCAAGCTCGCTTTGCGGCGGGCCAATCCCCGAGTTCTCTGGAGCCAAGCTACGAGGAGGAGGAAGCCGATCCAATGTTCATTGTGGAGGTCGCGGCGCAGAAGGCCCCCGATGGGTATGAGACGATGGACGTCGAGTTTGTGCCGGCGTCCGAGTCCTCCATGGTGCAGGCGGACCAGCGGTTCAACATGGCGATACTAAAGGAGGACCGAGAGGCAAAGGCTCAACTCGACACGGAGCACGCGCATGCCGCTGCCATCGAGGCTCTCCTGCAGGCGGAACCGGATGTCGTGGATGTGAACCGGGCGGCGGAGACTCAACTTGAGGCGGAGCGCACGGATGCCGCTGCCATCGAGGCCCTCCTGCAGGCGGAACCGGACGTCCTGGACATGAACGGGGCGGCAGAGGCTCGACTCGACGCAGAGGGCGCGGATGCCGCTCTCATCGACGCCCTCCTGCGGGCGGAACCGGAAGTCCTAGACTTGAAATAGGCGGTAGAGGCTCGACTCGACGCGGAGCGCGTGGATGCCGCTCTCATCGACGCCCTCCTGCAGGCGGAACCGGAAGTCCTGGACTTGAACCGGGCGGCGGAGGCTCGACTCGACGCGGAGCGCGCGGATGCCGCTGCCATCGAGGCCCTCCTGCAGGCGGAACCGAACGTCCTCGACTTGAACCGGGCTGTGCTCTCGTCCGTGCAGAGTGCTCGCACGCTCCGCTTGAACGAGTAGCTGGAGGCCGAGGACAACCACGGTGCGGAGACACACGTCGGCAGCGACGGCTGGTTCGCGCCGGCAACCAAAGACGACGAGGCCGTCTCTTTCCGCGAGCAGTGATAGTTTTTCTTTATGTTGTTGTTATTATTATTATGGATCTTTTGCTGTGTAAAAACATACTATTTGTTATGCAAGTCGCCTGAGTCTACCATTTCAAAGCGGTTGGATGAATATCCCACGTCTGCTAACCCTTCTTTCCTTCTTCCTCACCGCTTCTTCTTCCCCAATGCACCACCGCACGGGCCGCACGGATACTCGGTTGGATAAACATACTCTATGAACGAAAATTATGTGTCAGCGATAGGATGGCTGAGTTTGGTTTTTCACATGCGACAGACATGTCGATGAGGGTGTGTTCCCTTGGTTGGGTTCTTGGCGTGCGGGAAGCGAAGTCTTGAGGGTGCGGTGCGACCATGGCGTCTTGAGGAAGCGACCGTGTGAGGGTGCGGTGCTTCTGCGACAACCGTCACCGATGTACCTCCTTCTCATTTTGAAAACTTTAGGAAAGCTTGGCAAAATGTGTGGCGAAGTTTGGCAATGCAAGGCCTAGACCCAACAGGATAAATCGTACTACCTCTGTCCGGGTTTATTGGTCCCCATTGTATTTCGTGCCAAATTTTGACCATAGATTAAACTAAGAAAATGTTCACGCATGTCACCAAACATTATATTTTTCAAAACTATGTTCAAATACGAATCCAATGAGATAATTTTTCTTGACATGCATTAACATTTTGTTAGCTAAATCTTTAGTAAAAATTTGGCACAAACTATAAAAGGGACGTATAAACCAGATCGGAGGTAGTACGCACTAGGAGTACTAGTGTTAAAAAAGAAAGGCGGGTTTTCCTTCGATACAAATCCTCGTTTCACGTGTCAATTAATGCGTATTTTTTTCTCGAAAGACCAAAGAGCTAACCATCTCACTCTCATCGCTTGATTAATGCAGCGCCATGCAAACGAACCTTCTCACTTCCGCATGCATGCAGGGGATATTAATGTCCTTGGTTGCTAACCCCATCAATTTTGCCTCGATTAGTGTTAGTGGCCCTTTGCAAATTGTAATTTTGATATACTGGCCTTGTGTAAAAAAATGGAGGTAGTAACTATATTTGAATTCCTTGCCCATTGCGGTGGCGTCGGACGACTTTTTTGTGGTTTGGCGAAGTGCGTTCGACGGAGAACACCATTGTGGGAGACCACGGTAAGTCGTTCGCAAGTGCCGCCTGCAAGCGAGATAACCGCCTTATTTGCATCCAGGAAGTCCTTTACTAGTACTACTACTAGGAGTACTAGTGCAGTGAGATGGTTTCTCGAAGAAGACGATGGAGAAGCAGAGTCAGCGAAGAGTGAAATGATAGTTGCTTCGTCCGTGATTTGTGATTTGACGCCTCACTGCTTTGTGATTTGTGATAGAAGGGGCAGGGGAGTAGACTCTGTGCTCTATACTGTACTACTCCTACATGCATCCAAGAATGGGAGAAAGAGGAGAGACGTTGCATTTTTCTATTCCTTCAATCAATCAATCAGGGAGCTTCGGTTCCATCTTTTTGGCTTTGGCAACGCCGTCCACAATGGTTCCCACGATGCCAAAAGCTATTTTCACATTTGGCTACACATTGTGGATGCCTTTAACCGTACCACTTAGTTTTGCTCCTGTGTGCTATCTATACAAATCTCAATTATATTCATCTAAAAAATTATAGAATCAAAGATTAGTTAAAAGGAGGTGATTTTGCCGCGCGGATGGCGGGGGAGGTTTCTAATTTTCGGAGGACGTTGTCCTGGCGGTTTGCTAACATGTGGTCCCACGTGTCAGTGCTTTACCAAGCTGATCCGCGTCCCACATGAGGCAGAACAACAACAGAAGCAACACGTGGTTAAGTTGAAGAAGATGAGGGAGAAGCGACCAAGCTGATCCGCGTCCCACATGAGGCGTAATAACGGCAAGCAACACGTGGTTAAGTTGAAGAAGATGAGGGAGAAGCGGATTCAGCAACGAGTGAATGATGGTTGCTTCGTCCCTCCAACTTCTTTTTCTTAGCATTATTACTTCGTCCCTCCAACTTAACTGCGGGAAAGGTGCAGCTTTGTCATTTGACGCCTCATTGCTCATTACTACGCCGGCGCCATGACTGGGGTGCTTCACCCCGGCTGCTCTGCACTGTATTCCGGTATGGCACGTGGACCCGGTAGCTTGATGTCCCACATGTTGGTGAAAGGGACTAGAATATTTATGAAAGCGAGCGCTCCACTCTTACGACGGAGGAGTAGACGACCTGACGGCCCAGTTGAACTGTCACTTGTATCAGAGTATAGTACTATAGTTTTGCTGTTTCGCACGATCCATCGATACAAACCCGATTAAACAGGAAAGGGCGGATTTTTCGGCGGGTAGATGATACTGGCCATACATTTCAAATGCAATTTTAATGTATGCAAACTGAATAATAATAAGTAACAATATGATATCTAGTATAACTAAAAACACTTATGATTTATTGTGTTAGAGTGTAGTAGTAGTTCTGTATTGCATAGTTGTTAGATGTTACATGCATGAACTTGTAGAGATGTAGTTTTGGAGGGCCTACAGAGAGAAAAGCATAGTACGGTCACCGAACTTCAGTATAAGCTGATTACGGTCACTATATACGTTTTGCGGTGATTATCGGGTCACTTGCTCACAGTTCAGCATCGGATTGCACTCTGTTGACCGGCCAAATAGTCTGTGTGGCACCATGTTGACTAGTTAAATTGACCACGTTCCTTGTGGGTCCCACTTGTCAGTTCGCATAGGGAAAAGGTCAGATAAACACAAATTTACGCAGGAGCGACAAGCTCCAACCCGTGTCTTGAAGGGAATCACCTGGTTGTGTATGTATGCATCGGGGCTGATGTGTGCACATGCACGTGTAGGTTGAGCACTTGAGCGTGAGAGTGTGTGTTGGTCGTGGTGTACTGGTGTGTGCATGCATGCGTGCGTGTGTGCGTGTGAGTGTTGCGTGCGTGCGTGGCTGCGTGTGTACATGTGAGTGTTGCGTGCGTGCGTGGGTGCATGTGTTTGTATGAGTGTTGCGTGGATGGAGTTCGTGTGCATGCGTGCGTGTGTGTATAATCACCACACCAGCTCCTATGTGTTAAAACAGACGGCTCAGCATACCAATACAAGGCCACCTTGTCCGCTGTGCTCGCGGTCATGACTTCGCACCACCGTCAAAATATTTTTTTGTCGTTTGTTTTCATTCTTACTAGCAAGATGCCCGTGCGTTGCACGTAACATCAAGATGCATTTGTATGACTTGTTTATCTTGTGAGAGAAAAGGATGAACGAGGGAAGGCCTTATTTGCAAATGTGGAGAGGTGTGTGGGGGTACCTTTTTGCGAAACTACCATAGTTTCTTTCCTATTCAGTCAGATATAAATTGGACGGCCTATATTGCAGGATGGCAGGCACACCATCATCACCAACTCTGTTTTTTTATAAGAGTGTATTTTATAATAGTGTAGATGTAGAGTAGATACAAGTCGACAGGTGGGCATGATATTAGTGAGATAATGTGATTCAACACTAGATTAGGTGCCACGTGGAGCGCCTAACCGTCAACTAGTCATGTCATGAGCAAATACAAAGTTGTACGGTGAGCCCGTGGATCGTATAATAACCACTAAACGTAAATGGTGACCGTAATGAGTGGATTATGAAGTCCAATGTATGTATCGTGCTTTCACTTCAAATACAATGATCGTCATTGCATATATCGCGAGAGAGAAAGATGAAACACGCGTGAATTTTCTCGGGGCTTACTTTTTAGAGGACATGGAGATAGTTTTGTGTGCATACGTGAAAGGGGCGTCTGTGGGGTATGTGATGGAGAGAGAGATGCTCTTCGCTTTCTCTTTATTATGACTAACTTTGTATATAGTATAAAAATATACAAATTCACAAAGGCGGAATAAATATCATTGTGGGCACAATGCAATGCTAATTAGCGTTCGTACTCCTCCATATAACTTTGTAATGTTGTATATATGTAAAAACTATAAAATATTTTTTGGCTACACTTTATTCAAAAGGAATGTTGTATGCGAAATAAACGTGAAGAGAGGGCTTTTTTGATCAATGGGGTACGTGATGTAACATGTGTGAATGTGTAGTTGATGCATTTGGCGGGGCCTAGAGAGGTATGTGTGTGTATTACGTATTCGAGAGAGGCATGGATAGAGGGGCCGACGGGGTGGGAGAGATAGCACGAGAAATGAGGGTGGTCTAGAGAGAGACGAATATGACGTCACGACAAGAGATTCCATTCCCTTGAGTGTGTATATGCAAGGGGGGGGGGACTAGAGGCACCAGGAGAATTTTTCTGTGTGTGTGGTGTTTGTGTTGGTATGTGTGGGTGTGAGAAGATAATGAGACGTGGGGGCAGAGGGTGTGTCACCGCGTGAGGTCCGGTGGGTCGAGGTGAGGCCCTTTGTTCGGTTTCGTCCTGCGCCACATTGGTCGGCCCATGACACATTTAGGAAGACCCATGGATGACTAGTCGTACAAGACTAAGATAGCAGAATTGTGAAGGACTTTGTGTCCACTAACAAAGCCGGCTAGGATTTGTAAACCTAGGTTCTCGGACTAAGGTAACCCCTCTATCTCTGATATTACTATTCATCCAACCTAACTTTAAGGGGCATCCTCTGTAATGCTCTGTTAGAATCATACTCGTCGATTAGGAAGAGAGGTGTGAGATAATGCGTGAGAGACAAAGCGTAAAGATAATGTGCGTACATGAGACACGAGGCAGGTCCATGTATATAGAAAGGGTCGATGAGGATTGTGCGTGTGTATGTTTGCGAGAGGAAGAGTGCTTGTGATAAAGGTTAGTGAAAACAGTTGTAAATGGCTACGAGAGGGAGGGAGGGTTATATCTAGAGACTGTGTGCGAGAAAGACACCTCGAGAGAGAGTGTGTGAGCATGTGTGAGAGACCACCGATGGAGAGTGAAACTACACGTAAAAGACTGCTCTACACATTGATTAAAGATATAAATTGTATCCAAATATTAGGATGGGATCATGATATTTGCAATTCGCGTAAGGAGCGGTCATTGATCCATCAGACATCTAGGTTCTATCGAATTTAAGCATGTCTATGTTATTATTCGACACAATTGATCCACATAGTTAGTATTTTGAACTCCAGACAATGGATCGCTTTAGCAATCGAATATAAACGTGAGTATAGTTCATGTTGTGTGTGTAAAGCACATTATACATACGAAAGTTACACAATGGACATTTATAAATAGCTACCTATGAACTAGTATACATTTGAATTCAACCTAAGGTGGTTTTAAAAATCGAATTCAACATGAAGTCCATTCAATTATTTGAATTTGATATCATGGCATTTGTAAACCATACCTAAACTATGGGGTACCAATCTTTGCTCTAATTTTGTACATAATAGCATATGTAGTCGTGGTACAAAATAGATTCAAATTTAGCCCCTCCATTCCAAAATAATCGTAGTTATAGGATTTTCAAGTGTCAAAATTCAAAAGGAAGCGGATAATTTAATGAGGTTTTCAAACATACAAGGTCAAATATAACGTTGTCTATTTAGGTCAATCCTCATAGTTCAAGAGTACTCTAAACGTGAATGCTTGTGTTTCAAAATTTCGAACGAAGCGTAAAAGAGCATCTACTCGCGAAAACCGCGTGAGACCAATGTTTGGTAGTACAAGGAAATTACTTTTCTAATAACTCGACTGTGAAACCTACCGGCCCAACGTCCAAAGGTCTAAACCGGGGTAGGTTTGTAGCTTCATCTAGACGCCACGCAACCGCCTCCGAAAAACATTCATACACAATGGCCGCCTAAGCACACATGCGCATGGCCGAAATCGCTCCCGCCCACTATTTGGGACACCTGGGATTACCATCCTACCCCCGACCCGCAGTAGGTCCGAAATTTAAGAGGGGGGCAAAGTTTGTACTTTCCCCAAATTTCAAACAAGCGCGTCCCATCTTCTATTCAAAAAAGCCAAAAACAAGCGCGTCCCTGCATCAAACATGGTTCCCCCACCCGTCCAATTCCCCATTCATACTCCGTGGGCGCCAAAACTACCTCTCCACCAGCCGCGAAACCCCGGCGTCCTCCGTCCGCCACCCCGTCCCACCCATCAACCGCCGCCCACCTCCACCACGCCGGAGCCGATACCCCGACATCGTCGTCCACCGCAACCTCAACCGCAACGCCCTCCACGGCTAGTAGTTGAAGCCGAGGCCGAGCCGTCTGCATTCGAGCCAGTTCAACCACGCCGTCCTGCACCTCACCGCTGCTGCTCCAACTTCGCCACCCTCCACCGCACCGGAGTTGTTCCTGCTACGCCGTCCTTCGCCGCCTCGGATCTGCTTCCCCTCCGCCGACATACAGCCACGGCAACACAGTCAACAATTTGGCCATGGGTTCGTTCAAGCCTGCACCCTCCAGAACATCAGTTTCCCCGGTAAAAACAAGAAGATCGGCGCGACATGTGGAGTTGACCACACCGGCAACAGAAGAAGGTACTCCTCTTCCCTTATTCGTGCAAATCTTACGTCTCTGCTTGCACGGTATTCATCCCACAGAAGACACTAGTTGACCGCTTCTTCTTGATACTAGATGTTCCTAGTAACTCGTGATGCACAAGGTTTCTCCTCATATACAATTTCACCTTAGCTAGAGGTCCGTCGCCCCCCTGAATTTCAATTTCTGTCAAGTTGATTCCCAATTAACGGAAGCATTCCCCAGCGTAACAGGCGCTAGTACGACTATTACGCCGTTGAAGCAGCGCCTTGGTGTTTATCTTAGGGGCGTCTGCGACCTAGAGCTACTGGCGCCCGATCTGGAGGTCGGTCGGGATTAAAGGGATGGCTTGGGGGTGCTGCCAAGCACGGCCGTGGTGTGAGGTCGATGGAGGGCGGGGCGGCGGAGGCACGGGTCTGGGCCGGTGGTAGCTGGCGGTTCGTGAAAGATCGTCAACAGTGACTGGCGGGAGGTAGACGAAGGCCATCTGCCCATTCCTTATAGATCGGACGGTTCATTAAAAAAATCGACTGACCTATTTATTTTCAGTCATTGTTATCTTAGATATGACCACATGTGGTGGTGTCTTTGGAGGAGTACTGCATTTCTGTGCTCATATATTACAAAATCATACGGAGTAGAATCTAATTTTTTGCCATGCAATGTTGTAGAGCTATCATATGTCTCCTGTCATTTATTTTTAAGCCACACGCTATCTGCTACTTTTTACAAAGGCACTAGTTCTGCACACACTTCACCCATACTCTCACTATTGTGTTTTTATGCAAGGTTATTTCAGACTCTCCTGCCGAAAGAGAAGCAGCAAAGAAAAGAGAGAAGTCACTCCAGTTTGGTATACGAGTAGGCAAGATACGTTACAATGCTATAAAGGGTGCGATGTCGTGAGCGGAGGCGATGGCAATAGCTCAGAAGTTGATGACCTCGCTCACAATGAACCACCATCCTGTGTGCTTCCTTTAACTTCAGCGGTGTCATATGTGGTTGCATGTTGGTGTCTAGCTTGTATTCGAAAGGCGAAGTCGGTCTTTATTAAGATAAGGAAAGATATTTTTACATGAACCACCATCCGTGAGCACCGGAAGACAAATAGCTAGTCGAGAATCGGCCGAGCCAAAGGACAAGCCCAAAGAAAGACAGGCATCACACGAAGCCAACTAAAAGCCGCGATGGTGGCGAAGCAGCCCGCCTCCCACCAGGCTCTCGGGTCCTAGATTATCATGTTCACCACTCGATCGGATGTCTAGCTTGTATTGCTTCCAATTTGGTTAAATTGCATCCGCTTAGCTTACACATTATACCTTTGAATATGACATGCCTTTACATTTTTTTGGTACATACTAGTACATACGTGTATTAACCATGTTCTTACATCAAACTAATGTTCTTGTGGATCCCTCATCAATCACTTATGACAAGGCAGGCAGGCAAGGGGACTACTCCTCATTTAAAGAATGCAGCGTCGACCTCCGACATCATTCTCAAGAAATGTAAATGCTAGATGAAGATAGTGAACGTAGCTCTGTAGTTGATTATGACATTTCCCCTACACTAGCATTGCAGGTGCTTGCTCTAACTTGGCAGCGTGATATGTGGTTGCATGTTGCATATGGTATCTAGATTGTAATTCTTCCTATCTGGTTAAACTGCATGTGCTAGTCTGCTTAGCTTACTCCTGTAAATGTGACATTATACCTGTTAATGTGACATGCCTTCCTGTATTTAGTACATAGTACATCTGTCTATTAAGCATGTCCTTACATAAAACTATTTTTTTGTATTCTGCATCAATCAATATGACGAGACACCTTTAGTATATGCAGTGCGATATTAGTTGCATCTTTCATATGATTTATAGCATGCGCTGCTTCTAATTTGTTGAAATTCCATTTACGATGGGACGCTTTTAACTTGGCAGTCATATTGGTTGCATCTTTCATGTGGTGTCTAGCTTGCATTGCTTCTTATTTGCTGGAATGGTTTCTGCTTAGTTTACACAAACAGTTGTGAACATGCCATGCTATCCTGTTTTTCGTACATATTCCATCCTGGTAGCATGTGTTTGCCTTACATCAAAGTAGTGATTGTCAGTATCATGCATGAATAAGTTATAAAGAGAGAATTTTATTGCTTTTTCTTGTCGGTTTTACTTGACAATTCAAAATCAATAAAGCGGAAGGAAGTTAGCAAGGCAGCGGATAAAGGTGCTCCTTCCAAACGGAGGGCCTCTACAGTTTCTACTCCTCCACACCCCCAAGATGATTTCTAGGACAATACGTGCATAGACACTCAACAAAGCTGTGTTTATGATGAGCACGTCTCCCATAGTGCAGCATCACTGGTGCTCCCTCTAACTTGGCACTGTTATATGTGGTTGCATGTTATGTGTGATGTCTAGCTTGTATTGCTTCTAATTTTGTTGAATTCCATCCGCTTACTTTACACATTATACTTGAATAAGACACGTGTTCCTGTTTCTAGAACATACAATATATGTCTATCACACCATGTTCTTACATCAAATTACTACTATTGTGTAACCTGCAACAATCACTTATCATAAGACACGTTTGACTTCGAAGTGTGATATAGGTTACACCTCACATTCTTTTCTAGCTTGTACTACTAATTTGTCGAAATGGCACTTATGACGAGACAGTTTTAACTTGGTAGAGTGATATTATTTGCATCTTTCATATGGTGTCTAGCTTTCATTGCTTCTAATTTGTTGAAATGCCTTCTCCTTAGTTTACACATCATAAGTCGTGTGAATATGCAATGCTGTGAATATGCAATGGCACTAATGACGAGAGACCTCTAACATGGTAGTGTGATGTTGTTTGCATCTTGCATATGATTTATTTCTTGTATTGCTTCACATTTGTTTAAACACCATTTATGCTGAGACACTGTTAACTTGGCAGAGCGATACTTGTAGCATCTTTCATATGGTGTCTACCTTCCATTGCATTGCTTCTAATTTGGTGAAATGTCTTCTTCTTAGTTTACACATCATAGTTCTGGTTATCTCTTCCGTCCTGTTTTTCATACATATTACATCCTCCTATCATGTGGTTGTCTAACATCAAAGTTTTATTAAATGCGCATCACGCACAATTTGTTACGAAGAACTAAATTTTATTCGCTTTTTCTTGTCGGCTTGACTTAACATGGCAGAGAAAGAGGAAGAAACAGAGAATGGCAGGGAATGAGAAGCGGATGAATCCTGCAGATTCTGCTTGCAATGCGATGGTGCAATAGAAGGTGAAAGTTCAGCGGAAAATTTTACAAACACGACATCCCATGCTACACTTAAGCGCAAAAAGCCAAACAGAAACAAATAGCTGCCACCAAACAAGCGAGAGACAGCCCTAGTTCTTGCAACACCTACCACAAGATTACCAACAGACGACATACTCGTAAGGCCAACCGAGCTAGCAAAGACGTTCCCAAGCTCCCTTGCCACCTGACACTACTTCCCAAGCACTCTTGTCACAAGACGAGTTGGCAATATCGGATGAACCTTGTGAGCTTCAACGGCAAGAAGGTAGTTGCTGGAGTCAAGTTACAGTTGCATGCTTCTTTATATGTAGTCTCACAGTTTGATGTACACTAACACTTCCTATGTTTGTTGTTGGACTAGCACCTAGGCGCAAGAGGAAACAAACATCAGGGACAATGCTCGATAGGTTAACTAAATCTAGAGGAGGAAGAATGGAGATCCGTTTTGAGGTAGGTTTAAAAAGGCCACGTGATGCTCTGAGTCAGCCAAGTTAGTATCAGATGCAGCGGTTGCCGTTAGGTGTCATGTACGTATCCTCCCAACATGGATTCAATACAGGAATGACAAAGACGAAACCCAGTTCAACACCTTCCTCGACCATTTATCTGTAAGTATGGTTATGTATGGAAACTAGTAATATCGTCTTGCTCTGTCCCATACTTTACGGGTTGTCGATAATGAGACTCCCATAGTTTTCAACAGATGAGGTTCAAGTTGGATAGCCAAGATGATGCAACTGACAAGCTTGCACCCATGTTTTCAAGTCCGCTTTCTGCATGACGATGTCGGTATAACTTGAGGAAAACTCACTTTGAAGGCAAGGCTAACAGTGAACTTTCCCAAACATCTCCAAAGGGAAAATATATCGATGATGACCAGGAGGGGCCTTGTTAAACACCGGTACGATCCAAGTATCGTGTACATTATATATATGTGATCAGATCACATGTTGAAGTCCTATTGACGCATGTGCCACACAAATCTATCTTCTTGTAGGTGAACTGTTCAAAGAACAAGGCCAACCGTCTGAAAGTGAAATTCCAACAGACGCATGTGATCTCGTAGCTATATTGCACACTGCGAGACTCTTGTAATTAGCTGCTGTTTCACTCTTTTCGCTGTACCATATTATCAGATCTATAGACTTGTTCGAAATGCAGAGGAAAGCCTGCAAGGACCAAAAAGAACCTGAACCAAATGTTGTGGAAATCTTCAAGGACTGTCACACCAGCAAGAAGGGCATGACACACCAGTCCAAAGCCATTTGTTGTAAGTCCTTAATCCTCATGCCTTTTAACTAATACTTACTCTGACTTGTGCCTTGAACTGCATGGTTTGCAGCCAATGTGTATTACTCTTTTCAATTTTATACACAATTGTCTTAGCGTATCATTGCACCTTACAAGGTTTAAAAGGGAGGAGTGATGTTCCTTTGATCTTGACCCGTAATCTAGTTCCGTGCTGGAGGACTTGCCCACACAACATTACAATTGCCTGTTTATGCATTTCTCGGTTGTTTTGTGATATGAATGATGTCATACTATGCTTACCGTATTATAAACTTCGTCTCTTTATCCTTAGCCCTCAATACAATGTGCGAGAAATAGACAATACATTAGCGATGGTACATGGTCATATGTTTGGAACCTGGTTTTATTATGTACTTTGCAATAAAATACAACTAATATTTTACATGGGTTCACCGTAATAAGTTATGTATATAGACCAAAGCTATTTTGTTTGGTTTTGCTGCCTCCTTAATATCTTCTCGCTTTGGTACTACTAATGTAAAACCTCAACTTTTCAAATGAGCTATGGAAAAATGAGGAACCGCCACCTTCTCAAGGTGGCGAGGCAACTATAACCGCAATGTCACTCTTAGCTGCAGTGGGTCAAGACATGTCCACTAACTTGATTGCCAAAAGCACGTTCTGCGTATCTTGGGTTGGTTGTTAAGGCAATATCGTCCAAACCGCCTCATGATCAAGATATGCAAGCTCAAAGCAATGTTGTATCTACGCCTGCACACAAGTCCATTCCCTAACAGAGGCCCTTTGTGAAACAAGGAGAAACATTGCTCAATGTCATCAAGATATGCATGGTTTTGAAACCAGACTATCAGACATTTGCTATGTTGTTCAGGAGCCTAGGGGAAATGAAGGCGAGGGTTATGGTGTTCCATCGGACAATACAGCATGAAAAGCGTAACGGTCGGTCAAATGAACCGAGCTTCTAAACTTACGGTGGTGCATTTATCTCGCTAGATCATTAAGTTTTATGCCAACCTTCCTTTTGTTATATAGTTGTAATTTGTTTTGGTGCGATACAAAATTTATTCTTAACGTGCAGCCACCATTTGAAGAAAACAACAATCCATTTTTGTATAGTGTAGGGTGTTCCCTATATTTGCACTGGTGGCGATCTTTGATGCCGAGTGGATGTAATCTGTGCAATCGCCTTAATAGCCTAGCGTTAGTTTGGGCCTTATTTATTTCCTAGTCTTCTTTTTCCCTGGTTTGCTAGTGGCCGCAACTACCCATGGGCCATATACGGGCCGTAGGATCCATGGGTCTCCTATGGGCCGTCGATAAATGGGCATGTAATCGGTGGGCCTCGGGCCGTCGATAAATGGGCCTAGGGCCGTCGGATAAATGGGTCTACATGGGCCGTAATCGGGCGTAATTGGTATCGGCCCAGCACGGTAACGGGCCGTTAACAGGTCGTAGGACTGCAAAAGCTTAATTCTGTCACAGGCATAACGGGTCGTTAATGGGCCAGAATATAGGACGGGCTGGCCAGAAACGGGCCGACTCTTGCCATGGGCCGAATTTGGCCCATTAGGGTAACAGGCCAGTAACGGGCCGACTCTTGCCATGGGCCGAATTTGGCCCATTTGGGGAACATGCCAGTAACGGGCCGACTCTTGTCATCGGCCGAATTTGGCCAATTAGGGGAACATGCCAGTAACGGGCCGGAAGTAATCGAGGGCCTAAAAGGAGCCCAAGAACGTATGTGCCGTCAATAGGCCGAAAGCTAACACGGGCTGGAAACGGCCCATGTAAATCACGGTCCGTTAACGGGTACAAAGAAAATTACTGTTCATTATGGGCTAGAGTCACCGTGGGCCTGTAAAGGGCCGAAAGATACGAAGGCCTCATATGGGCCGAAAGACGTCGTGGGCCATACATGGGCTGAAAGTGAAATAAATTTGGTGTTATATTTGACGGGCCACATGACGTTGTTGGGCCGATTTCCTTTAGTGCCTTACGGGCCGTAAAATGGGCTATTTGCGAATAGACCGTTAATAGGCTTTTCATGGGCCAGCCCGTTAACTTTTGACCAAGTCAAACGGGCCGGCTTTGTAAGCTAAATGGGCGGTGGTGGGCACGCGTGTCGACATATCATAGGCGCCTATCTCGACCCAATCGACGGTGACCGTGTTTCGTCCGCCAATAAGAATTTTACACGTGGAAATTTCCCATTGGTCGGGCTTTTAACGGGTTATCGGATCCAAAACCCGACCCGATAGCTTAACGGTGTTCCGTTCACGGTGGATGCCACGTGTCGGTCACCCTTGATGAAAGCACTTACGCGGACGCGCGATTTATCGTCATGGAAGTGGACACTTCCGTGATGATAATTATGGTAATGTCATGGAACACTTCTACGATGACAGGTATGACTATCTTGATTCTGTCATAAATTTGTCATGGATGTACATGCATGACAAAAAACGCGACCTACTGTGACAAACACGTATCATCACGGAAGTGTATTTTTTTTGTAGTGATTCCTTCCGTCGGAGCTTCTTCATGATGAGTAATCTCTCGGTTCTAAGTTGTTCATCTTTTTCTTATCCGGAGTTCCAAGTTTTTCTAGGTTGTCTTTTCGCGAAGCTAAATCTAAATCATCGCAAGGCTTCATCTTGTTCTTTCCAACCTTTGTTTCTTTAATCCTTTTGTTTACCGGAGTTCTTCTTGGTGGCTCATAGAGGATTTTACTCATTCTCGTCAAGGTTTCAATTCATTCTTCAAGTCTATCAAGATTCTTGTTGGAGGAGCTCAAGTATATTTTCTTCTTGCGTCTCAAGGTGCAATTAATTCTCCATATTCTATTGAAGTGGAGTTTTGCATTTCTTCTTTCTTCTCAGCTATTGAAGCTTTTTTTGTGGCCAAAATTCACCTCAAATTTTGCAGATGTTTTCAATAAGTCCACAATAAGCTTATTATTTTTGTTGTTGAATTTCCAACAACCCCGTTCAATCCTTCCTTGCAAAGATACTTTTCAAACTCAATTGTGGTAGAAGATGTCATTTTTCTTCTTCATTCTTTTCATTCAACTCTTTCAATTCTTACGAAGGCATTGTGTTGTTCCTCTCGTCAAGTATCATTCCATCCTGTCAAGTTCATGTTCTATTCTTTCCATGTTCAGCCAGAGTGCTGCCTAAATTCTTTTGTTATTGTTCCTTTCCTATCTTGTTCTAACCAAAGTGACCTTTGATTCTCATCATAATCGTCGTTCCTCTTTCTACCCGAGTGCTCTCGACCTTGTTCATCTCTTGCTTTCTTATTTCACCTCATCCTCTTTTCTTCCGTCTCGCTCCTAAGATCTCAGGATGAGATCTTCTTTTAGTTGAGGAGAGTGTCCGATGCGCCATGTGTCTTCCGGTTATTCACCGTCGTTTCCATGTCATTTGTTTGTGTGTTGCACTTTGCCATGTCATCATGTGCATTTCATCTGCATGTTTTTCAAAACTTGCACATGCCCGCGGCACCTCCAAAATATTATTTTATAAGTGGGATAAAAATGTTCTCGAAATGGGATGAAAGTTGGCGTGTGGTGTTGTTATGTTGTAGGTTGGCCGCCTGCCAAGTTTCATTGCATTTGGAGTCCGTTTGATACCGCAACGAATAATTGTGGCCGGTTAATTCGTCGGACGTTTTCGGCCTCCGGAAAATGTCGTCGGGCCTCTATCTCCCTTCTCTCCTGTAGCCCTAATACCAACATGGTGGGACCTTCGAGTTCCTTTCGAATAGGATTGCATATTGGGCGTGACACGTATCAAGCATCCCCAAGCTTAATTCCTGCTCGTCCTCGAGTAGGTAAATGCTAAAAACAGAATTTTTGACGTGGAATGCTACCTAACATATTTATCCATGTTATATTCTTTATTGTGGCATGAATGTTTAGATCCATAAGATTCAAAATAAAAGTTCAATATTGACATAAAAACAATAATACTTCAAGCATACTAACAAGGCAATTATGTCTTCTCAAAATAACATGGCCAAAGAAAGCTTATCCCTACAAAATCATATAGTCTGGCTATGCTCCATCTTCATCACACAAAATACTCAAATCATGCACAACCCTGATGACAAGCCAAGCAATTGTTTCATACTTTTGATGTTCTCAAACCTTTTCAACTTTCACACAATACATGAGCATGAGCCGTGGACATAGCACTATAGGTGGATAAGAAGGTGGTTGTGGAGAAGACAAAAAGCAGGAGATAGTCTCACATCGACTAGGCATATCAACGGGCTATGGAGATGCCCATCAATATATATCAATGTGAGTGAGTAGGGATTGCCATGCAACAGATGCACTAGAGCTATAAGTGTATGAAAGCTCAAAAGGAAACTAAGAGGGTGTGCATCCAACTTGCTTGCTCACGAAGACCTAGGGCAATTTGAGGAAGCCCGTTGTTGCAATATACAAGCCAAGTTCTATAATGAAAATTTTCCACTAGTATATGAATGTGACAACATAGGAGACTCTCTATCATGAATATCATGGTGCTACTTTGAAGCACAAGTGTGGTAAAAGGATAGTAGCATTGCCCCTTCTCTCTTTTTCTCTCATTTTTTTTCTTTTCTCTTTTTTTGGGCCTTCTCTTTTTTTGGCCTTTTCTCTTTTTTTATTTCCTCACATGGTACAATGCTCTAATAATGAAGGTCATCACACTTTTATTTACTTTACAACTCAAGAATTACAACTCGATACTTAGAATAAAATATGACTCTATATGAATGCCTCCGGCGGTGTACCAGGATGTGCAATGAACCAAGAGTGACATGTATGAAAGAATTATGAATGGTGGCTTTTCCACAAATACGATGTCAACTACATGATCATGCAAAGCAATATGACAATGATGATGCGTGTCATAATAAACAAAACGTTGGAAAGTTGCATTGCAATATATCTCAGAATGGCTATGGAAATGCCATAATAGGTAGGTATGGTGACTGTTTTGAGGAAGGTATATGGTGGGTGTATGGTATCGGCGAAAGTTGCGCGGCACTAGAGAGGCTAGCAATGGTGGAAGGGTGAGAGTGCGTATAATCCATGGACTCAACATTAGTCATAAAGAACTCACATACTTATTGCAAAAATCTATTAGTCACCAAAACAAAGTACTACGCGCATGCTCCTAGGGGGGGTATATTGGTAGGAAAAGACCATCGCTCGTCCCCAACCGCCACTCATAAGGAAGACAATCAAAACATATCTCATGCTCCGACTTCATTACATAATGGTTCACCATACGTGTGTGCTACGGGACACACAAACCTTAACACAAGTATTTCTCAAATTCACAATTACTCACTAGCATGACTCTAATGTCACCATCTTCATACCTCAAAACAATCATAAGGAATCAAACTTCTCATAGTATTCGATGCACTTTATATGAAAGTTTTTATTATATCCCTCTTGGATGCCTATCATATTAGGACTAAATTCATAACCAAAGCAAACTACCATGCTGTTTAGAGAGTCTCAAAATAATATAAGTGAAGCATGAGAGTTCATCAATTTCTTCAAAATAAAACTACCGTCATGCTCTAAAAATATATAAGAGAAGCACTAGAGCAAATGACAAACTAGTCCAAAAGATATAAGTGAAGATCAATGAGTAGGCGAATAATTATGTAACTATGTGAAGACTCTCTAACATTTAAGAATTTCATATCTTGGGATATTATTCAAACAGCAAGCAAAACAAAATAAAATGAAATATGGCTCCAAGCAAAACACATATCATGTGGTGAATAAAAGTATTTTTTTTTGAGAAAAAGGAAAAGGCTTTTGCGTTCATTATATTGAAAAAGAGAGATAGTTTGTTACATCCTCCTAGGAGGCACTGGTATAGACGAAACACAAAAACATCAGTGGGCGTCCCAGGTCTATGGGAGGATGACATGCAGGCCTCGAGCACCTGCGGTTGCCCAAAGCGCAGCTTCTTCTTTGATCCTTGCTACCAAGACGCTAGTCGATGGGGTTGCAGCATTGAAGACGCAATCGTTGCGATGCTTATAGGCCATCCAAGGGATCAACAACATTGCGGTTGTGAGTCCTTTATGCATCAGACTGGGCGTGGCCTGCCGCGCCATGCGCCACCAGACAGACAGGGAGCCTTCACCATTAGGCGCGCTACATGGTAGGTGCATCCAAGACAAGACGTCATGCCAAACCTGGTTGGTGAAGGGGCACTCCAGGATCAGGTGGTTCATCGATTCCGGCACCTAATCACAAAGCGGGCAGCGAGGAGGGTGCGGAAATCCACGGCGGCCAAGATGATCGGTTGTCCAGCAGCGTCACAAACTAACGAGCCAGTGGAAGAACTTCACTCGCGGGGGGGCCCAGACCTTCCAGGCAAGCTTCCATGCCGGGCAGGATGTAGAGCCGTGGAAGGTGGCGAGGTACGCGGACTGGGCGGTGTAAGTGCTTGAAGCATTCCACTTCCATTGGAGTTGGTTCGGTTCAGCAGAGAGGGTGTTATGTTCCATGGCTCTCTAGGTTAGCAAGTATTGGCCAATCTCCTGGATGCCAAGGGTGCCATGAATGTCTGAAGCCCACTGGAGCCCCTGAAGACTGTTGGCCACCGTTCTTCTTTTGCGGCTGTGCTTGGGGATGAGGGCATACAGCTGAGGAGCGATCTCAGAGATGGATCGCCGTTGATCCAGCGGTCTCCCCAAAACAATGCCCGTCGACCATCACCAAGGATCATGAAGGTGGATGCGAAGAAGAATGCACGTTCCTCACTTGAGAAATGGAGGTCGAGGCGAACCCATGCTCTATTTCCATCAGTGCATGCAAACCAGAGCCATCTGGTGCGCACGGCGAGGCCCGTGCGCTCCAGGTCGTGGATGCCAAGGACGCCCAGGCTGGTAGGGCGGCAGACGCGGCGCCAATTCACGTGGCAGTTGCCGCCTTGAGCATCGGCACGTCCGGCCCAAAGGAATCCTCTCTGGATCTTCTCAAGGAGTTTGAGGACTTACTTCGGCGGCGCGAGCACAAGGAGCTGATGTAGGGGAATTGCACTAAGCACGGACTTGAAAAAGGCGAGGTGTCCAACCTTGTTCATGAGGTGCGTCTTCCAAGTGGGCTACTTCCCGGTGGTCTTGTCGACGATGGGTTACCGTTGGGCAGCTGTCGGGCGTCGCAAGGTGAGGGGGATGCCCAGATAGGCGACGGGGAACTCCGTGAGGGGGCATCCTAGGCTCGCGACTGCTAGGGCGACCTCGTTGTCTGTGCAATGGATCATCGTGGCCGTGCTCTTCTGGAAGTTGACTCGCAGGCCTGATGCACATCCAAAAAGCTTCAGGATCTCTCTGACCGCCATCGTGTCGCTAGGCGAGGGGTGGCAGAAGAGAAGGACATCGTCGGCATAAAGCGAGGTGATGGAAATCGGGCAGCTGTTGCAGAACGTTGAGCTTGGCAGCTCGGCGGAACAAGTGCCCAAACATGTCGACAGCAAGCACAAAGAGCTGTGGTGACACAGGGTCGCCTTGTCGGAGTCCACATCGATGCTAGATCGCAAGTCCAGGTGCGCCATTCAGGAGGACTTGGGTGCTGGCCGACAACAGCAGGATAGCGATCCAGCCAAGGAAGCGGTCGCCGAATCCGTATCGACACAGGGCCTCGAAGAGAAAGGGCCACGAGACGGAGTCGAAGGCGCGGGTGAGGTTGTCACAGCCCCAGTTCAGCCCTTGCTTGACTTTGTTTATTCATCATGCCATCATGTTCATTCCAAAGAAATTTGAAATGGGGATTGTTGAAACCCTAGCACCAAATGAATTCAACTAGGTTCAATAAAAAAATATTTTCAATGACCCAGAATGCCTTTTGGAAATGTTCATGATTTCTGTTAAAGGTGAAAACCTCTTCCAAAAATGATGAATATATTTATAGGCCAGTCTGGATTTTTGAATTAAATCTTATTGTATTTGACTTTGGGCATTTAAATATTATAAATAATTAAAATGTTCAAATAATGTTGGAACTATTTTTTGGGCCACTAAAATAATTCAGCAAGTGTCCATGAATACTTTCAGGATTTTAGGAAATGCCTTGGTATTTTTCCTAAGCTCAAAACAGAGGCAAATAATTAGAAAACAAAAACTAAATAGGAAACAGTTTGAAAGAGAGAGAAGGATTACCTGGTGCTCACCTGGCAGCCCATCTGGCCGGCCCAGCCCACCAGGGGCAGGGAGGTCTTCTTCCTCCCGCCAGTCGGATGCACAGCGCGTGCCCGAGACGCGCACAGCCACCGCACGCCACCTCCTGCTTGCCGCTTCCCCCTCGTCGCCCTGGACCTTCCTCGTGACGCCACGCACCCCCCTGGACCTCTCTAACCATCTCCCGTGCTTCCTCCCCCTTCTCTGCTCTCTCCCCGCACGCGCCCGAGCGGAGCTAGTTGCCGCCGCTCGCTGCTGCTGCAACCATCGCCTCCCCCTCGCTTCTCCGAAGTGCCCACAAACTTTGCCTCGACCCCCTCTTCCTCCCCACCGAGACGCGCCTCGTCGGAGGCCCTGCATCGCCGCCATCTTCATCAACTTCGTCGCCGGCCGCCGGAGATCTCTCTCGCCGCCCCGCTCGCCCCGGTGCTTCCCCGAGCATGCCGAGGCCACCATTTCTCTCCCCGTGAGCCCCTGATCATTCTCCCCCTCTCCGTTTCCTCTCTAGCATGTTGTAGCTACCGCGCCACTCTCACCCAACAGCGTCGCCGCCAAGGCTCGCCGGCGATGACGCTCCGGTGACCAATCGGTCCCGGGCATGCGTCCAATGTCCTCACCGCACTGCCAGACGCCAGAGGGTGCTAACCCCGCCTCGCCAAGGCAGCTGTGGCCTCGACCTCGAAGCTCACCCGAGCTTGGCCGCGCCGCCTCCGTGGATGTGGCCATCGCCTCTCCGGCGACGAGGCCTCTCCGACCTCTCTGGGCCGACGCGGTCGAGCGCTGGCTACCATCTTGGTGGCCTTCACACGCCGCCGCCCGTAGCGCCACTCCGGCGAAGCTCCGCCCTTGGAGTTTGGTCGTGCCGGCGAACTCCGGCGAAGTCAACGTGTCACTTAATTAGCGCTAATGACCGTGCTAATTGGCCTCTCTCAATCGACATATGGGCCCCACGCCTATAATTAATCTTAGTTTATTTCTGTTATATATAACTAACCACAGAGGCCCCACGCCGCCTTTGACCGCTTGACCGGGCTGTTGATCGCCCCACATGTCATGTTGACTTTCTTGATGTGGGCGCTGACCGACCCACTGGTTATTGACACTAACCAGTTGACCATCGACTGGTGGACCCTGGTCGAGGTTTGACTGACCCGCCTGTTGACCTGCTGAGGTCAGCATGACCTAATGCTGATGCAGTAAGTATTTTCTGGAATTAAAATAAATCAAAAAAGGTTTATAAATTTCAGAAAATGCCCTAAACTTCTAAAAATCATAGAACTTAAACCGTAGCTCAGAATGAAATAAATTATATATGAAAAATGATCATAAAAATCTAATCTATCCATCTGTACCATTTTCATGCATGTTAGAACAACTTATACCTGCTGATCAGGTCAAATCAATTAAATGGCATTTAAACTCTCACATATGGAGTTTGAATTTGAACCTAGTGTTCAAACCAACCCCATTTAACTTGTGCTAGATGCATTAGGCCAATCAACAAAGATATTGCCATGACATTATCATGCATCATAATTGTTGCATTGCATTGATTGTGTTCCTCTTTGTTTGCCGGTATTTGTCCCCTCTCAGTAAGACGTGTACCGACGATGAGATCGATGACACTCATGAAGAGCTATAATATCTTCAGAAGTGCCAGGCAAGCAAAACCCCCTTGTTCATTCCGATACAATCCCACTCTCTCGCTCCTGCTCTCTTTTTATCGCATTAGGACAACAACGGTTCATCTATTACTTGTCATGCGTAGCTGAACCCCTTTATCCTCTACATGACCTATCATTCCACATTAATTAGATGAAACCCACTAGCATGAGTAGGAGTTGTTTGAGCCTCTGTTGTGCCTACTCATTCATGCTTGTTTTTCATGCCTGCCATCGCTTAGAGTTGAGTCAGTCCGATTCATCGGAATGAATTGGAATGGTGTGTGAACATGTCCTACTGTGTGAGCTAAGTGTGTGAACACGATTTGGTAAAGAAGCGGTGAGAGGCCATGTAGGAGTACATGGTGGGTTGTCTCATTGAAGCCGTCCTCGTGAACTGAAGTTACGTGTTTGTGATCCATGAACAGTTACTACCACACATTGGGATCCTTAATTGACTCTCTCGGCTTCTTAACCACCCTTGTCCTTTGTCCGGAGTTGCAAAGTAGTTTCGTGTTTGTAGCATGTCGGGGAGCACGCAGCGCTGACCTTAGGGGTGGGCTGTGTTGCGGTAGGCACGCGGCATGATGTACCGATTCGCCCGTTTGGTGTCTCGGGAACCCTGCACACATCGTTCGGGGCCGTTAGTGGAAACCTCGGCCGGCCTCCCTGCGGATGGAACCCGAATAGGCGATAAACCTGGACTAGGGATGTCGGTGTCAAAACCGGCGGTTCTCGGGTAGGGGGTCCCGAACTGTGCGTCTAGGCGGATGGTAACAGGAGACAAGGGACACGATGTTTTACCTGTGTTCGCCCTCTTGATGGAGGTAAAACCTCACGCCCCGCTTGATTAATATTGATGATGTGTGTTACAAGAGTGGATCTACCAAGAGATCAAAGAGGCTAAACCCTAGAAGCTAGCCTATGGTATGATTGTTGTATATCTCTATCGACTAGCCTGGCCTCGGTTTATATAATGCACCAGAGGCCTAGGATAACAAGAGTCCTAGCCGAATACGCCGGTGGGGAGGAGTCCTTGTCTTGATCGCCAAGTCTTGTGGAATCTTCCTTGTATGCGGCAATCGTCCGGGCTGGCCCATGAGTATACGACCATGGGGATCCCCGCCCAATCCAACTGATCGGGAGACGACGTGGTGAGTACCTCGCCGGTGTCAAACCGCGGATCTCGGGTAGGGGGTCCCGAACTGTGCGTCTAGGCGGATGGTAACAGGAGACAAGGGACACGATGTTTTACCCAGGTTCGGGCCCTCTCGATGGAGGTAAAACCCTACGTCCTGCTAGATTTATATTGATGATGTGTGTTACAAGAGTAGATCTACCACGAGATCAAAGAGGCTAAACCCTAGAAGCTAGCCTATGGTATGATTGTTTTTCGTCCTACGGACTAAAACCCTTCGGTTTATATAGACACCGGATAGGGTTAGGGTTACACAGAGTCTGTTATGGTAGGAGATCTACATATCCGTATCGCCAAGCTTGCCTTCCACGCCAAGGAAAGTCCCATCCGGACACGGGACGAAGTCTTCAATCTTGTATCTTCATAGTCTTGGAGTCCGGCCGATGATGATAGTTTGGCTATCTAGACACCCCCTAGTCCGAAACTCCCTCAGTAGGCCCTGAACCAGGCTTCAATGATGACGAGTCCGGCGCGTATATTGTCTTCGGCGTTGCAAGGCGGGTTCTTCCTCCGAATAATTTATAGAAGATTGTGAACACCAGGATAGTGTCCGCTCTGCAAAAATAAATTCCACATACCACCGTAGAGAGAATAATATTACACAAGATCAATCTGGCGACATATTTTGTGGCGTGACGTCACACCACTACCAAGCCTTTATTCAAATTGTTTTTACTGCTCCACCTCGGCTTAGCTAAGCGGTTTCCTTGGCACGCCTTGTCGAGGTAGAGATCGTGTTCCCTTATTCCGGATTCCCATCAATACGGACGTGGGTAACCCAACCGCGCAATTGATTGTGGCGCTTGGGAGATAAGCGAGTTTTACCAGGCCGGTGGGGACACATGTTTTTGTCCGCCCATATAAGGGGATAAGGATCCAGTCCTTTTACCTGCGCCTTCTTCCTCCTTGGCTTATCCATCTCCGCAAACTCGAGCTCCAGCGCCCAAGTCCGCACTTCTCACCTCAACCTTCTCCAATTATGTCCGGAGCGGGAGGCAAGTGGACAGCCTCCTCCGTCATGGAGGGGCAGATCAAGAAGCTGCGCGACGCCGGATATCTGTCCAAAGAACATCGCAAGATCGGCTCCCCGACGAGGGAGAGCTCGCCCCAACCCCAGGCCCCATGAGAGGGTAGTATTTCTTCCCCAATTCCTCCGCGGACTGGGCTTCCCGCTTCATCCCTTTGTCCGGGGGCTCATGTTCTACTACGGCCTAGATTTCCATGATCCGGCCCCGAATTTCATCCTCAACATCACGACGTTTATCGTCGTGTGCGAGGCCTTCCTCTGCATCCAGCCCCACTTCGGCCAGGCTCAAGACCTTCAAAGGTCAAGTCAAGGTTGTGAAGGGCAGCCAAGCGGAGTGCGGAGGCGCCATGGTGGGCAGGATGTCCCACGTTACGTGGCTGGAGGGCACTTTCATGGAAACCATCAAGGGGTGGCAATCGGGGTGGTTCTACATCACCGAGCCGCGTGACCCTGATTGGGAAGCGGCCCCCGAATTTAGATCTGGTATTCCCACACTACTCTCCTCCTGGAAAGAGAGTGGCCGAATTTGGGGGGATTCGGAGGAGCTGACCGGACTCCAAGCCTGCATCCAAAAGCTGGTGGACAAGAATCTCAAGCTTGTCAACGTAGTCCAGGTCATGCTCATCCGCCGGATTCTCCCGTGTCAGCGACGGGGCTTTAATATGTGAGAGTTTGATAAGGCACAGCACCAGACCCTGAGCGGGCTCTTCGACACTACGCATTTAAGATGTCCGGAAGGTGCTGTTCAAGGGCGCCAAGCTCCTGCATCCTCTACCAAGATCGCGGATTCTCGCTCGCAATGTCCAGCTGACGAGGTAAGTGATTTCACCACTTGTTTTCCATAGTTTGGCTCTATGCAGGATCTAAACTCCCCTTGCCTTTGATAGGAATGGCGGCCCCATTGCCAGAGGACCCAGCGGACGCCCGCCTAACGGGGTTGCTGGCTCCGGCACCCCACGTGGTGCCGGAGAAGAAGGCCAAGAAGACGGCCACGGGGACTCGGAAGAGTTCCCATTTTCAGGTGCTACCGGATGATGAATCTGAGGCCGACTCCTCCTACCAAGGTGAGGGGGAGAAGAAGAAAGCCTCTCAGCCGGGGAGGAAAGAAAGGAAGGCCTCCCCAACAAGGGAGGCCAAGGGTCCAAGAAGGAAAAACTCTTCCTCCGGACTGCTCTGCCGCCAAAGTGACGACGCATTTAAGATCGGCATCCAAGGGCCAAGCCTCGGCGAGATCGTAAGTATCCGGACTCTCGAATAACCTCAAGGTTTTTGTTTTCGCCACATAACATCTTTCTAATGCCGCATACAACCTCAAGTCCGCCAAGGATGATCTTCCTGCTTGCCGGCGGGTCCTTGGGTGCGCCGGATATGGATTCCTTCGACCGCCTCCACCCCGTGCCGTGGGATTTGACGCCGAGGTGGGATCCCGCAAAAGGACCCACCAGAGGGTGAGGCCCCGGAGGTGTCGCAGGACACCCTCCCGGACTGCACTGGACTCAGCCGGAGGCCGCAGTGGCTCGAGTCCGTGGGCGACCCCTTTGTAAGAAGGGCAAGACGAGATGCCGGCTGCCTCCGTCCAACCGGAGGTGCCGGATAATTTGCTGGAGGCGCTCAATGGTGCCTCCATCAAAGAGGAACAATGCACTGTTATGAGTGCGGTGATTCAGAAGGTTCAGCTCGCCAAGAGCGGGCTGGCCGAAGCCTGCAATAGCCTTCTAACAGGCTTTGAGGTAAGAATTTCAACATATGTAAAATGGTACCGCCAGAGACAAGAGGCCCCCGATGCTCGGTTTGGTGTTCGGAAAGAAAAGCCGGACCGAGGATCTTTAGAAAGATAAACGCAGGAGTCATAAAAATATGTCAATATGGGATTGCATGTGCCGCTGACCTCCACAGACCGATCGCTGGAGGTCAATACTTTGAAGAAAAACCTCGAGCGGTCCGAGAACGAAGCTCGCCATGCCAAGAAGCAGCTCGAGGAAAAGAAGGTGAGTAATACCTTATGAAAATTGTACCTTACGTAAAAGGATTTGGTTGCAAGAAAAATGACAAGGATAACGTGGGTATTGTAGGGGCCGCTAACGAGGTGGCGACCTGAAGGAGGCGGTGGCCGCGGCGTAAGCGACGCGGCCGCGAACGCACCGAGCGAGAGAAGTAGGAGGCGCGGTGGCGGAGGTACAGCAAGAGCTCCATGATCTCGTGAAAAAACATGAGAACTTGGAGCGTGACTCGAAGACTCGAGAGTCTGAGCTTGCAACGGCTCTTGAGAGTGCCAAAACCGCTAAGGCCGAAGCCTACAAGGCCCTCCAGGAGATTGAAGCGGTGAAGAAAATAGCAGCAGGTAAGGCATTTTTCATACATAGTAAGCATGTGAGTGTTAATTACCTGTTGCTTACCCGAATTCGGAGCTCTCCAGGGGCGTTCGAAGAGCTTCCTCGCAGCGTGTCCGATGCTGCCGCATTCTACCGGGCCGAGGAGGGGAGTTCAACGGAGAAGGTCTTCTGGTCTTAGTATGCTGAGGCCGGACATCCGGCAGTTTCTTGGCGACCACCAAGTAGCTGGTCGAGCTCCACAAGGCGGCCGAACAGGCCATGAAGGGCCTTATAGTTTGGCTGTGGCCTAAGGAGGCCATGCCCGAGCTACTTCGGCCTGGTGCGGCGGGCGGTGGTGGATGCGCGTCTGGGTTGAAGTTATCAAGCATTCCGCTTGTATCGAGGGTGCCCGTCGGGCCTTGCCCGCAAAGGTGCACCGGGCAAGATGGATGCCTGTAAGCTCGTGGACGGACCCGCCACCAGAGGGCAAGGAGCATCGCACGCCCAAGATGTATTATAAGAGTGTGCTGAAGGGCGCCCGCACTAGTGCGGGTGAGTGCTCCAAAGATGTAATATTTGAGTAGACTCGCATTTTGTTATCCCGCGCTGAAAACTTAGTTCATATGCGCTTAAGCAACGCTTGTTAATTTAAAATATTACCTTACGTGGTGGCTGTTTATCAAATCCGAGAGATGGCAAGTCGTCGGCTTCAAATTTCCCCATGCCACGAAAGTGTCGGGGTGTTCGGGATAAACTTGAGCGCTCTTGTTCCCATTTTTGGGTCCATCTAGGGAGGCGCCAACACAACGGTAACAAGGCAACCGGACTTATAATGCTTGAACACTCTCACTTAGCCATAGAATTCTATTATTTTAAATTTCGGCTAAGCCACTATTCTTCGGAAGGCCGATTTTGGGGCGCTTATCCACGCCTTGGCCGACAAAGATCCGCTCCTCGCCTAAGTGGCATAAGTCTTTAAGGACTCGCAGAAACCTCTCGAATAGCGACCGGTCTCTCGCCTCATCATGACGGCCAGTTTTAGCTTTCTCCATCGAGGTGTTAACTCACCAATCTGGGCGGAATCGAAGTGGTTCTCCCGGTGCTACCTTAGCCGATATAACGGAACGTAAGGTACCAAAACACGGAGCCGGGCAAACCCAACTATTGACCCAAGACATGATTCGAGCCGATGCATATAGTGCTATAAGTTCGGGTGCCGCACTTGTGAAAGTGTTCGGACTCATCACACCATAACGCAGGAAACATAAGCCCCTGGTGTATATTAGCGGTACCAAAGTGTACGGATGCAACATGTCGTGAATGAACATATGTATGAAAAAGAAATGCAATTATAAGCAAAAAGGTGATGCATTGTTTTATTCAATAAGTGCTGCTACGAATGCAGAACGATACAAATAGTGCGATAAGCAAGGTAGGAGACTGTTTAAACATGTCCCTTCCGTGGGTAGGCTGCAGATTGGTGTATGAAAATGCTCGTAAAGGAGACCACCAGATATTCGTTGTAGCCTTTATCCTTCCCCGTCATTGCATTGTGAGTTCGGCAGGTCTGCTGCCGGACAGGGCTTCTGACAAACGGAGTCCTGTGTTTAAAAAGTAAAAGGTAAAAAGAAAAGAAAAAGGAATGACACACTTGAGAGCCCCTTGTGTGGTTGAGCCGCAGTCTGGGTGTATTGTGGTCGTGCCCCCCTCCCCATGGTATCTTCAGAGCATAATGGTGTACGCGAAGGACCTGCTTTGACGTTTCGCAGGAGCTGGGGTTGGGGCCGCACTGCTACGCGTGCTCAGAACGTGCCAGGTGGTCTTGTTGTAAGTTACTCCGGCGCCGCTTGGCTGTGTCCGCCGCTTAACTGGTCGGATTCGATAATTGCCTTAAGAGGCTGCATTGCACTTCGCCGCGAGAGTCGGCCAGATGTTCCTCCGCGGAGGGAACGCTCGATGTTTCCGCTGACCGTAATGACTCCTCGAGGGCCCGGCATCTTGAGCTTGAGGTATGCGAGTGCGGCACCGTGTTGAACTTTGCAACGCTGCACGTCCCGAGCAAGGCATGATAGCCGCCGCGAACGGAACTATGTCGAAGATTAACTCCTCGCTTCGGAAGTTATCCGGGATCCAAGACCACTTCCAAAGTAATTGAGCCTGCATAATTGGCTTCTACACCTGGTATGACGCCTTTAAAGGTCGCTTTTGGTAGGTTTAGTCCTTGAGGGTCTATGCCCATTTTGGCGACCGTATCCCGGTAAAGCAGGTTCAGGCCGCCGCCGCCCATCGGGACTCGTTAGGTGAAATCCATCGACGATTGGGTCTAGGACCAGTGCGGCGAATTCGCCGTGGCGGATGATGGTGGGGTGGTCCCTTCGGTCAAAAGTGATCGGGCAGGAGGACCATGGATTGAACTTCGGGGCAACTGGCTCCATCGCATAGACATCCCTGAGTGCACGCTTCCGCTCCCTTTTGGGTATGTGGGTTGCGTATATCATGTTCACCGTCTGCATCTGTGGGGAAACCCTTCATCCTCTATTGTTCGGGCGTTGGGACTCGCCCTCGCCATCGCTATGCAGCCCCTTGTCATTGTTTTCGACAATTAAGTTGCTCGCCTGTTGAATACCCAACAGTCCCTGTTGGTGTGGTTAGCTGGCTTTTCGGAGGTGCCGTATCCGCACAAGCGGTCGAGTATTCGGACCAAACCGACGGACCCGAGTAGTTCGCTTTGAATGGCTTTTTCCGCTGACCGGGTTTAGAGCCTTTGAATCCTGCATTGACCGCCAGATCCTCAATATTGTCGCCGTTAGTGCGGCGCTTGTTTTTGTTATGATGCAGCTGCCGCTTTTGGTCCTTGAACCGGACCGCCAGAATTTTGCTTTGAGGTTGTTGCTGCGTGCTAGCTAGCCTGTCCTCACCCGCCAGAAGCGGGTCATGAGTGATGTGAGGGCTGCCATGGATTTCGGCTTTTCCTGTCCTAGGTGCCGGGCAAGCCACTCGTCATGGATGTTCTCGCTTGAAGGCCACGAGGGCCTCCAGATCCGGACGGTCGACGATTTGGTTTCTCTTGGTTAAGAACCGTGTCCGTAATTGTTCCGCCGATTCGTCTGGCTGCTGAATTATGTGGCTTAGGTCATCAGCGTCGGTGGTCGCATATAAGTGCCCCGGAAGTTATCGAGGAATGCGGTTTGTGTCCTCCCAGCTCCCAATTGACTCTGGCGGCAAGCTGTTGAGCCAATGTTGGGCTGGTCCTTTAAGCTTGAGGGGAGGTATTTGATGGTGTGAATATCGTCAACTCGGTACATGTGGATGTGAATGAGATATTCTTCGATCCAAACCTCGTGGTATTTTGTGACATCATAGGATTCAATATTGACGTGTTAAAACACTTCGGGGATATGATGATCCATTACTTCGTGCGTGAAGCATAGTGGGTGTGCGCGCCTGCATCGGGCGATATCACGATGGAGCTCAAAAGAGCTTGGTCTGTTTTGTTCGCCCGGCCGGACTTATCAGGTCCGGGCGCGACGGTTGTCGCCACGCACTGCATGCCCAAGCGATCCATAGATCGATCTTGATTGTCTTGCCTTGTCCTCCAATATATCTCGCAGGTCCAGAGCGTTCCCCTTTGGCCAAGTGCTTTTTGAGCGATGCCGGGGTACGGTTCTAGTGGAGGGCCTAGAGGCCTCTCTGTCGCGGCCACGGGGTGGTCGGTCAGCCGTATTGTCTCCTGGTGATGCAGGTTCGTAAGCCTCCTCCTCTAATCAGGGGAGCAGCTTGCATTTAGGGTAGCTTTTGGAGGGGCGTTCGAGCTCATGCTCTTCGGCCGCGAGGACTTCGGTCCATCCGCCGGCCAGCAGATCCCGATCAGCTCTAAGTCGTTGCTGCTTTTTCTTTAGGCTGTTTGCCGTGGGCTATAAGCCTGCGTCTAAAACGCTCTTGTTCGACGGGATTCTCGTGCACGACGAATTCATTGTCGCCGAGGCTTGCTTCGTCTTCGGAGGGAGGCATATAATCCTCTACCTCTTCTTACGCCGCTCTCTCTTGAGGGCTGGCGTCTTCATCCTCCCCGCGATGGATCTTGCCGGAGTGGATTGTCTTCGGCGTTATCCGCGATTGTTATCTCCGGTGCCGGAATCTTCATTCTTGCCGTGGGCGGATTTAGAGCGGCGCACCGACGCGGGCGCTTGGGCTGCTTCTTGAGGGGTCATCCTCCGTTGTTCCATCGCCGCTTCCATCTTTTGGGATGTCCATCATGTATATGTCGTATGACGAGGTGGCCTTCCAAAGGCCCTGTAGGGCGCTGGGTCTCGTTGCCTCTCGCATCGCCGTCCATACCGCCGATGCCTTGAGTCGTAGTCTAGCATGTCGGTTAGGGTCGCCGACAGCGGCTACCAAGTGGGTGGTGGGTGGGCGCCGAATTTCTTCGTCGATCAGATCCCAACCTTCTCGACCGTAGTCCGCCAGGCTCCCGGATAAAGAGAGAGACTTTAGTGAATTCAGGATGTCGCCAAAAGGCGAAGTCTTGAAAGATGTCCGCGGCCGTGAACTCCATAACGGGCGCCCAATCGGATTCGATCGGCAAGGGCGCGGAGGGTTCAGAGTCCGGATAGGAGTCCGGCACCCTGGAGTCGAGGTCTTCACAAAGGACAGGAATGGAGTTCGGCTCGATCACCGTAGAGATTAAAGCCCCCGAGGTGGTGTCCAACCACTCGTCCTCGATCGGGGAATCCGGCTCCGGATTAAGGGTTGGAGCGGATTCTGGTGCGGCCTCCGTGGCAATCGCTCGCTGCAGAGCTAGATCATGCCCATCGAGACAAAGGCGGCGCTGCTATTGGGGCTCGAATCCGTCGAAGATCAAGTCTCCGCGGATATCGGCCGTATAGTTTAGGCTTTCCAAATCTGACTCGACGGCCAGGGGCGTAGCTTCGATCTGCTCCAGATGGCTGCTTAATTGGCCCGCAGTGCAAAGCCGCCGAACACGAAGATCTGTCCGGGAGAAAAGTCTCACCTGGACCGTGTCGTTGTTGATGATCAAAGGAGCCATCAGGCCTATCGGCTGACGCATACGAGGAACTCTCAAAGATCAATGTCGGTGTCAAAACCGCGGTTCTTGGGTAGGGGGTCCCGAATCAGGCGCCTAGGCGGATGGTAACAGGAGACAAGGGACACGATGTTTTACCTGTGTTTGGGCCTGTTGATGGAGGTAAAACCTCACGTCCCGCTAGATTAATATTGATGATGTGTGTTACAATAGTAGATCTACCACGAGATCAAAGAGGCTAAACCCTAGAAGCTAGCCTATGGTATGATTGTTTTTCGTCCTACGGACTAAAACCCTCCGGTTTATATAGACACCGGATAGGGTTAGGGTTACACAGAGTCGGTTACAATGGTAGGAGATCTACATATCCGTATTGCCAAGCTTGCCTTCCACGCCAAGGAAAGTCCCATCCGGACACGGGACGAAGTCTTCAATCTTTTATCTTCATAGTCTTGGAGTCCGGCTGATGATGATAGTTCGGTTATCCGGACACCCCCTTGTCCGGAACTCCCTCAACCCCCTAGTCCAGGACACCGTCAGTAGCCCCCTGAACCGGTCTTCAAGTTGGGGACACTCCTCGATTCTTCCGAACTGTTCTTCATCTTCGGTCGTCGGTCTTGAAAACTGGTTCAACAAATCTGCTCATCTTCGATCGTGAGGATCGCCTAAGTGCATACGAAGAGTTTACACGTTGGGTATCCGAGGAGCCCCTTTAAGTTTCCGGCCTTTATCAATGCCTTGTTATTTTTATGCCACGCCTCGGGTTTGAAGTTATTCCTGGAGGCAGTGTCCTCTTGCGTCCGAGCTCTAACGCCGGACTACATTCGAGGTATCTTTGCAGCCGAGCACCAACGCCGGATCGCTTCCCAGCTCTATCGCCGGACTATGTATCCGAGCTCCAACGCCGGACGGTATCCGAGCTCCAACGCCGGACTATGTATCCGAGCTCCAACGCCGGACTGTATTCGTGGTGTCGTAAATCACCTTGGTTCAAAGAAGTTTGAAGGAGTTTAGCCGAGCTTAATGCCGGAAATGCCCTCTATGGAGCCAGCCACTAGCGTCCGAGCTTTATGCCGAAGTGCTTTTGAGGTGGTGCACCACCCCAAATGTGGGCCGATTTTTGTCAATATTTTTGATTGATGCAATTTATTCTCTGCCGAGATACATGGCCAGTAGCCCTCAAGGTGTGTATCGGTCTAAAACCCGAGATGCCCATGAAGGATGACATAAGACCGCTGATCCTCAGAGGCCGAGGCTCAAAGTTGATTTGAAAAATCGGTCCGAGGATCAAGTCCTAGCTCGGCAGAATACTTCGGACACAAAAAGCGGCGTGCTCGATCCTCAAGACTCAAAGTTGGGTGCGGCCGACCAACCCGAGGATCAAAATCTCCTCGGAGACTGTATTACACTTAAAATTTTCTCGCATTGGATGTGCAATGCAAGAGCCCCCGAGGCAATCGGGTCGGGTGGCAACACCAGATCAGGGGATCGATGTGCCCCTTTAATATTTGTAAATAATAAGCCCGAAGCTCAGTAGCCCCCGAGCCTTAATGCGGGCACGGGTGGCCGAATTAAGGATCGATATCCATAGTAAAATCACAAATTATGTGTAATGACTCAATATATCCAAGTACTTTATGTCATTAATGCTCGGATCCGCATTGTACAAAACTTTGTTGACCGACCATCGGCTTCAACCTCCTCGGCCAAGAGTCGAGGAGTGTTTGTCCTATTTTATAAAGCCTTTATGAGGGCAACGATTTACGACAAACAAGGCAATCTGGCCATACGGTTTTATAAACAAAGGTACGCAGAGAGATGTGTTATATCACTGTTTAACAGAAGAAATGTCTTCCATAGAAAATAGTCTCGCTATCGGTTCCTTTCTTTGATTGTCATGCTAAGCATGATCATGAAACCTCAGCTCCAATGTAAGAGCAAAATATCGAGGATTTAGTTTGGGAGGCCAGTTAATAGCCCTCGTAGTGTTCGCCATACGAGGTCAAGCCGAAACACTTCGCCAATTTTATAATGGTCCGCTATTTAATATAGTCATCGGATCGCTGACCAGTTTACACCTATTGTGACAGTCAGCCGGCTTTTCTCCATCGAGGTGCTTAACCATGCGAGCTGGAAGCACAATCGCAGTGGTTCTCCTTGCACACCTAGCTGAACAAAGCGGAACGTAGGAGGCAAGCGCGGAGCCGGGCAACCCAACTATTGATCAAGACACAATTCAAACTGATGCATATATAGCAATATCCGAGAATGTTTTGCGAATCTCTGAAGGTGTCCGTTGCAGACCGCGAGACTTGTGCGAAAACACACAAATAGTTAAAAGTGCCAAAAGCTTGGAAAACCAAAAACGCCAATAAAAACATGACGTCCAACAAGATCAAGTGTTCGTGCCAATCTGAAAATTGGACTTTAGAAAAAGTGCTTCGCCGTGCTTTAACTTTGCAACGACTAAGAAGAAAAACACTTAGTATGAAACGGCTCAAATAAACATAAGAGCCCCCAAATGACTTGGGTAAAAGTTGACTATAAAATGTAAGGTGACATGTAGAATGCCTTCTAGCCGGATTGTAGATCGTTTGTCGTAGCGGACCTTTTCGCTTCAACCTCTGGACCCAGTAGTCCGGAGTGTGTCCGAATACCCTCGCGGTTATAAAAACCGGGGCATGTGTGGAGACCAGGCGTAGGGGTCATTAGTGCTTTATCATACAAGTGCCCAACTAGTTATGTTATATTACATGGTTAGTAAGAAACATCTTCCAGGGAGAATTGTTCTGTTAGGGGTTCCTTTCCCTGGGAGGCATGCCCTAAAGTGCATGTAATGATCATGAAAAAGAGCAGGAAAACATCCGGGGCAGGTAAATAAATAGGTAAGAAATCATCTTTTAGTTCACCGACCGAGTATTCCCTTAAGAACGCTTAGCTTTCGCTTCACCTACCGAGGTACACATCCGGCTGACCCGGCAAGAATAATCGCAGAGGTGCTCCCTTTACCACCTAGCCAAACAATCGGGAACGAGGGGTAAGCACAGAGCCGCAAACCCAGCTTGGCCAAAACTTAAGTCATATCGATGCATATAATGGTGAATAAAAGGTACATGCGGAAGTGTGACACATGTGTTGGGCATAAAGCCTGAATTAATAAGCTTCATTAAAGAAGCCCCTGTATAATGAGCTGGTAGCACGTCAAGTGTAAAAGCGAACAAAGTTTCGACAATTAAAATTTTTACAAGCAACTTTTTTCCAAAAAAGTATAATGCTTGGTCGAACCGAACACAAGTTAGAAAGTAAAGCTTTGAGCATGAAAGCGACTTAGCTGGTTAATGTGTTCGGTATTGACGATGCGGTCCGAGCTTGATGCGGGAAAAGGTTCCATCCCCAAGCCGTCCCGAGGTGGCGGAGCAAAGAGCTCGCACCGTGGAAGTGGTGACATAGTAATAAAAAATCGTTGCATAATAAATAATTTATGCAAAGTGAGTAATAAAAGAAATATGGCCTGGCGCCAAGTCGATGTCGATGCGTGTCGTCGGCGTAATGCAATAAAGGTGTGGCAAAGCTCGGATTCGCTGTGTCGGTCCGAAGTTCGGATGCGGCGTTCGCCGGACTATGTACGGAAACTGACCGAACCATCATGCGACCGTCGATAATGCGGCCACCATTTGATAGACCTGTGTACATATGATGGACAGACCAGAGTAATAATTCCTTGGGAAAAATTAACCCAAACAAGCAAAAAGAAATACTAGGATTAATAGCACCTGGTTTATTTGTTGTAGCAATCCGAAGGAAGGTGATTCCCAAAATTGGGACTCGATCCGCGCACCCATTGCCTGGTCGGCTAGTGATGCCGAAGTGTCCGGAGTAAGTTGATGAATGGCGAAGCCCCTGGTCCAGCCGAGATGTCTAAGTAGGTCGGCGTGATGGACACCAGCTTGAAGAAGCAATAGTGCGGCCCTGCCGATGCAGGTCGTGACGTGGTCGATGCCGGCTTGATGAAGTGACCGTGCGGCGATGCCGGTATGCCCGCTCCGTGTAATCCATGGGGCGGTGATGTTGGTGATGATTTATCCTTCGCGATGCCAGACTCTTGTTCGGCTTGGCGAGATGATGATCCGAAGAAGTTGAGCTCGGCTCAACAATGTGACGACGTGTCTAGCGCAGGTCGGCAGCCGTGGAGCAATATTGCCGGACTGGTTTGACACCAGCATGATCATGTTTAAAAGATCTTAAAGTTAGTGGGATGTGTTCGGAAACAAAACACAATACCCCATACAAAACTTCCTTCAAAAAGGATGTCCGAAATCCCGTTCATAAAAAAGACGAACTCGGGTCGGATTCGTTCTCGCGCAGAAAACAGATCCGAAAAGTGATGCACTAATCGGAAGGTTCCCGGAGTTTGGACGGTCGGATCGACCTGAAATTTTGAGGGATGGTAGATATAGGAATTCCGCAGCCAATCAACGGTTGGATCTTCCAAAGGAAGTCCGGGCTAGAAGCTGAACACCGCGCCCTAAAATCGTCCGGATTCTCGTCCAGATTCAATGCGGCTCCGATATATCGGAGATTTCCAGAGATTCCCCCATCGGAACTCGACGAAATTTTCCAGGGTTGTTGTAGACTCAATTCCGAACAATTCCACCGAAGCGATCGTCAAACCGACGCTCGAGGAGGCGGTGGCGGCAGATACAAGATTGCTGCCCAGAAAAACAGCGCGGTCGCCCGAGGGCAATGTTGACGTTGAGCCCCCAGGCTCCCTGGATGATTCCTCCATGATCTTGATAGAGATCGAAATTGATGTTGATGGAGGCCCTCATCCGAACATGACGATCGGAGGTAGGGCGCAGTCCTTGGTCGAGCCAAGGTGACCAATGAAATGGTGACGAAGATGCCGGTTGCAGTTGATCTGCAGCGAGCCATCGACCTTTTGCCGAACACACAGAGGAACTCTCAATGAAAGCACCAATGTCGGTGTCAAACCCGGCGGATCTCGGGTAGGGGGTCCCGAACTGTGCGTCTAGGCGGATGGTAACAGGAGACAAGGGACACGATGTTTTACCTGTGTTCGGGCCCTCTTGATGGAGGTAAAACCTCACGCCCCGCTTGATTAATATTGATGATGTGTGTTACAAGAGTGGATCTACCACGAGATCAAAGAGGCTAAACCCTAGAAGCTAGCCTATGGTATGATTGTTGTATATCTCTATCGACTAGCCCGGCCTCGGTTTATATAATGCACCGAGAGGCCTAGGATAACAAGAGTCCTAGCCGAACACGCCGGTGGGGGAGGAGTCCTTGTCTTGATCGCCAAGTCTTGTGGAATCTTCCTTGTATGCGGCAACCGTCCGGCTGGCCCATGAGTATACGGCCATGGGGATCCCCGCCCAATCCAACCGATCGGGAGACGACGTGGTGAGTACCCCTAGTCCAGACACCGCCAAGGGACTTGAGTGTTTAGGTAGGTTGTGGCCGACACCTCGCCAAAGCTTCCGCTTGAAGGTTGCCGAGATACATGACGTGTACATGGCGGTAAGTGGCGAGAGCGTGTGAAGAAGTACACCGCAGGGTTAATATGATCTATTCGAATAGCCGCGTCCGCGGTAAAGGACTTCTGGGTTGCCTATAACAGTTCATAGACAAGTGAAAGTGGATACTCTAAAATGCGCAAGTTAGCGTGAGTGCTATGGATGGTGTTCTCGTAGGAAGACGGGATCGGATCCATAGTGGTGTATTGATTGGTGAATATGTGGACTCGTGTGCGCCACCTCAAAAGAGTTACTTGCAGT
Organism: Aegilops bicornis; assembly: GCA_021605145.1. Lineage (NCBI taxonomy): Eukaryota > Viridiplantae > Streptophyta > Magnoliopsida > Poales > Poaceae > Aegilops > Aegilops bicornis. The sequence goes on along the minus strand of CM038670.1, from coordinate 312,352,551 downwards.
CGTAGTTTAGGATAGTGTAAGTGCATCTAGTGCCCCTTAGTGATTTTGGTGGATTGAAGACTTATAGGTTAAGGAACTAATACGTTTGTGAGTGTACACAGGTCTATAAGTCTATGAGGAGTTTGATATTTACAGAGAAAGTCGACCCTGAAAATGAAGTTCTTATTTCAAGACTTTGATATTTTGAAGACTTTCAAGACTTTGAAAGTGAAGAAATTGGTGTGACCTTGAAGACTTGGTATTCATTTGAGGAACATGAAGCGTGAAGACTTTTGTTTTCGTAGTTTCGCTTTTTCTCTTTCTTGAGTCATAGGAAACACCGTGCATCGTTAAAGGGGTCGAGGAAATACTAAGGAAAAATTTCCATGTGATGCTCAACTCAAAATCCTACACCTACCAATCCCTTCGAGTGAAGCCTTTGGAAATCTCATACGCTTCAGCCAATTTCTTCAAAGGATGAGACGAAGTTCTTCCGGTCACGAGGAATTTGTTCTGACCGAGGAGTTAGGAATTCACCAAAGGCGGATTGCCTACACAAAGGAGGAACATGATAGCCCCGAGGAATTTGAGAGTCAAATTTCCGACCGTTCTGTCTTAGCGCATGACTGTCCCAAAATATCTTATCCACCTAACGGTCATATCATTGAAGGGCATTTATGTCTTATCATGTCGGGCTACTCCCTAGGCTATAAATAGCCGCTTCTACAACCACTAGCTGGTTGGCTGCTCCGAGAGAACTTGACACTTGTCACTTGAGAGCAACCCATCCTCCGAGGACTTTGAGCGAAAATCATCAAGTGAGGAAAAACCCAAAACCAAACCCCTACAAACCCAAAGTGATTGAGCATCATCAAGAGATTGATCCTGCGTGGATCCGACGCTTGTTACCTTTGAAGACTGTGCTTCTTCCAGACGGTTAGGCGTCATGGTCTAGAGCATCCAAGAGGAATTGTGCATCGCCGAGTGACCAAGTCTGTGAAGGTTTGGAAGTCGCTCAAGACTTACCACAAGTGATTGGACGAGGTCCGTGTGACCTTAGTTCAAGGAGAATACGGTGAGGACTTGGTGTCCCGAGCTGCGTGCTCAACGATCGGGTGTCCGGGATCGTGTGTCCTCGAGTTTAAATACTCACCGCTTCCAACCAGACGCATAACCGAGACAAAGCTTGAACTGGTCTACCAAATCATTGTCTTCACCAACCTAATCGGTTCTATTTCCTCAACCCTTTCATTTCCTCATTATCGTGTTGAGTGTTTGTTCATATCTGTGTTTGAAGACTTTGATCAAGACTTTCTCAATTTCCTCGCCCAATTTCTTGATCGGTTTGTCTTCATCTTGTGTTATCCTGTGATTACGCTTTACGTACTCTGTGTTTGTTTTCATTTCATCATGATGACCATGCGTATTCTGTTATGCTTATTTACGAGTACTTATTCCGCTGCAAGTAGTTCTTCGCTAAGGAATTTCCTCACCGCAAATTCCTCATTGAAGAATTCATAAAATCGCCTATTCACCCCTCTAGTCGATATAACGCACTTTCAATTGGTATCGAGCAAGGTACTCCCTTGTTCTGGTGATTTTGGTTTAACCACCGGAGTTTTAGTTATGTCGACCGCAGGTATGATCAAGGTCTCAGCAGGTGTCCTACCTTTGATGGGACGGACTACCCTTATCGGAAGAACAAGATGCGAATGCATCTTGAAGCAATTGACAACGATCTCCGGTATGTTGTGGAAAATGGTGTTCCTCACCACACCTTCTCACGAATGTCTGCCGACGTGAAGAGATTCAAGCAACTCGATTCTCAAGCGAAGAATATCATATGTGGCCATCCGAGCAAAGGTCAATATGGAAGAGTGAGTGCTTTGGAATCGCTAAGCTCATCCGGGACAGTGTCCAAATTGAATGAAGGAGTCTCAACTCAGCGTGACTCTCGAGTTGATGTTCTTCGAATCTCTTCAACCGCTTCAAAAGACTCGACAACGAAAATGTTCAACAAACCTTCGATCGCCTCACTGACATCTCAAATGAGCTTCAAGCACTTGGCTCCACTGACATCACCGACCACGAGGTGGTGAAGAAATTGTTAAGATCGCTTGATTCCTCATTTGATACTCTGGCACTAATGATACAAGAGCATGCTGACTACAAGTCACTTGATCCTCGCCGATATCCTCGAGAGGCTAAATACTCATGAGTTCCAAATTGTCAAAAAGAGAGATCTCTATGGTTCTAGTTATGGAAAAACACGTGCCTCAAGGCCAAGGTTGTGTCTCGAATCTGAGTGTGAAGACTCGGTAGTAGCCTTGGAGATCCTCAAGAATTAGGCCAGAGCTAGCACCGCTCGTGAAGAAATTCCAAGTTCACGAGACGTGGTTGCTTTGGAAAATCCTCAAGAAGCGTGATTCCTCATCCAAAGTGACTATAAGAGAAGACTTTGTCACAAATGCAAGAAACCTGGTCACTACATCCAAGATTGTCCTCGATGGGAAAAGGAATTAAAGAAGAAGAAACACAAGGATTACAGCCTCGATGACGCAAAGAAGAAGAAGAAATCATCGAAATCTTCATCATCAAAATCCTCAAAGCCTTCTTCTCACAAGAAGGGCAGCTCCAAAAAGGCCCGGCATTCATTGGCAAGGAAATGGACTCAAGCTGAATCTGAGGAACATGAGGAAGAGGAGGCATCAAGAATCTGAGTCCGGTGTGGCGAAGTCTAGCTCTCGCCATCGCTTTCACAAGAAGTCCATCTTCAACTCAAGAAAATGACCTCACCAACAATGCCGATGAAGATAGTGATGACTACACTCCCACCTATTGCTTCATGGCAAAGGGTGCCAAGGTACTCAAATATACCTCCTCCGAATCTAGTGAAAATGAATCGATGAAGATATAAAGCCCGCTTACTCAAAACTTGCTAAAATTGTTGTACAACAACAAAGGGCTTTGGAAAAGGTTCAAAACATGCTAGATAAGAGTGATGATATGTTAGGTGAAGAAATGGATCGCACTAAAGCCCCGATCGAAAATCTTCAGAGACTTCAGCCTAGGTTTGACAAATTGTGGTCATCATAACACTCTCTTATCTCGATCATGAGAAACTTTCTTATGAATTTCTTCAAAGAAAGCAAGACCTTGAGAAGCTAAGAGTGAGTTATGAAGATCTTGAAGGAGCGTGATTCATTACTTGCTCAACAAATCAGCTTTCTCGTGAAGAATTTGTTCCTCCATGCTTAAAGTGCATTGAACGTGAATCCGCTAATTGTTCACCTGAATGTTCAAATGCTTCAACTGTTACAAATTATTCACCTGCCTCTGCTATCACTAATTCCTCATCTGAGGACATTGTTAGTAACACTGACGATGCAGGGCTGAAAGAATTGTACATGACAGTATGTACAAAAGCCTCAAAGGGCATCGACTCTTTGTGATGTGCTTAAAAAGCAGATCCTCAACAGAACGAAAGAGGGTATTGCCTTTGAGAGGAAACTCAATGTTGATGGAACATATCTAAGCCCGAGCAGATCCCAAAACCTCATGGGTTGCTGCAAAGGGACCTCCATTGATCCATCTAACTTATCCGGCTTTACATGCGAATCTCCTCATTCTTATGATGAGTCATTTGACTCCAACTATAAACTGTTCAAAAATCAGAATGGTGAAGTATTTGCTAGATATGTTGGCACTAATCGCAGGAACGGTTCCCTATGAAGAAAATCTGGGTTCCCAAGAAGTGCCTTGAAAGTCTTCGTGAATGTCCTCATGACACCACCTGTGAAGAATAGGAACCCCAGATCAAATTCTTCATATGGACCAAATTCTTCATATGGATCCAAGTCTTCATACGGACCAAATTCCTCACGTGGATCAAATTCCTCAAAAGGATCAAAGTCCTCATATGATTATCACCGTGCTAACAACTCTATTTCGCAGGGTAGAGCTAAGGGCTATGAATATGTGCATTATTCTTCAATCCAATATGTTCATAAGTCCTTGAAGAATTTCTCTGCTTATTCATATGCTTACCCTAACCCCTCTTATGTGAAACGAAATGGTTTGGCTTCTATGCCACCATTCTCGTATGGTGCTCGCAGAATAATGAACTCTTTGCCACCCCTTCAGATGTGGGTGGTGAAGAAAAAGAACTAATATCTTCTGCAGGTCAGGTCTCCACCGTGCCTTAACGCTGAAGAATTCGCTGGGGACCTCGAATTTAAATTGTTCGAAAGGACGCAGGCTAATTATGATGAAATGAACTTTCATTTCACACGTCCTCATACTGCTTATCTGTTAATACTGACTGATGAAATTCATCTGATGAACTTGATATCAACCCAAAGCCACTGAGTGGGTTCTCGATAGTGGTTGTACAAATCACATGACTGGTGACAAGAATCTATTGATGGATGCTCCCTTATCACCGTCACATCTGAAGCATATCATCTTTGCTGACAAAGGCAAAAGTCGTATTGGGTCTTGGTAAGGTTGCGATCTCTAAGGATAAACACATGGACAAAGTCATGCTTGTTGAGTCCTTAGGATACAACCTCATGTCAGTCTCAATGCTTTGTGATCTTGATATGGTTGTCATTTTTGGCAAGTGTCGTTGTGTTGTGATTATGGAAGCCGACAATTCCAAAGTCTTCAAGGCTTTAGGAGAGGAGACTTGTATATTATTGACTTCTCTACAGTGACCACAACCAGCCGTGTGTTTACTTGCAAAAGCTTCGTATATTGGCTATGGCATCGATTTACTTGGTCACGCAGCATGAGGAATTTGCACACGCCATGCGAAGAAGAAGCATGTCATTGGCATTGAGAATGTCAAGTTCCTCAAGGATCACTTATGCGGAGCCTGTGAAGCTGGAAAAATGACCAAGGCCAAGCATCCAAATAAGACTATCATGACCACTACTCGTCCCTTCGAATTGCTTCACATGGACCTCTTTGGTCCCAATCATTACTCAAATTGTCGTTAATGATGCATCTCTATATGGCTTTGTTATTGTTGATGATTACTCTCGCTACACATGGGTACACATTGTTACTTACAAAATCAAGTGCGTGGAAGTCTTCAAACGATTTTCCTCGAGGGCTTCAACAAACTTTGGTGTGAAGATCAAGCACATCAGGAGTGACAATGGAACTGAGTTCAAGAATTCCGGTCTTGATGACTATCTTGATGAACTTGGTATTACTCATGAGTTATCTGCTCCTTATACTACTAAGCAAAATGGCGTCGTGGAGCGCAAGAACAGAACTCTTGTTGAGATGGCTCGGACTATGCTTGATGAATACAAAACGCCTAATCGTTTTTGTATTGATGCAATTGATACGACGTGCTACATCATCAACAGAGTATATCTTCACAAATTCTTCAAGAAGACTGCCTATGAACTCCTCACTGACAAGAAACCCAATGTAAGTTATTTCAAAGTCTTCGGTGCTAAATGCTGGATTAGAGATCCTCATCACAATTCTAAATTTCAACCGAAAGCACATGAAGGTTTTATGCTTGGTTACGGAAAGGACTCGCACACCTACAGAGTCTTCAACATCGCTCTTCACAAGATTGTTGACATCAGAGATGTGCGGTTTGATGAAACTAATGGCTCGCAAAGAGAGCACCTACCTTCCGTGTTAGATGAACCAGCACCGAGGATTCTATCAAGTTCAAGGCAACCGAGGATGTCATCCCCATCAAGAAACCGCTGAAGAATTCATTCTCAGACGCCAAGAACGCCGAGCTGATGCACCAAGATAATGTCAAGACAATGGTGCCGAGGAAAATGATCAAATTCCTCATTTACAACCAGCTCATCCTCGTGTTGCAAAAAGAAGTGCAAGTTGACAAGATCATCGATGACATTAAAGCGCCTGTGTCCTCTCACACGCTCAAAAGCTTCACATTTATCTAACTTTTGTGGGCACTATGCTTTTGTCTCTATCACAGAGCCCACTAAGGTAGATGAAGCATTTCGAGCCGAGTGGATTACTGGCTATGCAAGAAGAATTACATCAGTTCGAGCTCAACAATGTCTCGAACTGGTCAAACGTCCAAATCCTCGCAAGCATAATATCATTGGCACAAAGTGGATCTACCGCAACAAGCAAGATGAAAATGGCCTTGTGGTGAGGAATAAGGCACGACTAGTAGCTCAAGGCTACACACAGGTTGAAGGAATTGATTTCGATGAAACTTTTGCACCTGTTGCTAGACTTGAGTCTATTCAAGCATATTACTTGCCTATGCTAACCATCACAATATCACTTTATATCAAATGGATGTGAAAAGTGCATTCCTCAATGGTAAGCTTGAGGAAGAAGTATATGTTGCTCAACCCCTGTGTTTTGAAGATCCAAAGAATCCTCGACAAAGTCTTCAGACTTAATAAGGCCCTCTATGGTCTCAAATAAGCCCTACGGGCGTGGTATGATACATTGAAGGAATTCTTCGTGAAGAATGGCTTCACACCAGTTCACTCGACCCTACTCTCTTTACTAAATCTTATGATGGTGAACTGTTTGTGTGCCAAATATATGTTGATGACATTATCTTTGGATGTACTGACCAACGTTATAGTGATGAATTTGCCTATATGATGAGTGAAGAATATCAAATGTCTATGATGGGATAGTTAAAATTCTTCTTAGGTCTTCAAATTCGTCAACAACACAATGGCATATTCATATCTCAGGAGAAATACCTCAAAGATGTGTCAAGAAATTCGCATGCAAGATTGCAAAGGCGCTAAAATTCCTATGCCCACAAATGGCCATCTATGCAATCGATGAAAATGGTATTGACTTCGATCACAAGGTATACCGCTCCATGATTGGTTCTTTATTGTACTTATGTGCATCTAGGCCAGATATAATGCTTAGTGTTTGCATGTGTGCCCGATTTCAAGCTATACCAAAGGAATCACACCATAAGGTCAGTGAAGCATATTCTTCGATATCTAGCTCACACACCAACACTAGGATTATGGTACCCCAAGGGCTCTAATTTTGAACTCATTGGATATTCTAACTCTGACTATGCTGGTGATCGTGTGGACCGCAAGTCAACTTCCGGCACTTGTCATTTCCTCGGATGATCTTTGGTCTGTTGGTCCTCGAAGAAACAGAACTGCGTATCACTGTCTACTGCGGAAGCTGAATACATTGCTGCTGGCTCGTGTTGTGCTCAATTGTTGTGGATGAAGCGAACTCTCAAGGACTACGACATCAACGTGAAGAATGTGCCTCTCTTCTGTGACAATGAGAGTGCCATCAAGATTGCTCACAACCCAGTTCAGCACTCGAAGACAAAGCACATTCAAATTCGTCATCATTTTCTTCGTGATCATGTGTTGAAGGGCGACATCTCTATCGAGCACGTGAAGATCAAGAACAGCTAGCCGATATCTTCACTAAGCCCTTGGATAAGAAGAAATTTAGCAAGTTGCGTGTGAGCTAAATATCTTAGAATCTTCGAATGTTCTTTGAAAAGACACACATCCTAACACTTATGCAAAATTGATGACTTAGATGTGCAACACATGAAGAAACGCTTTTCTTCAATCAATGAAGAATAACACTCTAAGTGTGAAGAAATTAATGAAGAATTTGATTCCCAGAACCCTACGACAATTGTATGCAGTATCTGAAATCATCATTCTTATACGGTGGGTCACGCCACCACCAAAGTTGAAAATATTCAATTTGAGTTTTTCCTCAGTTTTTGAAATTCTTCAGTTTTTCAAATTCTTCAACTTTGCAAAATCTTCACTATTTCCGTCATCTTTCTTCATTGGCTATATATATATATATATATATATATATATATATATATATATATATATATATATATATATATATATATGGGTTTATGTCCTCTACAACATTCACTTATGGCTATTTCTTCAAGTCGCTTTTTCTCGCTAAGTGAATGTGATCGGACCCTTCCCTCTATGCTATACTCAACCCAATCTATTCACAAATTCTTCATGTGCGTTCTATTTGAAACTCGCTCAAAATCTTCACCGTGTCCTTGTCACCGAAGAAATTGCGAACGGAACTTTAAAATTGATCTTATCCAAACTTTCGGTTTTGTCATTAAACCGATCCGCATCCCATGATGCATTATTTTACTCACCCACGATCGTACACGATCTCCACTACATAGTACGTGGGTGACACATGTCGTGAGAAGGAGAATGGTCAGGGGCACGTTCGTCCTAAATCTTCGGGCGAACAGTTTTCATTGCCTCTATAAATACCCCTCTCTCCTTCCTCACTTCTTTATTCTCGCCGACCTCTCTCTCCCGTTCGAGCTCCTCAAACCCTAGCGCCGCCGCTACTCCATCGTCGCCGGTGAGGAAGAGCTTCACTGCCTCGACCTCGTCGCCGTTGTACTCACGCCGACCGCGGAATTCCTCACTCCGCCGCCGCCGTAGCTATCTTCCTCCGCCAAGTTAGTGCGTGGAAGATCTGAACAGACGAGCTTCACATCTACAACACCCAGTTCGTCGTGTTCTTCATCTAGGGTAAATAAAAGTTACTTTTATTACTCGCTTTGATTCTCAAGCTTTCCTGAAAATCTTCAAAGGTGTTTATTCTTCAAATCCTCACACACAAACACCTCACAAGCTATCTCGCTTCTTGATTCGCTTCTCTAAGCAATCAATTTCTTCAAGATTCCATAATTGTGTGGATCCTCGATCCGCACAACTCGAACCTAAGTCAAAGAACGCTTAGTAAAATTCTTCAAGGCTCATCTGGTCAAAATCCTCAAAACTTGTTCTTTTTGAAAAACCTTCTGAGAACGCATATGACCTCTCCAAATTCCTCGCAACTATACTCTGTTCACAGGTACACATGTCCGCTGCTGAATCACTTGGTTCTCATCAACTTAACTCATTTTGCAGCGTTCCTCAAAGAAAAACTGCATACTTCTTCAGAGAACTCAATTGTTCAATTTCCTCAACTGAAGAATATGGCAGACGGTAAGAAGCCACAGAAAGGAGGAAAGAAACCTGAGGTTATGAATGCTTTTGAGATCCCTGAGGAAATTTATGCTGACTACTGCACACCTGATGAAGAAAACAAAAATCAACGCAAGGTGCGTATTCAGAAGATTGAACGGAGATGGGCAAGGGAATGGAGGGAATACAGATATGTGACTCCAAAGTACATGAAGAAATTCGCTCTCAATCCTCCATGCCCAAGAGCTCCATTGGCACGTCGCCAACTAGCTGACCCCACCAGCATCAAGCGTGGTGAGGACTTTCCTGAAGAATGGGCTAAGCGCCAAGCTAAATTGGCAAGACAAACCAAGGAGGCAGTGAAGAAATTCAATGAGGATTCGGCCACTGCTACTGCTACTGAGGCCTCGGTCAAACCAAGGAAATCCATGCCAAAGAAGTCTACTCATAAGCCAAGTGCTTCACCATCAGCGCCCTCACGGCCAAGTTCCTCAGCAGCGTCCTCACGGCAAATTCCTCACACTGCTACAGCTCCACCAAAGTCCTCAACAGCTCCACAAAGTCCTCACCTCGTGCATCCGGCTACATGTCAAAGGACTGCTGGTTTCTCGATTGCCTCTGGAGTTTCAAAGAAGTTCCTCAAGAAAGCACCAATTTCATCATCCGCCCGACTGATGAAGACCAAAGCAACAAATTGGACGAGGTCCTCGCCAAGTCCAAAGAAGAAACAAGTTGCATTCCATGTGCCTTCGATGATGAAGCTTACGATGATGAACTTATGGAAATCATCGAGATCGCCAAGAAAGGGCCGCTAGAGCCAAAGGCACATTTGTGCCATCGCTGTTGGATCCAAAGAAAGTCCTTGATTATATTGATCTCCGCACAAGGATCCCAATACCCCTATGTTCGACTTTCATCCGACTCTGGACAAAGTCATATGTTGACCCATTTCATCGCTGAAGAGAAATGGAAGTTTGAAAAGGCAAGAGAGATCAAGAAGGCTCAATACGTAAAGGAGAAGTTTCAAGAAAAACGTTGTCAAAATGACACCGAGGAACTTCTCAAGGTCCAGACTGAAATTCAAGACCTCAAAGAAAAACTTCGATTCTTATTATGCTGATTGGCAAGGAGCCAAGGTCGATTCACAACCTCGACGAAGAATTTCACAAATGTTGCAACCCCAACGCAACAGAAATTCCTCAGTCGCAGCCTCCGCCAAATTTCCGTCAAGAACATGCCAGACGATCGATGATTTTCAGCCCGCCGATGAAAATGCTAGTTCCGTGGCTGATGATTCCATTCCAGCCCATCAAGAAATTGCTGTGGCATCCACTAGTGGTGCGCATGAAGAAATCAAGAGATCGTAAGTAATCGCATCGCCATACCAAGAAATTCATCCAGATTCCTCAGCTCCTCCCGCGCCAACACCAACTCCAATTCTTCCATCCGCCTCGATGTGAAGAACCAAGGCCGCGTAACGAGCTGCAGTGAAGAAAAGGAAGGCATCACCGTGTGTCACATTCTTCGCCGCGAAGAAAATGAAGCCAATGACCAGCTCATTTGAAAATCCAATAGATGATGTTCCGATTTCCTCCAAGCCATCAAAGGACCTTGTTCCTTTTGGAGAAGACTATGAGATCCCAATCGGATCTGATGAAGAACATCTTTCTGCTGCTTCGTCAGAGCAGATTGATGAAGAAATTGAAGTGGACGCAATCCCTTCAACCCCAGTCATTTCCTCACCTATGCCTCAGTTCACATCTGAAGAGGCTGGTGTTGAGGAAATTGAAGATGAAGATGTGGATATTGGGTGCACCACACCAGTGATGAATGATGACTTTTGGGAAAGTCTGCATCCCAATACTCCTCTCTTCACCCCACTCCAACAGATTCCTCGGCCCCTCGCACAAACAGTCCAAATGGACTTCAAGAAACTCAACCCACCGCCTCAGTGCATGAAGAAATTCCAGCCACTAGTGCCGATGAACTCGCCGCTGATCCACAGATCGCACTCGTTGAGGAACAAGAAATTCCTCAGCCTGAAGAACCTGAACTTGCGATTCCAGAGGTCGTGATGCAACTCACTGACACTCCACTGCATAAACCTAAGAATCCTTTCTCAATGAAGCAAAAGTTCAAGGCTGAAGATTTCTTCGGCGAGCACGTATTCTTCACTGACTATAATCCATATGATTCTGCTCGCATAAGGAAGAGGTGTTTCTGGACTGCCAGCCAAGCCAACTTCTATTCCTCAGTGCTCTTCAACAAAGACAAAGTCTTCGATCATGCTCATATTCCTCATGTGGACATGGAGTCTCCGCTGTGCTTTGAGCCAGTCCTCGGTGTTCTTCACGACGCAGGACTTCCGAATTTCTCAGATCGATATCTCGTGGACTAGAATGAAGAACTAATTCTTCAATTCTATGCAACGCCGCACATCACCGGAGACGCCAAGACGTGAACTCATGGGTATTCGATCGATGTCCGAAAATACTCACTACAAGGCACCAAAGAATCTGAATTGCTTCGTGCTCTACCACTAAGTCCTCCACTTGATGGTGCACGTTGTATCTACAACGAACCATAACTTTCAAATCACTATATGCAAGTGCTGATGAAGCCTTTGAAGCCAAGGCAGGCCCCAAGAACCAAATTCCTCGTCAAGGAATTATTATATGTGCCTCGGACCGCTCATCGGATTCTCGACGAAGACAATGAGTCCTATCAAAGGCCATGACTCGAATGATGAAGAAGTCGTTGGCATCATGAAGAATATGCTTTTCTACATCATCCATGGCTGCTCCTGGCCAACTTCCATGATTTCTTCATGAGGACTCGCAAACATTGCTATGTCACCATTTGAGCTGAAGCCTTATGCGCCTTTGGATAATGAGATTCATCAGACAAGGTCTTCACTCAATTACAAGGCTGATACTACGAACCACTGCAGCTACTTGCCCTCGATTAAAGTCCTCAAACGGACATTTACCTCGAGATGATGACAAGGGCAAGGCTATCTGCTGTGATCGATGAAGGCATTCGTCCATTGGATGGACAGTTTAGCAAAGCAGCATCCTACTCCACCAATGATGACTCGCCACCCATGACTCGCCGCAAATACCTCGCCAAGCAAAGTCCTCAAGTTATCAGACCTGTGGTGATGACTGATCGTGAGTTACTCCTCGCCTTCATCAAGGTTGATCACAATCGTAAATGGGTCAAGCGTCAGTTTGGTTCAATTCTTCACAACATGACCTCAACGCACAATGCAGTGAAGAAAAACCACTACTACCTCCATGAAACCTTCAAACGCACCTGGGCTGTTCTTTCACATGTCTACAATGCAGAAGAACTGACGTCAATGGGACTCAAGGAAGAATTTGACTGGTCTGCACCTCCTCCAAGAAATACAAGAAGGTCAAAGTTCCGCCCTTGGTGGCCAGCTCCTATTCTTCATCGCTACGACATCGATGAATATGAAGACTCGGACGACACCGCTGTAGTTCCTACTACAACAACCGACCCCAACAACGCTGGCGCTCCTTCTTCAACTTGAAATTCTTCAGGAGCGTTAGTCCTCAGTTTCGATCCTTTTGGTCATTTGATGACAAAGGGGGAGAAATTTGAGTTAGTCTTCAAGCGGGTCCAGTTTATTGCCTATATACAGTAATTTATTTTTTGTTAAGTTACAACTCTCGTTCTTCTGAAACTTTTATTGGATCGAGTTGTAATCTTAAACCCGATGGTGCTTTGATACTTTTGATGCATTATGCTCTTGCACTACGCCCGATTCTCTTGAGCTCCTTGAAAATCTTCATAACAAATCTATTTGAGCTCTGATACTCTTGATGCGTTATTTTGCATGCTTGTTCCTCATTAATGTTATCGCACGCATGCTGAATTACATCAAGCACCATATTTCATCATGCATTTCAAATTCTTCATACTATATGTCAAATGCGTGTATGAATTACAAGATATAGGGGGAGATCTCCATGATTCAACTCTTCAAATGTGCATTGCCTCAAAAGCAAATTCCTCACTATGCACATCTTTAGGGGGAGTTCTTCTATATCTTGCAATCAAATTCTTCATTATCATTATTTACACTTCATATGTTTATCCCCGTTGAAAACTTAACCTATATTGTCATCAATCACCAAAAAGGGGGAGATTGTAAGTGCATCTAGTGCCCCTTAGTGAGTTTGGTGGATCAAGACTTATAGGTTAATGAACTAATACGCTTGTGAGTGTACACAGTCTATAAGTCTATGAGGAGTTTGATATTTACAGAGAAAGTCGAATTCTAAAATGAAGTTCTTCGATCAAGACTTTGATATTACGAAGACTTTCTCAAGACTTTGAAAGTGAAGAAATTGGTGTGACCTTGAAGACTTGGTATTCATTTGAGGAACATGAAGCGTGAAGACTTTTGTTTTCGTAGTTTCGCTTTTTCTCTTTCTTGAGTCATAGGAAACATCAGATCGTTAAAGGGGGTCGAGGAAATACTAAGGAAAAATTTCCATGTGATGCTCAACTCAAAATCCTACACCTACCAATCCCTTCGAGTGAAGCCTTTGAAATCTCATACGCTTCAGTCAATTTCTTCAAAGGATGTAGACGAAGTTCTTCCGGTCGCGAGGAATTTGTTCTCGACCGAGGAGTTAGGAATTCGCCAAAGGCGGATTGCCTACACAAAGGAGGAACATGATAGCCCCGAGGAATTTGAGAGTCAAATTTCCGACTGCTGATGTGTTGCGCCACCTGTCCCAAAATATCTTATCCACCTAACGGTCATATCATTGAAGGGCATTTATGTCTTATCATGTCGGGCTGCTCCCTAGGCTATAAATAGCCGCCCCCTACAACCACTAGCTGGTTGGCTGCTCTGAGAGAACATGACACTTGTCATTTGAGAGCAACCCATCCTCCGAGGACTTTGAGCGAAAATCATCAAGTGAGGGAAAACCCAAAAACCAAACCCCTACAAACCCAAAGTGATGGAGCATCACTGAAGAGATTGATCCTGCGTGGAAACGACGCTTGTTACCTTTGAAGACTGTGCTTCTTCCAGACGGTTAGGCGTCATGGTCTAGAGCATCCAAGAGGAATTGTGGATCGCTGAGTGACCAAGTCTGTGAAGGTTTGGAAGTCGCCTGAAGACTTACCACGAGTGATTGGACGAGGTCTATGTGACCTTAGTTCAAGGAGAATACGGTGAGGACTTGGTGTCCTGAGCTGCGTGCTCGCCGATCGGGTGTCCGGACTGTGTGTCCTCGAGTTTAAATACTCACCGCTTCCAACCAGACGCATAACCGAGACAAAGTTAGCTTGAACTGGTCTACCAAATCATTGTCTTCACCAACCTAATCGGTTCTATTTCCTCAACCCTTTCATTTCCTCATTCTTGTGTTGAGTGTTTGTTCATATCTGTGTTTGAAGACTTTGATCAAGACTTTCTCAATTTCCTCAGTTCAATTTCTTCAGTCAGTTTGTCTTCATCTTGTGTTATCCTGTGATTACGCTTTCTGTACTCTGTGTTTGTTTTCATTTCATCATGATGACCATGCGTGTATTCTGTTATGCTTATTTCTGAGTACTTATTCCGCTGCAAGTAGTTCTTCGCTAAGGAATTTCCTCACCGGCAAATTCCTCAGTGAAGAATTCATAAAAATCGCCTATTCACCCCCCCTCTATTCGATATAACGCACTTTCAGATAGCCACCGAGTCAAAGCTGGCTTGCTGCAGTCAAACTCCACCACCCCCTTTGTTGATAATGATGCATATGTTGTTAGTTCTGATATAAGTCTTGATGAGTACATTTGTACTCACGTTTGCTTATTTTATGTTTTGCATAGAGACGTCAGTCTCGCTAATAGTTCCGCGTGGACTTCGACGTTTAGCTTGTTACCTCAGCTACGATCTTGTGCCCTCGGCAGATCTCGGTAGATAGTCGCTTCTCAGCCTTTTTCATTTGTAGATGTCTGTACTCAGACATGTTAAGCTTCCGCTTGTGCTTTGACTTGTATGTTTCGAGTGTTGGGTCATGAGACCCATGTTTGTAATATCTCGCCCCCGAGCCTAATGAATAAATACTTGAGTCGAGAGTTATGTTGTGATGCCATGTTGTATTTACACATATTGAGCATATTGTGTGTATGTTTGAAATGCTTGGTATGTGTGGGATCCGACAATCTAGTTGTTTATCCTTGGCAGCCTCTCATATGGGGAAATGTAGTCTAGTGCTTCCCGAGCGATAGTAGTCCGCTACAGCCCGGTTCACCGGATTCCTGCTAGCCCAAAGACTACTGCTTCCTGGACACTTGACCGCCGGCATGTGTTTCACTTCGCTCGTGGTCTGTCCCTTCGGGGAAATGTCACGCGGTGACATCCGGAGTCCTGCCTAGCCCGCTACAGCCCGGGTTACCGGAGTCCTGTTAGCCTAGTGCTACAGCCCGGATTCACACGTTGATGACCGACATGCTCGATGTGATTCATGTATGCCTGCCCCCATGGGTTAGTGCCGCTTTGGGTTCACGACTAGCCATGTCGGCCCGGGTTCTCTGTCATATGGATGCTAGCGACACTATCATATACGTGAGCCAAAAGGCTTAAACGGTCCCGGCCATGGTAAGGCGACACCCGTGGGAATACCGTATGTGAGGCCGCAAAGTGATATGAGGTGTTACCGGCTAGATCGATGTGACTTGAATCGGGTCCCGATAACGTTGTTATCGAGCCCTGACTGTCTCAGAGGATTACCAAGCCAAACCGGTCAAGTTGTGTCTAGAAATGCTTTAGTTATGTAAGGGAATTGATTGTGGAAGGGAACGTAAGGCTCTTTTTACTCCTTATACCTCATGGCCTTCTGATCTGAGTCAACCTCTTCTCTTCTACGGGGATTAAGAACTAGGCTTCTCATCTATCTATCAGGATGACGTGTTACTAATCCATAGACCTTTAAGATTGTTGGTTTTAAGCCCAGTTCAGTTTCCACTACTTTCATGTGTTCATAGTTGGTCTCAGAACCTTGATGTTGTGATGTTGAGTGGTCATGCCACTATTTTGCAGGATGTCTCAAATCATTTTGAGCATTTACAGCCGGTATGCTGTCCGAGTCATGCTAGGTTTCTAAACTATCTGATGCATTTGCAAATCCCTTCTTTTCGTTCTCGATGTTCCTTTGGGCCAGGTTAATCACACTAATTGCTGAGTTGAGGTATTCTATTGACTCGACATATATGTTGGAGCTATTATTATGACCCTAGGTGTTTAGGGAGTCACCTAGTAAACTAGCCATGTTTTGTGTTCCCCGTGTGATGATTCTGGCCATCATTCTCGAAAGCATCCCGTGATGCAATTTAGTTAGTAGGTATTCTATTCCTGGGTTCTTGAACCCGAGATTCACCCTACTTACTTCATGTTGATAGTAATTGCTAGCTCCCTTAGGTTATTAGTAACCTTTGCATTAGTCCTCGAGGTCTGTGGTATTTCTTTCTTTCAAATACCATGAACCAATAAGGCAGAAGTTCTTTGAATTAAAAGATCACAATCAGAGTACTCTTGAGGAGTTCTCCATTCATAATTGTGACTCTGCCAGTTCTACCTTCCCTGCATGGGTCATCCGGAAGAAACCTGTTGAACTTGATTCGACATACTAACCTATGCATCCACAACTCAGAAAGTTATATGTTCCTCGAGTTGTTCCTCCTTAGTTATATTCTGACCCCCGTCTATCATTTGATACTCAAGAGTATGCGTCCATTCGTTGTCGATGCCCATTATTCTTGTGGTTTGTCAAGCCATTCTATTCTGGAATGACTGGGAGAAACAAACTCCAGTACCTCATCCATATCCAGGATTGGGTCAAAGCAGTTGTAATCCGCAGATCAAATGCAATCAAGCTTTTGATTCTGTTCTATCATGAAGTATTACCCACTTTATGTCAGGAACGTCATGAGAATTGCACCTTCTCCTATGAATTCTTGATGTAGTGATACTCTCGCCATAATCGTTCATTCCTCGGTCCTGTGTTGTTGCAACCGGAATGCCGACAAGTGAATTGTGGTGTGTGAAATCGGTACTCCTAGCAACCTCGTTGCTTGGTAGTAAATGGACAATATTATCATTCTTAGCGTGTTGGTTATTGAATCATCATCCTAAGATTAATCGTGCTACCTAGTCCTTATTTCTGGTGCACTCTTCGATCAATGAGTTAGGATTGTGTCAATCCCTCACTCTTTTGATCATATCGCCTTGCCCTGAAAAGCAAGATTGTTCTCGAGCCTAGTAATATATCGGTGGTTCGTGATATTCTGAATATCTCCTCGGAAGTATCACCAGGTTGTCCCGTGACCGCTATGTTAAGTTCGTGATCAAGTTGGTTTCTTGTAAACCACCCTTTCTCCAAGAATCTGTGTTGGATACCCTGAGCTAGTTGGTTAAACTAAACAACAACTTGGAGAGTTGGAAGATAAAAGCTTTGCCGAATTTGGTTCTTTCTGAAGGGATATCTTTGTGTTTGTGTGTGTGTTGAAGAAAGATGATATCTTCACCAATTGGTCCTCGTGACCAGTTGTTGGATCTATTACCTTGTCAAAACTTTGACTTGAGTATGGGCTATCGTTAAGTCAAATCAGAACCAACGATGCTCGTAATGTTTTCTTACTCGTGGTTGATCCCTCGAGCATACACCATTACATCTTTTGGTCTGACCAATGCTATCACCGTGTTCACATGATGGTGGAAGTCCAAAGTGATATGGAAATTCGATGAGTTGTTGTTGAGTCCATCAAAGATATTGTCTCCCCCATGATTCGTGTTAAACATTAAGCTAGTGTTGGAAACTTTATAAGCAATGCCTTCGTGTTCCGTTCATGAAGCTTATGCTTGGATGGAAGAAGTGACTTCCTCGAATTCATGTGCATTGGTGCAAGTTGCCTCCGTGCGTATGAGAAAGGTTTGTTTTGTTTCCCTTGAAATCATCCCAAATCAGTCATGCATATGTGCGAAGTATTCTATGGTTTGGTAGATTAATTACCTCCACTCCATATGTATCCCTAGCACACCAAGCCACTGATTGATTTGTTCAAGGAGAAGGAGTTCCTTCATAACAACTAGTCATGACTTATGTTAGGACTTCGTTATCCTCGATGATGGTTCCCAACTTGAACTCGGTAGTGTTTTATTATAAGACTACTAGGTGGTCATGCTTGTCTAGGACGGCATGTTCACGTGTGTGTAGCGTAACCAGCTCATGTTTTGGAGCTTGCTATCGTAGTTCATCTCCGAGAATCTCGCAACGTTATCTCGTCGATTTGTGATGCAACTCTTCTTCTCAGACATGTGAGTCTGAAGTATCCCGTTTCTAACCAGATCTGAATCTCAGGCAGTTATGATGGTTGGAACACTCCCAACATTTGCACTTTGTTCCCAGCTTGCACCCCATTGTGCCAAATTTCCATGGGATGCCCTTCTCAACAGTTGTTTTCCAAGATCATCTTCAAAAGTGGACTTACCATGGGTTCCATCCATTTCCGATGATAAGCAAAATCATCCATTGTGTTGTTTTTAACAAGGTAGTCCACATCATACATTCTAGTCTGAGTATGTCATTCTTTCGAACTACTTCAAATGATCGATTGTGATTGCCTTAGGCTGGTTTAAAGAGTTTCAATGATCTATGGATCAAAAGTAATTCTTTTTGCCACTTAAGGGAGCAGTCCAACGAATCACCTTTCTCGAGGTGCCCCGTTACGGGATCATGGTAAATATTTCCTCGCCACCTTGGCATCGTCCACCATCTTTCTAAGCGTGGAATTATTGCCCACCCATCAAACCTCGTCGTTTGTTCTTCCGTCCCTCTCGATGTGTTTTGTGTCTCAACTCGAGATGTTTCAACATCTCATACCACGAGTTGATCTTGAGTGCTCGATCTTCGAGGAGATCGTTCCCTATAGAGTTTCTTTCTGTCGCCATCGTGTTGGATGAAGATCTCGAAGCAAAGACGCCAAGATCGACTTGAGTTACCAAATCAACATCCTCGAGAAAGACATCCGGATCGTGAGGATTGTGTTGGTCTTGTGCCCCTCCGCCTTCTTACTCACGCCTTGAATCTCGTGACGAGATTCTTGTTTAGTGGGGGTGAGCTGTCACAGCCTCAGCCCAAATTTCTTGCTTGACTTTTGTTTATTCATCATGCCATCATGTTCATTCCAAAGAAATTTGAAATGGGGATTGTTGAAACCCTAGCACCAAATGAATTCAACTAGGTTCAATAAAAAATATTTTCAATGACCCGTAATGCCTTTTGGAAATGTTCATGATTTCAAGTAAAGGTGAAAACCTCTTCCAAAAATGATGAATATATTTATAGGCCATTCTGGATTTTTGAATTAAATCTTATTGTATTTGACATTGGGCATTTAAAAACTATAAATAATTTAAATGTTCAAATAATGTTGGAACTATTTTTTGGGCCACTGAAATAATTCAGCAAGTCTCCATGAATATTTTCAGGATTTTAGGAAATGCTTTGGTATTTTTCCTAAGCTCAAAACAGAGGCAAATAATTAGAAAACAAAAAAAAAATAGGAAACAGTTTGAAAGAGAGAGAAGGATTACCTGGCGCTCACCTGGCAGCCCATCTGCCGCCCACCACTGTAAGGTGGAGGTCTTCTTCCAACCGCCACCGGATGCACAAGCGTGCCCGGACGCCACAAGACGGCCACCGCAAGCCACCTCCTCGCTTGTTGCTTCCTCGCCGCCTCGACTTTCCTCGCGACGCCACGCACTTCGACCTCTCTCACCCTCTCCGTGCTTCCTCCCTTCTTCGCTTCTCTCCTCAAGACGCATTCGAAGCGGAGCTAGTCGCCGCCGCTCGCTGCTGCCGCAGCCATCGCCTCCCCCTCGCTTCTTCGAAGTGCCCACGAACTTTGCCTCGACCCCCTCTTCCTCCCCACCGAGCCGCGCCTCGCCGGAGGCCCTGCATCGCCGCCATCTTCATGAACTTCGTCACCGGCCGCCGGAGATCTCTCTTGCCACCCCGCTTGCCCCGGTGCTTCCCCGAGCATGCCGAGGCCACCATTTCACTCCCCGTGAGCCCCTGATCCTCCTCCCCCTCTCCGTTTCCTCTCTAGCATGCTGTAGCTACCGCGCCACTCTCACTCGACAGCGTCGCCACCAAGGCTCGCCGGCGATGATGCTCCGGTGACCAATCGGTCCCGGGCATGCGTCCAATGTCCTCACCGCACTGCCAGACGTCGTGAGGTGCTAACCCCGCCGCCAAGGCAGCTGTGGCCTCGACCTCGAAGCTCACCCGAGCTCCGCCGCCGCCTGCGGATGTGGCCGTCGCCTCCGGGCGACCCGAGGCCTCCCGACCGCTTCCGCCGGACGCGGACGAGCTGGCTACTTCATCGGTGGCCTTCACACGCCCAGACGCTCAGAAGCGCCACTTTCGGACGAGCTCCCGCCATGAAGTTTGGTCGCCGCCAACTCCGCCAAGTCAACGTGTCACTTAATTAGCGCTAATGAACGTGCTAATTGGCCTCTCTCTCACTGACATATGGGCCCCACGCCTATAATTAATCTTAGTTTATTTCCTGTTATATATAACTAACCACAGAGGCCCCACGCGCCGCCTTTGACCGCTACCGACCGGGCTATCGACCGCCCCACATGTCATGTTGACTTTGTCGACGTGGGCGCTGACCGACCCACCATTATCGACACTAACCAGTTTCACCATCGACCAGTGGACCCCACTGGTCAGGTTTGACCTGGACCCGCCTGTTGACCTGCTGAGGTCAGCATGACCTAATGCTGATGCAGTAAGTATTTTCTGGAATTAAAATAAATCAGAAAAGGTTTATAAATTTCAGAAAATGCCCTAAACTTCTAAAAATCATAGAACTTAAACCGTAGCTCAGAATGAAATAAATTATATATGAAAAATGATCAGAAAAATCTAATCTATCCATCTGTACCATTTTCATGCATGTTAGAACAACTTATACCTGCTGATCAGGTCAAATCAATTAAATGGCATTTAAACTCTCACATATGGAGTTTGAATTTGAACCTAGTGTTCAAACCAACCCCATTTAACTTGTGCTAGATGCATTAGGCCAATCGACAGCATATTTCCATGACATTATCATGCATCATAATTGTTGCATTGCATTGATTGTGTTCCTCTTTGTTTGCCGGTATTTGTCCCCTCTCAGTAAGACGTGTACCGACGATGAGATCGATGACACTGATGAAGAGCTATAATATCTTCGAAGTGCTGTGCAAGCAAAACCCCCTTGTTCATTCCGATACAATCCCACTCTCTCGCCTCCTGCTCTTTTTACTGCATTACGACAACAACGATTCATCTCATTACTTGTCATGGTAGCTGAACCCCTTTATCCTCTCAGATGACCTGTCATTCCACAAGAATTAGATGAAACCCACTAGCATGAGTAGGAGTTGTTTGAGCCCTATTGTGCCTACTCATTCATGCTTGTTTGTCATGCCCGCCATCGCTTAGAGTTGAGTCAGTCTGATTCATCGGGAATGAATTGGAATGGTGTGTGAACATGTCCCATCGTGTGTGAGCTAAGTGTGTGAACACGATTTGGAAAAGGTAGCGGTGAGAGGCCATGTAGGAGTACATGGTGGGTTGTCTCATTGAAGCCGCCCTCGTGAACTGAGTTCTGTGTTTGTGATCCATGAAACAGTTACGACCACATATTGGGATCCTTAATTGACTCTCTCGGCTTCTTAACCACCCTTGTCCTTTGTCCGGGAGTTGCAAAGTAGTTTCTGGTGTTTGTAGCATGCTGGGGGCTGCACGCAGCGCTGACCTTAGGGATGGGCTGTGTTGCGGTAGGCACGTGGAACGGTGTAGCGATTCGCCCGTTTGGTGTCTCGGGAACCCTGCACACATCGTTCAGGGCCGTTAGTGGAAACCTCGTCCGGCCTCCCTGCGGATGGAACCCGAATAGGCGATAAACCTGGACTAGGGACTTGAGTGTTTAGGTAGGCCGTGGCCGACACCCTCGCCAAAGCTTCCGCTTGAAGGTTGCCGAGATACATGACGTGTACATGGCGGTAAGTGGCGAGAGCGTGTGAAGAAGTACACCCTGCAGGGTTAATATGATCTATTCGAATAACCGTGTCCGCGGTAAAGGACTTCGGGTTGCCTATAACAGTTCATAGACAAGTGAAAGTGGATACTCTAAAATGCGCAAGATAGCGTGAGTGCTATGGATGGCGTTCTCAGAGGAAGACGGATCGGATCCATAGTGGTGTATTGATTGGTGAATATGTGGACTCGTAGCGCCACCTCAAAAGAGTTACTTGCAAATGTAGTTTAGGATAGCCACCGAGTCAAAGCTCGCTTGTCGCAGCCAAACTCTACCACCCCCTTTGTTGATAATGATGCATATGTAGTTAGTTCTGATGTAAGTCTTGCTGAGTACATTTGTACTCACGTTTGCTTATTTTATGTTTTGCAGAGAGATGTCAGTCTCGCTAATAGTTCCGTGTGGACTTCGACGTTTAGCTTGTTACCTCAGCTATGATCTTGTGCCCTCGGCAGGATCTGGTAGATAGTCAGGCTTCTCAGCCTTTTTCATTTGTAGATGTCTATACTCAGACATGTTAAGCTTCCGCTTGTGCTTTGACTTGTATGCTCTGAGTGTTGGGTCATGAGACCCATGTTTGTAATATCTCGCTCCTCGGAGCCTAATGAATAAATACTGGAGTTTAGAGTCATGTTGTGATGCCATGTTGTATTTGCACATATCGAGCATACTGTGTGTATGTTATTGAAATGCTTGGTATGTGTGGGATCCGACAATCTAGTTGTTTATCCTTGGCAGCCTCTCATATGGGGAAATGTAGTCTAGTGCTTCACGAGCGATAGTAGTCCGCTACAGCCTCGGTTCACCGGAGTCCTCGCTAGCCCAAAGACTACTGCTCTGGACACTTGACTGGCCGGCATGTGTTTCACTTCGTTCACGTGTCTGTCCCTTCGGGGAAATGTCACGCGGTGACATCCGGAGTCCTGCCTAGCCCACTACAGCCCGGGTTACCGGAGTCCTGTTAGCCTAGTGCTACAGCCCGGATTCACACGTTGATGACCGACATGCTCGATGTGATTCATGTATGTCTGTCCCCATGGGTTAGTGCCGCTTTGGGTTCACGACTAGCCATGTCGGCCCGGGTTCTCTGTCATATGGATGCTAGCGACACTATCATATACATGAGCCAAAAGGCTTAAACGGTCCTGCCATGGTAAGGCGACACCCGTGGGAATACCGTATGTGAGGCCGCAAAGTGATATGAGGTGTTACCGGCTAGATCAATGTGACTTGGAATCGGGTCCCGACAGCGTTGGTATCGAGCCGACCGTTCAGAGGATTACCAAGCCAAACCGGTCGGGTTGTGTCTAGAAATGCTTTAGTTATGTAAGGGAATTGATTGTGGAAGGGAACGTAAGGATCTTTTTACTCCTTATACCTCATGGCCTTCTGATCTGAGTCAACCTCTTCTCTTCTACGGGGATTAAGAAGGCTTCTCATCTATCTATTAGGATGACGTGTTATTAATCCATAGACCTTTAAGATTGTTGGTTTTAAGCCCAGTTCAGTTTCCACTACTTTCGTGTGTTCATAGTTGGTCTCAGAACCTTGATATTGTGATGTTGAGTGTTCATGCCACTATTTTGCAGGATGTCTCAAATCATTTTGAGCATTTACAGCCGTTATGTTGTCCGAGTCATCCTGTGTTTCTAAACTATCTCGATGCATTTGCAAATCCCTTCTTTCCGCTCGATGTTCCTTTGGGCCAGGTTAATCACACTAATTGCTGAGTTGAGGTATTCTATTGCCTCGACATATATGTTGGAGTTATTATTATGACCCTAGGTGTTTAGGGAGTCACCTAGTAAACTAGCCATGTTTTGTGTTCCCCGTGTGATGATTCTGGCCATCATTCTCGAAAGCATCCCGTGGTGCAATTTAGTTAGTAGGTATTCTATTCCTGGGTTCTTGAACCTGCGATTCAACCCTACTTACTTCATGTTGATAGTAATTGCTAGCTCCCTTAGGTTATTAGTAACCTTTGCATTAGTCCTCGAGGTCCGTGGTATTTCTTTCTTTCAAATACCATGAACCAATAAGGCGGAAGTTCTTTGAATTAAAAGATCACAATCAGAGTACTCTTGAGGAGTTCTCCATTCATAATTTTGACTCTGCCAGTTCTACCTTCCCTGCATGGGTCATCCAGAAGAAACCTGTTGAACTTGATTCGACATACTAACCTATGCATCCACAACTCAGAAAGTTATATGTTCCTCGAGTTGTTCCTCCTTAGTTATATTCTGACCCCCGTCTATCATTTGATACTCAAGAGTATGCGTGCATTCGTTGTCGATGCCCATTATTCTTGTGGTTTGTCAAGCCATTCTATTCTGGAATGACTGGGAGAAACAAACTCCAGTACCTCGTTCATATCCAGGATTGGGTCAAAGCAGTAGTAATCCGCAGATCAAATGCAATCAAGCTTTTGATTATGTTCTATCATGAAGTATTACCCACTTTATGTCAGGAACGTCATGAGAATTACACCTTCTCCTATGAATTCTTGATGTAGTGATACTCTCGCCATCATCGTTCATTCCTCGGTCCCGTGTTGTTGCAACCGGAATGCCGACAAGGGAATTGTGGTGTGTGAAATCGATACTCCTAGCAACCTCGTTGCTTGGTAGTAAATGGACAATATTATCATTCTTAGCGTGTTGGTTATTGAATCATCGTCCTAAGATTAATCGTGCTACGTAGTCCTTATTTCTGGTGCACTCTTCGATCAATGAGTTAGGATTGTGTCAATCCCTCACTCTTTTGATCATATCGTCTTGCCCTGAAAAGCAAGATTGTTCTCGAGCCTAGTAATATATCGGTGGTTCGTGATATTCTGAATATCTCCTTGGAAGTATCACCAGGTTGTCCCCTGACCGCTATGTTAAGTTCATGATCAAGTTGGTTTCTTGTAAACCACCCTTTTTCCAAGAATCTGTGTTGGATACCCTGAGCTAGTTGGTTAAGCTAAACAACAACTTGGAGAGTTGGAAGATAAAAGCTTTGCCGAATTTGGTTCTTTCTGAAGGGATATCTTTGTGTTTGTGTGTGTGTTGAAGAAAGATGATATCTTCAACAATTGGTCCTCGTGATCAGTTGTTGGATCTATTACCTTGTCAAAACTTTGACTTGAGTATGGGCTATCGTTAAGTCAAATCAGAACAAACGATGCTCGTAATGTTGTCTTACTCGTGGTTGATCCCTCGAGCATACACCATTACATCTTTTTGTCTGACCAATGCTATCACCATGTTCACATGATGGTGTGTCACAGCCCTAGATTACTGCCTGCAATTAGTTGCATCAGAGTGCTTCATGCATCATGTCTAAATTCCAGTGAAATTTGAATTGAGGGTATTCTCAAGCCTCAGAAAATCCTTTTTTAAAAAAGGGGCAAGAACCCTTAAACTTGCATCCAATGTTTCCAAAATGCTCTCCAATGATGTTTAATATTTTTGGCAAGGGTTTTGGTCCAAACCAAAATTATGGAACATTTTTGAGGAATTATTTTGGCCATTTGGATTTAAATCAATAAATATTTGAGTTCGATTTATTTCTATTATATAAGAAATAAAGCTCAAACATTTTGTAAGTTGCATGTGACCTTGGGCTAGTCCTGAGCTCACATAACAATTTCTGAAAGTTTATAAAAATGAGTTGATGTTCTAAATCAAATCAAAACAAAATAATGTAAATAGAAAAGAAAAAAAACAGGAAAGGAACAGACCTTACCTGGACTTACCTTGAGGCCCACCAGAGACACCAGCCCACCTGCGTGGCCCGCTTCTGTGCAGCCCAGCTGCCAATCGTCTTCCTCCCTCGCCTGGCAACAAGGTTCTGAACGCTGAGCGATCAAGGCCACGCCTCCCCGCCACCTCCTGCTTGCCCTTCTTCTCGTCTCGACTGCGCTGGAGACGCCCGAGTCCCCTTTCTCCTATCCTCACTCGCCGCTCTCTCCCTCCATCTCTAGCCCTCTCCCGAAGCTCACTCGAGAGCATCGCTGAACACACCGACGCTGTCGCGGCCAGGGCCACTGCCACGCCTCTCCAACGCACCAAGGAGCCCCGCCTCAACCACCTTCCCCTCCTTGCGGAGCAACGCACCAGGGGAGCCCCTGCAACGCTGCCATAGCCGTCGTCTTCAACCTCCAGCGGCCGAGATCACCGGCTTCGCTACGTCGCCGTCCGACCTCCCCTGAGCTCGCCGTCTTCTCCAACCGACTCGCCGTGAGCCCCTGCCTCCTCTCCCCTTGCTCCCGTGATCTTTTCCCCGCTTATAGCCGCCAGACGCTGACGACCGAATCGCGCCGCCGCTGAGCCCTCGCCGCCGGGCTACAGCCATCACCGTAGCCCCCAACCGAGCACACCCACGTGCTCACCGTGATCGCTTAGGGCTTGTAGGAGCTAACCCGTGCCTTCCGTCCCTTCTTTGCGCGCTTCCGCCAACGTCCCGAGGTCCGGCAGCCGCTGAGCTCGACACCGGCGAGGATTACGGCCACCCCAGCTCGCCCTGTTTGCTCCGTTGGATGCGCACGGACCCGTGCTTCACGTAGAGCCCCTCCGCCGCCCATTTGGTAGCCGGAGGGCAAAGCCCGAGCAACGCTGCCGTCTCTGGACGTCGCCAGCGACTAACCGCCAACCTAATCCGTTTGTTAGGGGCTAATCACCCCACTAACTACCACCTGAGTCGATGACAGCCGGGCCCCACTGCCTAACTAATCGGCTAATAAAAATAGTTTAAGGTTAATTTAATTGCAGCGGGCCCACGCGTCTGCTTTGACTATGCTGACGTGTACGTTGACCCGGACCCACTGGTCAGCCTCTGTTCTTGCCTTGTCACACTGGCATGCGGGACCAACGCGTCAGGTTTGACAGGGGCTGCTCTGTTGACCTGCTGAGGTCAGTATGACGCGATGCTGACGCAGTAATAGGTTTTTCTGGATTTGTTTTTACTCAGGAAATTCCAGAAAATTGCCTAAACTTCTAAAAATCATAGTAATTCAACTGTAGCTCCAAATCAAATAATTTATATATGAAAAATTATCAGAAAAATTCAAGGAATCCATCTATACCATTTTCATGCATGCTTGAACATTGTTTGTCCTCTGTTTTGGACAAAACAAATAAAGTGCATTTAAATAATCATAGATGGAGTTGGAATTTGAATCATGTATTCAAACCAACTTCATTTAAATCATAGCTAGATGCATTAGCTCAAATCACAGCATATTGCCATGTCATGATCATGCATCATATTGTGGCATTACATTGATTGTGTTCCTTCTCAGCTGCCGGTGTTTGTCCCCTCTCGATAGACCTGGTTCCGGCGACGAGTTCGATGACACCGATGAAGAACTATATTATCTTCAGAAGTGCCAGGCAAGCAAAACCCCCTTGTTCATTCCGATACAATCCCACTCTCTCGCTCCTGCTCTCTTTTACTGCATTAGGACAACAACGATTTATCTCATACTTGCCGCGTAGCTGAACCCCTTTATCCTCTCGTGATGACCTGTCATTCCACCAGAAATAGATGAAACCCACTAGCATGAGTAGGAGTTGTTTGAGCCCTGTTGTGCCTACTCATTCATGCTTGTTTGTCATGCCTGCTACTGCTTAGAGTTGAGTCAGGTCCGATTCATCGGGAATGAATCGGAGGTGTGTAAACATGTCCTACTGTTGAGAGCTAAGTGTGTGAACACGATTTGGTAAAGGTAGCGGTGAGAGGTGGGTTGTCAAATTGCAGCCGTCCTCGGGAACTGAGTTCTGTGTCTGTGATCCATGAAACAGTTACTACCACGCATTGGGTTCGGTAACTCGGCCCCTCTCGGCTTATTAATCGCCTCGATCTCTGTCCGTGAGTTGCAACTAGTTTCGGTGTTTGTAGGATATGTGTTGGGGCCGTATGTGGCGCTGACCCTAGGGGTGGGCTATGTTGCGGTAGATACACCGTGGCCCGGTGTACCGAGCGCCTGCTTGGTGTCTCGGGAACCCTGCACACATCGCTTGGGGCCGTGAGCGACACCCGCCGGATCTCCTTGCGGATGGAACCCGAATAGGCGATAAACCCGGACTAGAGACTTGTGTGGTTAGTCGGTCGTGGCCGACTCCCTCGCCAA
Organism: Aegilops bicornis; assembly: GCA_021605145.1. Classification (NCBI taxonomy): domain Eukaryota; kingdom Viridiplantae; phylum Streptophyta; class Magnoliopsida; order Poales; family Poaceae; genus Aegilops; species Aegilops bicornis. Next base: position 312,324,336 of record CM038670.1, on the reverse strand, counting down.
AGCTTCCGCTTGAAGGTTGCCGAGATACACGACATGTACATGGTGGTAAGAGGCGAGAGCGTGTGAAGAAGTACACCCTGCAGGGTTAATATGATCTATTCGAATAGCCGTGTCCATGAAAAGGACTTGGGTTGCCTATAACAGTTCATAGACAAGTGAAAGTGGATACTCTAAAATGCGCAAGATAAGCGTGAGTGCTATGGATGGCGTTCTCGTAGGGAGACGGGAGCGGATCCATAGTGGTGTATTGATATGGTGAATTTGTGGACTCATGTGCGCCACCTCAAAAGAGTTACTTGCAAATGTAGTTCAGGATAGCCACCCAAATAAAGCTAGCTTGCTGCGGTCAAACTCCACCACCCCTTTGTTGATAATGATGCATATGTAGTTAGATTACGATGTAAGTCTTGCTGAGTATGTTTGTACTCACGTTTGCTTATTTTATGTTTTGCAGAGAGACGCCAGTCTCGCTAGTAGTTCCGCTTGGACTTCGACGTTTAGCTTGTTACCTCAGCTACGATCTTGTGCCCTCGGCGGGATCTGGTAGATAGTCAAGCTTCTCAGCCTTTTTCATTTGTAGATGTCTGTACTCAGACATGTTAAACTTCCGCTTGTGCTTGTTGCTTGTATGCTCTGTATGTTGGGTCATGAGACCCATGTTTGTAATATCTCGCTCCTCGGAGCCTAATGAATAAATATTTGAGTCGTGAGAGTTATGTTGTGATGCCATGTTGTATTTACACATATTGAGCCTATTGTGTGTATGTTTGAAATGCTTGGTATGTGTGGGATCCGACAATCTAGTTGTTTATCCTTGGAAGCCTCTCATATGGGGAAATGTAGTCTAGTGCTTCCTGAGTGATAGTAGTCCGCCATGACCGGTTCACCGGAGTCCTGCTAGCCCAAAGACTACCGCTTTGGACACTTGACTGGCCGGCATGTGTTTCACTTCGTTCCTATGTCTGTCTCTTTGGGGAAATGTCACGCGGTGACATCCGGAGTCCTGCCTAGCCTGCTACAGCCCGGGTTCCTGAGTCCCGTTAGCCCAAAGCTACAGCCCGGATTTATACGTTGATGACCGACATGCTCGAGGTGATTCATGTATGCCTGTCCCCATGGGTTAGTGCCGCTTTGGGTTCACGACTCGCCATGTCGGCCCGGGTTCTCTGTCATGTGGATGCTAGCGACACTATCATATACGTGAGCCAAAAGGCGCAAACGGTCCCGGGCCATGGTAAGGCGACACCCGTGGGAATACCGTGCATGAGGCCGCAAAGTGGTATGAGGTGTTACCGGCTAGATCGATGTGACTTGGAATCGGGGTCCTGACATGGTGGAAGTCCAGTGATATGGAAATTCCGATGAGTTGCTGTTGAGTCCATCAGCAGCATATTGTCTCCCCCATGATTCGTGTTAAACATTAAGCTAGTGTTTGAAACTTTGTAAGCAATGCCTTCGTGTTCCGTTGATGAAACTTATGCTTGGATGGAAGAAGTGACTTCCTCGAATTCATGTGCATTGGTGCAAGTTGCCGCCGTTAGTACGAGAAAGGTTTGTTTTGTTTCCCTTGGAATCATCCCAAATCAGTCATGCATATGTGCGAAGTATTCTATGGTTTGGTAGATTAATTACCTCCACTCCATATGTATCCCTAGCACACCAAGCCACTGATTGATTTGTTCAAGGAGAAGGAGTTCCTTCATAACAACTAGTCATGACTTATGTTAGGACTTCGTTATCCTCGATGATGGTTCCCAACCTGAACTCGGTAGTGTTTTATTATAAGACTACTAGGTGGTCATGCTTGTCTAGGACAGCATGTTCACATGTGTGTAGCAGAACCAACTCATGTTTTGGAGCTTGCTATCGTAGTTCATCTCCCGAGAATCTCGCAACGTTATCTCGTCGATTTGTGATGCAACTCTTCTTCTCAGACATGTGAGTCTGAAGTATCTCGTTTCTAACCAGATCTGAATCTCAGGCAGTTATGATGGTTGGAACACTCCCAACATTTGCATTTTGTTCCCAGCTTGCACCCCATTGTGCCAATTTTCCATGGGATGCCCTTCTCAGCAGTTGTTGTCCAAGATCATCTTCAAAAGTGGACTTACCATGGGTTCCATCCATTTCCGATGATAAGCAAAATCATCCATTGTGTTGTTTTCAACAAGGTAGTCCACATCATCCATTCTAGTCTGAGTATGTCATTCTTTCGAACTCCTTCAAATGATCGATTGTGATTGCCTTAGGCTGGTTTAAAGAGTTTCAATGATCTATGGATCAAAAGTAATTCTTTTTGCCACTTAAGGGAGCAGTTCAACGAATCACCTTTCTCGAGGTGCCCCGTTACGGGATCATGGTAAATATTTCCTCGCCACCTTGGCATCGTCCACCATCTTTCTAAGCGTGGAATTGTTGCCCACCCATCAAACCCCGTCGTTTGTTCTTCCGTCCCTCTCGATGTGTTTTGTGTCTCAACTCGAGATGTTTCAACATCTCATACCACGAGTTGATCTTGAGTGCTCGATCTTCGAGGAGATCGTTCCCTATAGAGTTTCTTTCTGTCGCCATCGTGTTGGATGAAGATCTCGAAAGCAAAGACGTCAAGATCGACTTGAGTTACCAAATCAACATCCTCGAGAAAGACATCTGGATCGTGAGGATTGTGTTGGTCTTGTGCCCCCTCTGTCTTCTTACCTCACGTCTTGAATCTCAGGACGAGATTCTTGTTTAGTGGGGGTGAGCTGTCACAGCCCCAGTTCAGCCCTTGCTTGACTTTGTTTATTCATCATGCCATCATGTTCATTCCAAAGAAATTTGAAATGGGGATTGTTGAAACCCTAGCACCAAATGAATTCAACTAGGTTCAATAAAAAAATATTTTCAATGACCCAGAATGCCTTTTGGAAATGTTCATGATTTCTGTTAAAGGTGAAAACCTCTTCCAAAAATGATGAATATATTTATAGGCCATTCTGGATTTTTGAATTAAATCTTGTTGTATTTGACATTGGGCATTTAAATACTATAAATAATTTAAATGTTTAAATAATGTTGGAACTATTTTTTGGGCCACTAAAATAATTCAGCAAGTGTCCATGAATATTTTCAGGATTTTAGGAAATGGCTTGGTATTTTTCCTAAGCTCAAAACAGAGGCAAGTAATTAGAAAACAAAAACAAAATAGGAAACAGTTTGAAAGAGAGAGAAGGATTACCTGGCGCTCACTGGCAGCCCATCTGGCCGCCCACCCACCAGCGCTAGGAGGTCTTCTTCCTCTCGCCATCGGATGCACGTGTGCCCCGACAAGACGCCACCGCACGCCACCTCCTGCTCGCCGCTTCCCCCTCATCGCCCTGGACTTTCCTCGCGACGCCACGCACCCCCTGGACCTCTGTCACCCTCTCCCGTGCTTCCTCCCCCTTCTCTGCTCTCTCCCTTGCAAGACGCTCGAAGCTAGTCGCCCGCCATTGCTGCCGCAGCCATCGCCTCCCCCTCGCTTCTTCGAAGTGCCCACGAACTTACCTCGACCCCCTCTTCCTCCCCACCAAGCCGCGCCTCGCCGGACGCCCTGCATCGCCGCCATCTTCATCAACTTCGTCGCCGGCCGCCGGAGATCTCTCTCGCCGCCCCGCTCGCCCCGGTGCTCCGTTAGTATAAGAAAATAAATCACCACTTTTGGTATTGTTGCGAACTCAGTCTTTATTTATATTGGTGTAATATCTACTGTATTCCGACTTCTCTATGGTTCATACCCTCCGATACTACTCATAGATTCATCAAAATAAGAAAACAGAATCTGTCAAAAAACAGAACAGTCTGTAGTAATCTGTAACTCTCGAATAGTTCTCTAACTCCAAAAATCTTGAGAAATTAGGAAGTCCTAGGAAATTTATCTATTAATATTCTGCAAAGAGAATCAATTAAAAAGCACTCTTCTGCTAAAAATGAGAATTGTTTTCATGAGCGCAAAAGTTTCTGTTTTTCAGCAAGATCAAATCAACTATCATCGTAACCTATCCCAAAGGTCTTACTTGGCACTTTATGGAAACAAAAGCTATAAAACATGATTACTACAGTATCTTAATCGTCTGAACACACCAAAACAGTAGGTATAAATGTTGGGTTGTCTCCCGACAAGCGCTTTTCTCTAATGCCTTCAAGCTAGGCATGATGATTTCAATGATGCTCACATAAAAGATAAGAATTGGAACATAACGGGAGCATCATGAAACATATGAAAAGCACATTTAAGTCTAAGACACTTCTATGAATAGGGATTTTGTCAGAAAATAAGTTATGGGAGCAACAATAAACTAGCATAGGAAGGCAAAACAAGCATAACTTCAAGATTTTCTACACATAGATAGGAAACTTTATATTATTGCAATTCCTACAAGCATATATTCCTCCGTCATAATAATTTTCAGTAGCATCATGAATGAATTCAACAATATAACCATCACATAAAACATTACTTTCATGATCCATAAGCATAGAAATTTTACTACTCTCCACATAAGCAAATTTTCATTCATAGTAGTGGGAGCAAACTCAACAAAATAACAATCATGTGAGGCATAATCCAATTGAAAATTAAAATCATGATGACAAATTTCAAGGTCATCATTATGCTTTACAACATGCATGTCATCACAATAATCATCATAGGTAGCAACATTGTTCTCGTAATCAATTGGAACCTCTTCTGAAATAGTGGATTCATCACTAAATAAAGTCATGACCTCTCCAAATCTACTTTCATAATTATCACAATATGATTCAACACCCTCCAAAATAGTGGGATCACTACTTACTAAAGTTGACACTCTTCCGAACCCACTTTCATCTATATAATCATCATAAATAGGAGGCATGCTATCATCATAATAAATTTTCTCATCAAAACTTGGTGGGTAAAAATATCATCTTCATCAAACATAGCATCCCCAAGATTGTGGCTTTGCATATCATTAGCATCATGGATATTCAAGAAATTCATACTCAAACATTGCAATCATGCTCATCATTCAAATATTTAGTGCCAAACATTTTATTAACTTCTTCTTATAACACTTGAACACAATTTTCCTTTCCATCATTTTCACGAAATATATTATAAAGATGAAGCAACCTCAATTCCATTTTTTTGTAGTTTTCTTTTATAGAATAAACTAGTGATAAAGCAAGAAACTAAAAGATTCGATTGCAAGATCTAAAGATATAGGTTCAAGCACTAAACTCCCTGGCAACGGCGCTAGAAAAGAGCTTGATGTCTACCACGCAACCTTCTTCTTGTAGACTCGTTTTGGGCCTCCAAGCGCCGAGTTTTGTAAGACAGTAGCAAATTTCCCTCAAGTGGATGGCCTAAGGTTTATCAATCCGTGGGAGGCATAGGATGAAGATGGTCTTTCTCAAACAACCCTGCAACCAAATGACAAAGAGTCTCTTGTGTTCCCAACACACCCAATACAATGGTAAATTGTATAGGTGCACTAGTTCGGCGAAGAGATGGTGATACAAGTGCAATATGGATAGTAGATATAGGTATTTGTAATCTGAAAATATAAAAACAGCAAGGTAATTAACGGTAAAACTGAGTAAAAATAGTATTGCAATGCTTAGAAACAAGGCCTTGGGTTCATACTTTCACTAGTGCAAGTTCTCTCAACAATGATGACATAATTAGATCATATAATAACCCCTCAACATGCAACAAAGAGTCACTCCAAAGTCACTAATAGCGGAGAACAAATGAAGAGATTATTGTAGGGTATGAAACCACCTCAAAGTTATTCTTTCTGACCGATCTATTGGGCTATTCCTATAAGTGTCACAAACAGCCCTAGAGTTCATACTAAAATAACACCTTAAGACACACATCAATCAAAACCCTAATGTCACCTAGATACTCCAATGTCACCACAAGTATCCTCGGGTTTGATTATACGATATGCATCACACAATCTCAGATTCATCTATTCAAACCAACACAAAGAACTTCAAAGAGTGCCCCAAAGTTTCTACCGGAGAGTCAAGACGAAAACGTGTGCCAACTCCTATGCATAAGTTCACAAGGTCACGGAACCCGCAAGTTGATCACCAAAACATAGGTCAAGTAGATCACATGAATATCCCATTGTCACCATAGATAAGCACATGCAAGACATACATCAAGGGTTCTCAAATCCTTAAAGACTCAATCCGATAAGATAACTTCAAAGGGAAAACTCAATCCATTACAAGAAGGTAGAGGGGGAGAAACATCATAAGATCCAACGATAATAGCAAAGCTCGCGGTACATCAAGATCGTGCCAAATCAAGAACACGAGAGAGAGAGAAAGAGAGAGAGAGAGAGAGAGAGAGAGAGAGAGAGAGATCAAACACATAGCTACTGGTACGTACCCTCAGCCCCGAGGGTGAACTACTCCCTCCTTGTCGTGGAGAGTTCCGGGATGATGAAGATGGCCACCGGTGATGATTTCACCCTCCAGCGGGGTGCCGGAATAGGGTCCCGATTGGTTTTTGGTGGCTACAGAGGCTTGCGGCGGGGGAACTCCCGATCTAGGTTCTGTTTTGGAGGTTTGGGGATATATAAAAGGTGTTGGCATTGAGAACAAGTCAGGGGAGTCCACAAGGGGCCCACAAGGTCGGAGGGCGTGCCCTAGGGGGTGGGGGAGCTCTCCACACTTGTGGAGGCCTCGAGACTCCTCTGGTGCATCTCCGGTACTCCGTGGGCTTCTTTTGGTCCAAAAACAATCGTCGTAAAGTTTCAGGTCATTTGGACTCCGTTTGATATTCCTTTTCTGTAAAACTCAAAAACAAGGAAAAAACAGAAACTGGCACTAGGCTCTAGATTAATAGGTTAGTCCCAAAAATCATATAAAATGGCATATAAATGCATATAAAACATCCAAGATAGATAATATAATAGCATGGAACAATAAAAAATTATAGATACATTGGAGACGTATCAATCCCCAAGCTTAGATGCTTGAGACTTCTTGAAACATTATCTTGGGTGCCTTGGGCATCCCCAAGCGTGAGCTTTTGTGTCTCCTTAATTCCTCTCATATCACGGTTTTCCCGAATCTCAAAACCTTCATCCACACAAAACTCAACGGGAATTCGTGAGATAAGTTAGTATAAACCAATGCAAAAACCTTATCATTCTCTACTATAGAAAATCACTAAAATTATTATTCAACATTGCATACTAAATGCCTCTGCATATTTAATACTCCTATCCTCAAATAGAATCATTAAACAAGCAAACATATGCAAACAATGCAAACATTACAGCAATCTGCCAAAACAGTACAGTCTGTAAGCAATGCAAGAGTATCAATACTTCTTAAATTGAAAAAATTATGAAAATTTTAGCACACTATAGAAAATTTATCAGAGCTTATTTTACAAAAAGTTTCAACATTTTATCACATTCTGACTTTTCTAGGGAATTTTTGCAACAGCGATAAACTTTCTGTTTTGAAACAGCAACATGTAGATTGTAAAAATAGCATAGTAAAGGCTATCAATGCCACTTTTACTGAAATAAAATATGCAAAACATTATTCTAAATAACAGAAAGCAAATACAAAAAAAAATTGACGCTCCAAGCAAAACATATATCATGTGACGAATGAAAACATAGCTTCAAGTGAGGTTATTGATAATGTTGGAGACAAAAGAGGGGATGCCTTCCAGGGCATCCCCAAGCTTAGTTGCTTGGATCTTCCTTGAATATCACCTTGGGGTGCCTTGGGCATCCCCAAGCTTAGTGTTTTGTCACTCCTTATTCTCCTCATATCGACATCTCACCCAAAACTTAACGGAACTTCGTGAGATAGGTTAGTATGAAAAAGAGCAAACCATTTCACTTTGGTACAATCAAAGACAAGATGCATAATTGTTTCCACACAATGCCTACTGTAGCATATCATTTCTACAATTTATATTGAGCAATATAAGCCATAGAAACTAGAAAACAAGCAAACTATGCATTGAAAACAGAATCTATCAAAAACTGAACAGTCTGTAATGACCGGGATAACTACCATACATCTTCGACGCCAAAAATTCTGAAAAAATAGGAAAACCTGTGTAATTTATATATCGATCACCTGAAAAAAAATTCAGAATTTTATCACGCTCCACTGAGTTTTAAAAATTCCTGTACTAAACGCAAAAGTTTATGTTTTTGGACAGAATCAAGGCAACTATCATCCACACTATCCCAAAGGCTTTAGTTGGTACTTTATTGAAACAAAATCTATAAAACATGATTACTACAGTAGAATAATCATGTGAACACACAAAAACAATAGGTAAACGTGTTAGGTTGTCTCCCAATAAACACTTTTCTTTAATGCCTTTTAGCTAGGCATGAAGAGTTCAATGATGCTCGCATAAAAGATAAGGATTGAAACATAACAAGAGCATCATGAATCATAAGTTCCTCTCTCATAATAATTTTCATTAGCATCATGATAGATTCATTGATATAACCGCCACATAAAGCATTCTTTTCATGATCCACAAGTGTAGAAATTTTATTACTCCCCACAGAAGAAAATTTCTTCTCATTCACAATGGTGGGAGTATCATATGAAACTCGAATACTATAAATTGTTTCCACGTTAAAAGAGTATTGTTCAGTAAAAGGATATTCAAAATTATGACAATAATTATCACTACTTTTTATAACATAAGTAACATCACAATAATCATCATAAGTAGGAGGCATGCAATCATCATAGCAAATTTGATCATTCAAAGTATGGGGACTAAAAAGAGCATCTTCATTAAACATAGTATCCCCAAGCTTTGGACAAACATTAATTGCAGCAAATAAATTATCGAACATGTCATTCTCATCAAACATAGGATCCTCAAGCTTGTGGCTTGGCATAGCATAAGCATAATCACTCTCATCATTAATAGTATGAATAGCACCAACGCTATAACAGTTGCTATCATCATAATTTCCCAAGTTGGCACCAAAAAGATTTCCAAGATTATGGGAAGTATTATTATCCTCCCAATCATAATCATCACAACAAGCAATGGGCATAACAAAATAATCATCAATAGTGCTTTATGACATTGTGCCATAAGACATAGAATCAATATCATCATCACGTGCATCATCCTCCAAAATTATTTTTGATTCATTTTCATGAGGCACAATAATAATAGGAGCAACATTATTTGGGAAAGATACCTTTTTACCTCTATTCTTTCTGCTTTTTCCTTTTCTTCTTCACCACCTCACGTGTGGGTTTAATTAATTTTTTCGAACTTCTTATTGATGAGATTGGTTGAATAGGGAGCTACTCCTCGTCACCTATTTCATCATCTTTCTATAGTATTCCTTTCATATTCTATTGGTTTACCCATCTTTCTATAGTTGGCAATATAAGCATTCTCATTGCAATTTACCATGCAAAACATATGGATATTTTTTAGTTTAGCTTCAATGTCGTCTATGAGAATGAATATTTCAAACCAACTATTTTTATGTGTCAACTCTTCACTCCCCCAAAATATACAAAGCTTATTATAAAGTTCAAGGATGATCAAATCATTACAATATTTGGCTAAAAAGTTTGCATTGGAAATTAAGATGAACAACCTTATTGCAAACTTCCCAAGTAATAGGACAAAGAGAACATAATTTTGTAGCAAATTCATCTATCACTTTGAGCAAAGAATTGGTTTCATCATGTTTATGCTTCTTGCAAAATCTATCTTCCCTATAAGGCACGTCTTCACAAACTTTATGCACTCCACAAAAATTGACATGCTTATAAGAAACATTTTTCTCGTGACTAGTGCAATCATCATTAGCATTTAGGATATTCAAAGAATTCATACTCATCATTCAAATATTTTGTGCCAAACATTTTATTGACATCTTCTTCTAATAATTGAGCATAATTTTCTGAACCATCATTTTCCAGAAAGATATTATAAAGATGATCAATAATATGATGCAATCTCAATTCCATTTTTATGTAGTTTTCTTTTATAAACCAAACTAGTGATAAGACAAGAAACTATAAGATTCAATTGCAAGATCTAAAGATATACCTTCAAGCACTCACCTCCCCGGCAACGACACTAGAAAAGATCTTGATGTCTACTATGCAACTTTATTCCTATAGACTCGTGCTGGGTCTCCAAGCGTAGAGTTTTGTAGGACAGTAGCAATTTCCCCTCAAGTGGATGACCTAAGGTTTATCAATCTGAGGGAGGCGTAGGATGAAGATGGTCTCTCTCAAACAATCTGCAACCAAATACAAGAAATCTCTTATGTCCCCAATACACCTAATACAATGGCAAATTTTATAGGTGCACTAGTTTGGCAAAGAGATGGTGATAAAAGTGTAATATTGATGGTAGAAATATATTTTTATAATCTGAATAAATAAAAACAGCAAGGTAGCAAATAGTAAATAGGCACAAAAACGGTATTACAATGCTTAAAAATGAGGCCTAGGGTCCGTACTTTCGCTAGTGCGATGTCTCAACAATGCTAATATAATTGGATCATATAACCGTCCCTCAACGTGCAATGAAGAATCACTCCGAAGTTCCTATCTAGCAGAGAACATACGAAGAAATTGTTTGTAGGGTACGAAACCACCTCGAAGCTATTCTTTTCGATCGATCTATCCAAGAGTTCGTACTAAAATAACACCAAATAATTTCAGATTCATAATACTCAATCCAACACAAAGAACTTCAAAGAGTGCCCCAAGATTTCTACCGGAGAAACAAAAGACGAGAACGTGCATCAACCCCTATGCATAGATTACCATAATGTCATTGCAGGAATCCGCGAGTTGAGTGCCAAAACACATATCAAGTGAATCAATATGATACCCCATTGTCACCACGAGTATTCATATGCAAGACGTATATCAAGTGCTCTCAAATCTATAAAAGTATTCAATCCGATAACAACAAAATCTCAAAGGGAGAAACTCAATTCATCACAACAAGATAGAGAGGGGAAAACACCATATGATCCGACTATATTAACAAAGCCCGCGATACATCAAGATCGTGACATCTCAAGAACATGACAGAGAGATTGAACACATAGATACTGGTACAAACCCTCAGCCCCGAGGGTGTACTACTCCCTCCTCATCGTGGTGGCCGCCGGGATGATGAAGATGGCCACCGGAGACGATTCCCCCCTCCACCAGGGTGCCAGAACGGGGTCTAGATTGGTTTTCGGTGGCTACAGAGGCATGCGGCGGAGGAACTTCTAATCTAGGTTAACCCCGAGGCATTTTGGAATATTTGTGAATTTATAGTGTAAAGAGGGGGTGCGGAGGCCACCGAGGTGGGCACAACCCACCTGGGCGCGCCTGGGGGCCCATGCGCGCCCTGGTGGGTTGTGCCCCCCTCGGGGCACCCTCCAAGTGCTCTGGCCCATTGGTGGTCTTCTAGTCCATAAAAAATCCACAAAAAGTTTTGCGGTGTTTGGACTTTGTTTGATATTGATTTCCTGCGATGTAAAACAAGCAAAAAACAGCAACTGGTACTGGGTACTGGGTCAATAGGTTAGTCCCAAAAAATGATATAAAGTTGCTATAAAATGATTGTAAAACATCCAAGAATGATGAAATAACAGAATGAATACTTCATAAATTATAGATACATTGGAGACGTTTCAGTATCACTGCCGTAGCATCCACTCAAGGACTCTCGAGGAGGGTGACCTCGTCCTTGGACGGGTGCTCTCCAGGGAGGGGCTTCACAAGCTCTCGCCTATGTGGGATGACCCATCCAGGATCGCCCGTGTCTCTAAGCCTGGTGCCGCGCGCCTGGAGTCGCAGGACGGGGTCCCCATCCATAATGCCTGGAACATCGAGAACCTCCGGAAGTTCTACCCATAACGGGAAAGCGCCATGCGCCTATCAAGTCTCCGCTCATGACACTCTCACGTAATAATGAGTGGGGTTGTACATGCCCCGGAGTCTCCTGAGTGCTGCCCTTGAGCCTCACGGGGGCTCCCACCCATGTCCTAGTGGAAGCCACATGCTCCACGCTGGCGAGAAGACACGAAGACTAGTATAGGTGCCGGACGCAGCTGTTCTTTTGCTTGCTTTCTGTAGCTGATTTGCCACTTCTTGGAATGAAATTCGAAGTTCTCGCGTCTTTATTTGAAAGGGTTGGGAATTTTTCTCCTTGCAGCATTCGCTCTTTCAGGTCTCGCTTTAGGGAGAGTGACGGTTGCCCGTCGATCTTCCTCGCGCGTCTTACACTCGTGGGCTGGGCACGGTTTGTGTGTCTGGGCCCGCCCATGAACTCACCTCGCCAAAACATTGGTGTCCTATCCTTTGGCGTCTTAATTCTTGCACGCCACTCGTAAATGAGCCAACGAGCATGCACGACTTCCTGAGTCCGTGCCTCCGGGCATCACGACACGGTGTACCAACGGCGATCGGCCCATGCTCGGGCGCTCGCGGGGGGCGCGACACTTCCGGAGGTCCCATATCTCCACGGGCACTAGGCGCTTACTGAGGCTTGGGACATTCGGATCCTCGGGAGGAAAACCCCCGGCAGGATCTTCCTAGAACAAGAAGCGTGCATGGGACCTAGGCTCTGGAGGAGCACGCCCTTGCGGCGCAAGAGTCTACTACAAGTGTACCAAGCTAAGTTATCCTGACCATGATCAACAAGAATCTGTCGATTGATAGCAACACGAATGCTAAGATACGAGATAAAACGTTAATATAAATGGCGCAAGCGCCATGGTCCATTACATACCCCAGCAGGGCCTTCTACTTCTTGATTCAGGAAAAAAGCAAAAGCGGCCTCGCGACCACGATGGCTCCTGAGGCCTGGCTCCGGCGACGCCTGCGCTCAGTCGGAGTCCTCCTCCTGCTTCACCGGAGCGTGATGGCAAGGAGGCTCATCTCCTTCCCCGGTCCGGGCTCGGCGGCGTGGCAGCTCGTCGTAGTCGCCATCGCCCATACTCTCCCCAGCGGAAGAGCCGCCACAGTTGAGGCTCGCGACCGTCGCCAAGGGCGAGTTCATCACTGAGGGGGCCGTCCTCGTCGGGAGGGTCGACGTCATCGCCGTCATCATTTTCGCTCTCCGGGCAACACCCCAGGCGCTTGCCGTCTTCCTCGAAGACCCTGGCGTAGAGGGTCATCGTGCCCTCATGCCTGAAGTGGAGGGTACACCTCTCCTGCAGGCCGCGCGTGAGGGCGAACGGCTGCCACCTGCAGTTCAGGAACACATTACCGGCTGGGTGACCTCGTCCTCCACCCACGAGGCCTTACTGCAGTAAAAATCGACCTATAGCCAGAGGCCGCCCCCCGGCAGCGCGCCCGTGAAAAAGCGCGGGAGATGGAACCAGACGCCTGCCGGCCTCTCCGCCCACACCACGAACTCCGAGGACGCGTCAGTTGAATGGGATCGCGGGCGCGGTGGCCAAGTGGCTACCACATGCCTCCTTACTTGACCACGGCTGCGTCGGCCGCGACAGCTTCCAGTGCGGGAAGGAGCCTTCCACGACTACTGGAGGTGGTGCCGGCCTTCGAGGAGGCACGCCCACGCCCTCGGGGTGTCAGCACCGGTGTTGCAGCATACTTGAAGGGTCGGCCGTGGCCCCTCTTGGGCGCAGGGGAGCCTGGCCCTTCCTTGGGGGCCTTCCCCTTCTCGGCGACCGAGAAACTCCTCACTGGTGCCATGGGTGCTTTGGAAATATGGCGGGACGAAGAAGAAGGAGCGAGTAGCATGGAGATGAAGATGGGCTGGGGCTCCGCCCCTCCCCCCATTTATAGCTGGAGGAAGGCTAACCGCCGGCCTCTCACATTTGAAGTAATGATGGCCTTTCTGCATGCCCAGGCAGTTGTCAAGTCCGAGCAGTTGCCAAGGCGGCGTGGGGAACTGGAGATGCCCACGTCCCATCTAGCGCCACGAGTTAGCCTAGCCCGCAGGAGATTGGGGTCCAGGGCACTTCGCCCTTGCCCCTTGGTTTCGCCTCGAAGCCAAGCCCGAGCGAGCCTTGGGCCCGCGGGCTACTATCGGTGTTCTGGGAACCAGGGTACCCAAACTTGCCTACTTGCAGCCCACGGCATGGCTTCATCGACGGCCTGGTACGGCCCATCTACAAGACCGCCAAGATAAGACCCTCACGAGGGGCCAAGCCTTGCGAGGAGGATGACACCAAGACCTCTAGAGGGGGCCGCCTCCCAGGAGGCCTCCTGAGGAGCGGAAATTTCTATGCATGTACCCAGCCTCATGAGGCTACCATGACGCAAGCCATGATGACTAAGGCAGGAGGGTACCAGCGGGCACAGAGGAGGCAGTTTCCTATTTCGTGCTAAGGAGGCACACGCGGGTGTGGGTTCCCGAGGAATCTGGCAAATGTTTCCATTCTAGTGCAATGAGACCAAGACCGCCAGGATGGCAAGATCGATGTCATCACCGAGCCCACCACTGCATCACGACTAGAAGCTTTGCAGGCGAAGACCACCTTTCATCAGGATAAGATGTACTACTCATCCACTTTTAAATTAGCCACCGTGGGATCCCTTCCGGCCTACGTTTTGGGGGAAGAGAACCGAGGCCACTATAAGTATAGGTTAGCCACCACCATAGATTGGATCGGAACCCGGTCGACTCATTCCCTCACCCATAGACCTCGTGAGGTTGTTCGCCCCTTGTACTAGTTCATCTTCAGCCTCTCGTGAGGCCAATCCACCACAAAGCAGGAGTAGGGTCTTACACCGCAAGGTGGACCAAATCTGGGTAAACTTTCATGTTCATCTTCTTCCTTGTTCGGGTGAATCGAGCTAGGTCGTGGGGCGACGAGCTAGTAGGCTGGATAGGTTGAGTTTTTCACACATGCCCTAGAGTTCGAACCTTTCTTTGGTCTGCGGAGCCCTGAATCCGACTGCGAGGGCTCTGGTAGTGAGGGTGGAATGGATCGGATCCCTCTCTATGGTGGAGACTAGCCTATACTTATAGTGGCCTTGGTCCTCTTCACTCATAGCTTAGGCGGGAAGGGATCCCACAACGACCAATTTGAAAGGGGACAATAAGTACATCTTATCCTGACGAAAGGTGGTTTTCACCTGCAAAGCTTCTAGTCATGACGTAGAGGTGGGCTCGGCGATGACATCCGTCCTATCGAGCACGTAGTCTTGGTCATGTTGCACTGGAATGGAAACCTTTGGGAGATTCCTTGTGAAACAATGTACGTCCTTCCCTCCTTAGCACTAAACAGGAAATTGTCCTCCTCTGCGCCCGCTGGTGCCCGTCTGGCCTCAGTCATCATGGCTTACGTCATCGAGAGCCTCGTGAGGCTAGGTACCTGGTTAGGAGTCTCCACTCCTCCGAAGGCATGCTCGGGGTGCTGCCCCTCGGGAGGTCTTGGCGTCGTTTGCCTCGCGAGGCCGGGGGCCCTCGTGAGGGTCTTGTCCTGGGGGCCTTGTAGATGGCCCGTACCAGGCCGTTCTGGGGCCCAAGGTGTGCTCGGGCTGGCTTCGAGGCGAAGCCAAGGAAGGAAGGGCGAAGTGACGCATGCCCCAACCGCATGCCGGCCTGACTTGACGCATGGCGCACGACGGGACACGGACGCCTCCACTTCCCTACGTCGCCTCGGCAACTGCCCGGGCTGGCAATAGACTGCGCACACCATAGGGCCATCATTGCTCTCCCTTGCCTTGCTCCTGATCCCTTCCTCTAACCAACAATTCTTCCAAATCCAATCGCAACGCCACCCCCTTCCTTCTTCTCCGGCACCGGCGAATCCACAAATGGTGCCCGGGAAATCAAAGCCCGTGGTCCAGGTCGCGACCTCCTCCTCTCCTTCACCAGCGCTTGACATGTCCTGCGTTGCCAAGGAGGGGGATCTCGGCTCCGTCCTCCCGCACATGGCGGGCACTGACAATGAATGGGGCAAGACCTTGATCTGGGCCGGCTCCACGGAGCGAAGCACCTAGGCGCAGACGGTCTATCCCTTTTTCCTGCACAGCATCTTTGTGGTGCTTGTCCCGCCCTTCTCGGAGTTCTTCTGCGCCGTCCTCAGTCACTACAAGATTCACACCCTCCATCTTCATCCCAACTCCATCCTTCTCCCGTCCATCTTCGCCTTCAATTGTGAGGCCTTTGTGGGTGTGTGAGGCCCTCAGGCGCTCTTTCGCCATTACTTTAGCTCGCAGCTGCATGACCGAACACAGCGTTCTGCTTCCGCTTCCTTCGTTGCAGCCCAGAAGGGGAATATGCTGTTGAAGGCCGGGAAGAAAGTGGAGGGCTTCCAACACTGCTGGGTCTTCCTGGACTTCAAGGGCCTCAATCCGCTCCTAGAGCTGCCGATAGGGCTGCCGGAGCGGCTCCCGGCGTGGGGTTCTGCAAAGCTCACTGACCCCTGGGTGAAGCCTGTCTTGGAGAGGATATCCTCGGACAGGGAGGCCAAGCTGCTGACGGGGGTGATGATTGTGAAGGAGTTCCTGATGCAGCACCTGGCACCGCTTCAATAGCACATGAAACCCTTGTGGGAGTTGCAGGGCGCGATGGACAACATTAGGCTTTATGCCGCCGGCCTGACGGGTGAGGAACTAGACAGGGCCTTGGCCGCCCTGCTCAACAGCGATCCGAGGGACCTCCCCGAGGCCTATGCCCCGTTGTACCGTCGCGACGAAAGGGAGGACCTGGTCGCCTCCATGCCCGCTTTCAACGAGCCGGGGCTCGGGCCGTCTGAGCACCCTAACTCCCCCATGCGGGTGTCCTCCGGCGACAACAGCGGCGAAGAGGACTCGGAGGAGACTGAGGACGACAACTTGGAGGAAGTGTCCCCCCCTTCAAAGAGTGAGCTCCTCCACAACCTCCATGACGACGACGACATAGGCGAGCCTCTAGCTGTGTACTCCTCGTGCTTTGTCAGGGTCCACAGGCGGCCGGAGCCTGCCCCTCGGGTGACGCGGGCACCTGGCTGGGCGACCTCAGGCATGGGCGTGACAGCGCCCCCTCCAGGGGGCTCCCCACACCTCAGCGGAGCAGCCAACGAGTCGAGCCTGTCCTCGGCAAGCCCCTAGTCAAAGGGAGGGACGTCCCATGCGGGGGTGGACACAACTTCCTTAGCCATCACTCCTCAGGCCGACCCCCTTTCCCCCTCCAGGCGGCGATCACGTGTTGGGGCCTGCTGCTGACCATTCCGCCAGTCCCCAGGACGCGGAGAAGGCCGCGGCGAAGAAGAGCATGACCACCTCGGCCTCCGCCGAAGAAGAAGACAAGAAGAGAAAGTGGGCCGCGCCAGACAAGTAAGTAGCCTCCCTTGCTTCCTGAAGAGGCATTGATTGCATGTTGCTCTTGCCTTTCCTCCTCTCAATGATCAGAGGCAGTAGCACGATGAAGAAGAAGAAGTTGGGCGATGCATCGAAGGACCCCCTCAACCCGAGGGTGCCCGTGGTGCCCGACTGCGGTCATGGCGGTCGCGGGAGCATACCGCGCCGGCTTGGCGCGACCCTCAGGCGCACAGGAAGCATCGCGACAGGGAGCACGGGTGTGTCACCCGCTCCCAGAGCCTTGTCAGTGCCGCCCAAGGTGGCGGTCGCGGAAGCCATGGTGATCCAGCCTACTGCGCTGCTTGTCTCGGCCGAGGCACCTCCAATCTCAGGGAAGGGGACGGCAGCCCTGATTCCTCATGCTGCTCCAGGCCCGGCCTCCGGACGCGACGGGTCTTAGCCCGCTGCGCGAACTCGGGCCACCTTGACATCCGCGACCATGGCGGTCCACCAGGCAGCCCCCGATCACCGGGAGAGGGATCTGGTCATGAGGGGCGGGCAGGAGCCCTCTGTGCTTCCGATGGAGGGCGCCGCGCGTCCCGCGATGACAGTGACGTTGGCCCAGGACGCCACGGCAGCTCCCCTACGGCCAATCCTCGAGCTTATGAGCTATGACTCCCTGATCAGGTGCGAGGCCCTGACCGACGCCCGTGCCGCGCTCAATCGGCTCAAGATGGACCTCCAGGACACCGAAGAGCGCCTTGGGCAGGAGCGCCTGAAGCTAGCCGCTGGGTGGCGCGACTTTCCCATGGCCAGCAAGATGGCCTAGGACCGTGCCGAAGTCCTTGCCGCCGAGAGCAAGGAGGATGCCGACAGGGCAGGGGCAGCCCATGGTGCGGCACTTGATGAGGCGAAGGCAGCCACCAAGCGCTGCCATGAAGCGCAGGCCAGCCTGAAAGCGCTCCAAGAGGAGCAAGCCACTCACGCACAACGAGTCTAGCTGTGGGAAGATGACCTCAGGGCTCGCGAGGCGAAGCTTGCGGACCACAACCTCGCATTGTTGAAGGAGACTGTTGATCAAGCTGAGGAACGCGAGCGCCTGGCCAAGCTGAAAGAGGAGGTGTCCCAAGCCCAAGTGTCCTACGCCACACACGTCTCCTAAGCGATGACCCGACTGGATGCCAGGGAGAAGACCCTTGTCGACACCGAGGGGAGAGCAGCCGCGGAGCGTGATGACTTCCCTTCCCTCGAGCTCAAGGCTCGCCATGCACTGCCGTCCATCTGCAGAGGAGGATTCAAGGCCCCGCTCATGGCCCCTGAGGGCGAATATGCAGGGCTCTCTTCCAAGCTTGCCAAGGGGCTCGAGGGTGCCGCCGCCAAGGTAGACTCCATCCTCAAAGGTGAGTGTCACAACCTCTTCTCAATGGCGGTGACTCGTGTCTTCAGCCACCGTTACGTCCACGACCCTGGCTTTGATTTCAACGTGGTGATCGGCCCGGTTGCTCCTGAGCTCCGTGCCACCACGGCGGTGATCGTGAAAAGCCACGTGGACGCACTGGTGGGGAAGTTCATCCGCGAACTCGAGGCCGACCCTCCGGCGGCTGAGGCAATCGACAACGATGGCGGCGACAGCGATGTTGAGGATGAATCTGTCGCGGCTCTGGCGGGCAGTGGTGAAAACCATGACGACGATGGTCCCTCCTTCTAGAATTTAACCTGCAACACCTTTCGTCCCTCGTGGACGCATAAGACTTTGTTTGAAGTTGAAAAAAAATTGATGCTTGTAATAACTGTTCGAACTTCGCAATTTCCTTTTTGCGCTTGGTTTCCTTCTTGCTTGCCTTTGTGCTCTACATCGGCAAGGCCCAGCCCCGCGCATACCTCGGCCGTCGTTGGGGTGTCTGGTCGCGATGCCAAGACGAAACCAATGGCCGAGGGGCTACGTGACTAGTGAGGCCCCTAAGTCATGATGCTCAGGGGGCCCCCTTGACGTGTGAGCGGCCCTCATGAGGGAAACATGTGCAGCGACAAGGTTAATCTGGGGTCCTCCATACCTTTCCTTGTCAGTGTTCGCTTGGGAGGGACGCGGGAAGACCAGGTACCAGGGACCTGGTGAGGTGTCGTGCACCAGGCCTGGCCTGAGAGTAGGCACCGTGTCAAGCCCCCTCGCGCGTGCATCCCAGGGGAAATACTGCATGAAGAGGCAAGAGGCCATCCTGAGGTTGGTGCAACCCCTAGGGCTCCCTCAGTTGTTTATCCACCAGCATGGAGCATGGGGCTTCCACTTTGGTGTGGGCATAGCTGTTGTTCAACTGTTTTGTCCGCCAGCGCGGAGCATGGGGCTTCCACTTGGTGTCGGTAGGGAGCTCTGTGTTAGAGTCTCTAGGCATATATAGCCCTATGTCGTTCGTACGCATGGCTAGCATGAGAGAACGTAGAGGAGGCGTATCTAGGCACTCATGAGCTAGAACTGGACTCAGGAGGCCCTACCTCAAGGCGGGTTGAGCCTGGATATTTGGCGTGGGGCGCACGTAAGAAACCTGTGAGGTGGGGGTGACATGTGCCGAATGAACCTCCGGAGGACACCGCATGAGAAGGCCGGACATCAAGGACCCCAGGAGGTGACATGAACGGGGCCGGCCTGCGAGAAAGAGCTCAGTCACCTGGGTTTATCAACGCTGCAGGGACGGACCCGAGCACAGACTCTATGGCAAGTCTTCTCATGCAATAACCCAAGGAAGGATATCCGGCACGCGGCTCCCGCGACAACAAAGTGCCGAACTGCGGTTTTTATGAACCGTGACGGACGCCCTTACTCACCCACTCGCAATTAGCTCATGCGAGGGCATGGCACCAGGGACCTCGGGAGGTGACGTTCACGGGAGCTGGCCCGCGAGATAGAGCTTGATCGCTTGGATTTAACAACACTGCAGGGACGGACCCGAGCACATACGTCGTGCCTACTCTTAATCATGAGGCGGTCGTGGGTGGGGTTTGATAACCCACAAGTGTAGGGGATCGCAACATCTTTCGAGGGTAGAGTATTCAACCCAAATTTATTGATTCGACACAAGGGGAGCCAAAGAATATTCTCAAGTATTAGCAACTGAGTTGTCAGTTCAGCCACACCTGGATAACTTAATATCTGCAGCAAAGTATTTAGTAGCAAAGTAGTATGATAGAAGTGGTAACGGTAACAAAAGATTAATGAAAGCAAAAGTAATATGTTTGGTGTTTTGTAGTGATTGTAACAAGAGTAACGGAAAGTAAATAAGCGTAAACCAGTATATGGAAAGCTCGTAGGCATTGGATCAGCGATGGATAATTATGCCGGATGCGGTTCATCATGTAACAGTCATAACATAGGGTGACACAGAACTAGCTCCAATTCATCAATGTAATGTAGGCATGTATTCCGAATATAGTCATATGTGCTTATGGAAAAGAACTTGCATGACATCTTTGTCCTACCCTCCGTGGCAGCGGGGTCCTAATGGAAACTAAGGGATATTAAGGCCTCCTTTTAATAGAGAACCGGAACAAAGCATTACCACATAGTGAATACATGAACTCCTCAAACTATGGTCATCACCGAGAAGTATCCTGATTATTGTCACATTGAGGTTGTCGTATCATAACTGAAAGTGCAACTATCCCTAGGTGGTTTTGGTAATTCATAACAACATATAGCTCATTGAGCTAATACTATTCCAAGATAAATATTTCAGGAAAGCTCAATGAATGGCATGGCATGGATTTTGAAAGTGGATCCCTCAAAATATTAAGGACAAAGGATTGGCTCAAGCTCAAAAGCTCAAGGCTCTTCATTTTACATTTTAGTGATCCAAGATCACATTGAGTCTATAGGAAAAGCCAATACTATCAAGAAGGGATGAGGTGTTGCTTAATGAGCCTTTTGCTCCATGTGCTTAGTGATATGCTCGAAAACCCTCCACTACTTTCTCACATCCACATATGACCTAAACCCAAAGTCAAACTTGGCCCTACCGATTCTTTCTATCCGGCGCCACCGAGTTCAGATGTCATAGCCACTGCCACAAACCCTAGGCAAATTGGTTTCTCCAATAGGGATCTCGGTCTCACTGAGATGGGATTGTAATCTCTCTGTTTCCCCTTCGTAACTTTTCGGACTCACCGAAAGAGCGAATCGGTCCCATCGAGATTACAATGTAAACTCTCCGTTTCCCTTTTGTAACTTTTTGGTCTCACCGAAAGAGCAAATCGGTCCCACCGAGTTTACCTGACCAACTCTCTGGTTAGCTAATTACCAAATTTGGTCTCGTCGAGTTTGTGTAATCGGTATCACCAAGATTACGTTATGCCCTAACCCTAACCAAATCGGTCCTACTGAGATGCATGTCAGTCCCACCGAGAAACCAAACGGTCACTAGGTTTACTAAATCGGTCTGACCGAGTTTGATGATTCGTTCTCACCGAGTTTGGTAAATTGTGTGTAACGGTTAGATTTTGTGTGGAGGCTATATATACCCATCCACCTCCTCTTCATTCGTGGAGAGTACCATTAGAACAAACCTACACTTCCAACTTACCAGTTCTGAGAGAGAACCACCTACTCATGTGTTGAGGCCAAGATATTCCATTCCAACCACATGAATCTTGATCTCTAGCCTTCCCAAGTTGCTTTCCACTCAAATCTTCTTTCCACCAGATCCAAATCCTATGAGAGAGAGTTGAGTGTTGGGGAGACTATCATTTGAAGCACAAGAGCAAGGAGTTCATCATCAACACACCATTTGTTACTTCTTGGAGAGTGGTGTCTCCTAGATTGGCTAGGTGTCACTTGGGAGCCTCCGACAAGATTGTGGAGTTGAACGAAGGAGTTTGTAAGGGCAAGGAGATCGCCTACTTCGTGAAGATCTACCGCTAGTGAGGCAAGTCCTTCGTGGGCGACGGCCATGGTGGGATAGACAAGGTAGCTTCTTCGTGGACCCTTCATGGGTGAAGCCCTCTGTGGACTCACAAGAACCGTTACCCTTCGTGGGTTGAAGTCTCCATCAACGTGGATGTATGATAGCACCACCTATCGTAACCACGACAAAAACATCCGTGTCTCCAATTGCGTTTGAATCCTCCAAACCCTTCCCTTTACATTCTTGCAAGTTGCATGCTTTATTTTCCGCTGCCTATATACTGTTTGCATGCTTGCTTGAATTGCGTGAAGATTGCTTGACTTGTTCAAAAATAGTTAAAATCGGCCAAAGTCTAAAATTCGGAAAAGTTTAAGTTTTTATTGGTCAAGTAGTCTAATCACCCCCCCTCTAGACATACTTCAAGGTCCTACATGTGGTATCAGAGCTTTGGTCTCCATTTGCTTTGATTTCCATAGCTTTTGGTGGTCATAGCCTTGGTTTCACAACCTAGGAGAGTATGGCGTCTAGCGAGGGAAATTATCACCGTAGAGGTCCTTACTTTGATGGCACTAATTTTGCTAGTTGGAAGCATAAGATGAAAATGCATATTCTTGGACATAACCCCGCCATTTGGGCTATTGTGTGTATTGGCTCGCAAGGTGAATTCTTTGATGGGAGAGAACCGAACCGTGAAGCTAGTGCGGATGAGTTGAAGATGTTGCAATACAATGCTCAAGCTTGTGATATCCTCTTCAATGGATTGTGCCCCGAAGAATTCAATAAAATCAACCGTCTTGAGAATGCAAAGGAAATTTGGGATACTTTGATTGATATGCATGAAGGTACTGACTTCGTCAAGGAATCCAAGTTGGATGTGCTCCAAAGTCACTTGACAAGTTCAAAATGAAGGATGGTGTAGGTGTCATTTGAAATGTACTCTAGGCTTGCTCTTATCACAAATGAGATTGCCAGCTTAGGAAGTGAAGAGATGACCGATAGATTCATCATCAAGAAGATCCTAAGAGCATTGGATGGAAAATATGATATTGTGTGCACGTTGATCCAAATGATGCCCAATTACAAAGATCTCAAGCCTACAGAAGTCATTGGAAGAATTGTTGCTCATGAGATGTCACTCAAGGATAAGGAGGAACTTTACAACAAGTCGAGTGGTGCTTACAAAGCCTCATGTGAAGCCCCCACATCATCAAGTGAGAAACAAACCTTCAATGAGGAATTGAGCTTAATGGTGAAGAACTTCAACAAATTCTACAAGAGTAGAAGCAAAGAAAGAAGCTCTAAGTCAAGGTCCTACAATGACAAAAGATCTTCTAGTCGAGAGCGCAATTGCTACAATTGTGGGAGACCCGGACACTATTCCAATGAGTGCACATCACCCTACAAAAGAAGAGAAGATTCTCCCAAGAGAAGAAGTAGAAGAGAAGAATCACCACCAAGAGAGAGAAGGAGTAGAGATGATCGTTATGAACGAAGACCCTCACGAAGAAGCAAGGATTCGGAAAGGAAGGACAAGTCATCAAAGAGCTACACAAAACGAAGACATCGAGCTCATGTTGGTGAATGGGTATCCGGCTCCGACTCCGACCATCACTCCGGGAGAAGCTATCACTCCGACTCCGAAACACTCAAGATGAAGGTGTTCCGGTCTAGCACTTGTGTCAACCAACTCCTACGACATATTTGAATCACAAAATGAAGGAATTGCTAGATGCTTCATGGCCAAAGGTCCTAAGGTAACACACCCCGAGTATGTTGATTTTGATGTTGATGAAGATGACTTGCTAGGTGATGATGATTTACTTGTTGACAACTCTAGTTATGAATACTATGATGAAACGTCAATTAATCATGCTAATCAAGTTGAAACGAATGACAATGACAAGGAGAAAATTGAGCGTCTAACTAAAGAACTAAACACTCTTAAGTTAGCTCATGAAACTATCTTCGAAGATCATCGAGAACTTTTAAGGGCTCATGAGAAGTTACTCTTTGAAAAGCTCAATCTTGAGCAAGAGCATGAGTTCTTAAAGGCAATCAATGATGATCTTCAGAAGAAAAGTTCTTCTTACATTGCCAAGCGTTTACTCTTATCTACTTACATGCCTCAAGTCAAGTCTAGTAACAAGAACAAGAAAGATTCTTCTTCTAGTAGTAACAATAACAATACTAAATCCAATGTTGTTGCTTCTAGTAGTTCTCTTGATTCCACTAATGATCCTCTTAGCCAAGTTACACTTAAGCAAGAAAACAGCTTATTGAAGGGAATTATAGAGAAAGGTGTATACAAGAGTCTTGCCGGGAGTAAGCAATTTGAGGAAATTGTACGCAAGCAAGGAAGGCACCGGAAGAATCAAGGTGTTGGTTTTGAACGAAAGTTCAATGCCAATGGAGTTGAGTGGGGAGAAGATCAATACCCCAAGACGAAGTTTGTTCCTCGACAAGAGAAGTATTATCCTACTTCCTTCAAGGGAACACAAGCACAAGATGATCTTCCACCACAAGACCACAAGAACAAAGGCAAGGACAAGCTTCAAGAGGAAATTGATGCATTTGAAGAAGCACCTAAGGCCTTGGTCAAGTGGGTTCCCAAGACTACTTGAAGTTCTACTTCATCAAGTACAACTACTACACCAAGGATTCCCATCAAGTTGATGTGGATCCCGAAGAAGAAGAACTAGAGAGTTCTTGAGGGCGACTCCGCCAACATTTTTCACTCATATCATTATGGCAAGTACAAGTGCAATCAACTTCCATATCTTGCACTAGCTCAAGGAGTCACAAACCCTCATGTTGGTAAGGCAAGGGACAAGGTAACCTAATGTTTTCATGGTCATCATTTTGTGTGTGCATCACTCTATGTCTATGGATATTCTTGTTTGTTCCTTGTGGGACTAACCCATGTAGGTATTGAAAGTGCAACTCACTCCAAAGGATTGCTCCAAACGATCTACATCAACATTGAGCATCCACATCTTCAACACCTACATGAAATCATCATCGACAAAACCCAAGGTTAGTTTATCCCTCTAAGGGGGATCTCACATCTAGGGGGAGCTTAACTCTAAGAATTGAGTCAAAGCAACTCTAATGATGTGAACACATAAATGTTTTATGTAAAAGTGGTAACCCCACTTGAGCTTAAACGATGAGTATGACCTATGATCAAATGTTCTCATTTGACTCCTAAGTCAATATACTCATATATAGATGACCTAGTCATTGCCAATTGTTTGATAGATGCTAGAATTGGTTGTGCATGCTTTGTCACAAATTTCATTTGTCATATTATTGTGTGAGCATGTTGGTTGCATATTTACTCATTCGAGGACATCCACTTATTGTTTTGATTGTTTGGTTTTTCTTTCTTTGGCCAAGTGGATGGACAAGAATGCCTAAGAACCTTCTCTAGCTAGCTATGCTTTTCTCGTCTCAAACTCTATTCATGCTACATCACAAAATTTGATCAAGTCAGATTTGAACCACTTTGTGTCAGGAGTACTCGGAGTCCCCGATTCGTCATAGACTTAAGCTTCCGAAACTTCTTTGTGATTTTCGGTTTGACCGATTCCTCCATTTCGGTCATACCGAGATTACTAAGTCGATCTAGGTTTTCATCTCGGTGCAACCGATTTGTACTTTTCGGTCACACAGAGTTGCTATAACTGTTCACAGTTTTGCATCTCGGTGCCACCGAGTTGTACCACCCGGTCACACCGACAGGGTCGGGCTATATATATCGCACGGGCAAAATTTGGAAAACTTTCTCCGAATCCTCTAGCCCGCGCATAGCTCGCTCTGCCAACTTGGTCTACGGATCGTCGACTTCGTCGCCAGCCGCCTCCTGTCGCTGGTCTCCGCCGCCGTCAACGGAATTCTCCTCCGCCATTGCCGCCGTAGCGAGTGCCCGCTGAACTAGCGTATGGACTCGATCACAGTGCTTTCCTCGTCCGATTCTCTGCACATTGTGTACATTATGCATCTTGCCACGATTGAAACACTACTATCCAGTCAAATCAATCCTTAGAATAGTTGCAATTCGAAAATTCAGGGTTAGGTTTCCGCCGAAACCATCTCGGACCCACCGAGTTGAAAAACTCGGTCCCACCGATTTGGCTGATGCCATTACACTAGTAAGTCTCGGTCTGACCGAGAATTGCTAATCGGTGTGACCGTTTTCCGAACTTTGTGAAACCCTACCAGTCTTGGTGCCACCGAACTGTGACTCGGTCTGACCGAGTTCACTAGTTTAGGTTCCAAAACTGCTTCGGTATCACCGAGTTTGAAAATCGGTAGATCCGAAATGTTTTCAGTGGGAAACTAAAACTAAGTTTTTTGAATCATTCTTTGCAAAAATCTCTGCATTTTGTGATGCTCATCCACTCTACCTCATCTATAACTATTCATGTGGTCGGTTGAACAAAGATGTCGAGTCGACCGATAGCTGTAACAAATCTGAAGAGCAGATCCAGTTGAGCGAGGGCACTAGTCCCTCAAGCAGCTCAGATGAGGGGAGCAGAAGCACTCCGAGCAATTTGCCCAAGGCTGCCACAAGGTCAAGAAAGAAGAAGACCTCAGAGTCTGAGGATGAGGATTACGTGGCAGTTGAGGATGAGGCAAGCTCCAAGAAGAAAGTGCTCAAGAGGGAGTTCAGCTCATCTGCAGTGAAGCCTGGTTTGAAAATCAAAAGGCCAGCAGGCAGACAACCAATGTCCAAAGCCAGAGTGTCTACTCAAGCTCCTTTGGAATCTCAACCCAAAGAGCCTATTCTTTGTAGAGGGAAAGAAAAGGAAAGAAAGGGTCAAGAAGACCATGGCAAGAGTGATAGGGAAGCCTTCCATGATGGAAGAGGAAGAAGAAGGAGAGGTTGCAGAGCCAGCACCCAAGGCACAAAAGCTGATGGGTGATGTTATCAAGTCAAGGGCTGCAACTTCCAGGCCCAAAGCTGCCTCCAAGCCCAAGAATGCACCCAAGAGGAATACCAGGAGCATACCAAAGAAAAAAAGAACAAGGCCCCATTGCCTGAGGTTGAAGCTAAAGAAGATGAAGAAGGGCAGGTCCTAAGGAAGCTCAAACCCAAGATCCCAGACCACAACGATGCTCATCCTGTGGCTGAAAACATGAAGATCAAGAGAGATAATGGGTTGAGGCTATGGAGAGAGACATATCCATATGCCACGAGGAGAAGGACTGCTGTGGATTATAGGTTCCACACCAAGGAGCAGCAGGACTTTTATGAGACTATCTTGCTGGATAAGAAGCCCATAGTTTGCGATATGAGATGGGTCAACTGGACCTACATGAAGGAGAACGCAGAACACTACCCTGGAGTATATGATAGCTTCAGTGCGTGTGGAGTTGCTGATTTTGTTGGGCAGAAGCTCACCAACTGGAACGATGAACTTATCATGCAATTCTACTCCACAACACATTTCTATCCAGATGGGAGGATAGTGTGGATGTCAGAAGGAACCAGATATCAGTCTACCATAGAGGAATGGGCAAGTTTGATCAATGCCCCAAAGGAAAGTGAGGATGACCTGGACATTTATGGTAAGAAGAAAATGGATCATAACACTATGTCACACATGTACAAGGAGATCCCAGATGATTCACTTGAGAACTTCAAGTTTGGATCAGTCCATTTTCTGCTGTCAGGGCTGCCTACGATCAACTGGATCTTAAGGCATACTCTTTTGCCCAAATCAGGTGACCATAACATGATTGGAGGACATGCAATCAATTTGCTTCATGTTTTTGATGTGCCTCAGAAATTCAAGGTCACGAGCCTCATAGTCGAGACAATTAAGAGGACAGCAGCAGATCAGAAAAGGAGATGTGGATATGCCCCATAGATTCAGGAGTTGATAAACTTGAAGATGGGCACAGGAAAGTATCTATTGGATAAGGAACACATGGTTCTCTATCCTGATTTTGAGGACAATCGAGTTGTCATGACCGAGAATGAACCATCATCAGTGCAAGATCAGGAGAGAAAGGAGAAGGCAAGGCAAGAGAAAGTCGCAAAGATGCCAACTCAAGCAGAGGCATCTCGACTACTTTCTCAAGAACAAGCGTGAGCAGCTTGGTTATTTAATAGCATCAACTCTACGGATTGAGAAGGGTTGGCCACCCTAACTCAAAACCAGGAGAGCCTGGAGAGAATCATGGAACAAAAATTCTATGATCTTGATGTCAAAGAGACTGAGATTCAGTCAGATGTGGAGCAGTTACAAGATGATATGCAGGAGAGGAAGGGCAAGACGACAACTGATGCATTTGCCAGAGTGCCTAGAGCTCCGAGGTCAGCTGCAGTACCAACTCCAGACACTAGAGCAACTTCTTTCGCTCCAGCTACAGCTCCAGCTCAACCAGCTCCAGCTCCAACTACTTCAGCTCCTACCACGTCTACTGATGCGTTCATCCTTGGAGTCCTGTCTACACCACCACCAGAAGACCAAGCCTGAGAGACGATATAGTGCTATGCATTTTCTAGGAACTTTTTGGTAACTTGTTGCCAAAGGGGGAGTGTCGGTGTCAAAACCGGCGGATCTCGGGTAGGGGGTCCCGAACTGTGCGTCTAGGCGGATGCTAACAGGAGACAAGGGACACGATGTTTTTACCCAGGTTCAGGCCCTCTCGATGGAGGTAAAACCCTACTCCTGCTTGATTAATATTGATGATATGGGTAGTACAAGAGTGGATCTACCACGAGATCAGAGGCTAAACCCTAGAAGCTAGCCTATGGTATGATTGTTGTTCGCCCCACGGACTAAAACCCTCTCGTTTATATAGACACCAGATAGGGTTAGGGTTACATGAGTCGGTTACAATGGTAGGAGATCTACATATCCAGACGCCAAGCTTGCCTTCCACGCCAAGGAAAGTCCCATCCGGACACGGGACGAAGTCTTCAATCTTGTATCTTCATAGTCCAGGAGTCCGGCCAACGGTGATAGTTCGGCTATCCGGACACCCCCTAATCCAGGACTCCCTCAGGGAGAAAAATGTATAGATCATAGGCTTCGA
The DNA here is from genome assembly GCA_021605145.1 of Aegilops bicornis. Taxonomy (NCBI): domain Eukaryota; kingdom Viridiplantae; phylum Streptophyta; class Magnoliopsida; order Poales; family Poaceae; genus Aegilops; species Aegilops bicornis. The sequence goes on along the minus strand of CM038670.1, from coordinate 312,295,141 downwards.
GAGAGATAGAGATTTGCTTTTGTTCTCTCTTGTCTTCTTCGTTGAACTTTTTTTTGCGTTTGATTGCTTGAGATACTATGCATTACCTGCGAGACATTGATGATCATGTGTTTGATCATAAGCTAAACTTATGCCTTTTATGATATTATCTTATTTATCCTTATATGATCATTCACTGTGCTTGGTGATGAGTGCATGTATTCAATCTTTATTATTTTGAGCGCTCCACCAAGATGTATGTGACATGGAAGAGTAACCCATGAGCCTAATTTCTTGTACATTTGCAGTCCAAAGCAAATCTTAAGATATGCACAAATTTAGGGGGAGCTCTTGCTTATCACATATGTCGGTGTGCTAGAGTAGGGGTACCCTAGTATCCCAAACTTGTGCACGGGCAGTTGCAGCCCTCCGCGGCAAGGCTTACCGGGTGACCGCCAAGGTCCTCCATGGTTCCTTTGGAGCAATTCAAGAACAAAGTATTCAAGCCAAGCAGACAAGGCCCCGCAAGAGGAGCTTGCCGGAAGGCCACCCAAGGCACCTAGGAGACAAGGCCCGGCAAGAGGAGCTTGCCGGAAGGCCCGTGAGCGACAAGCTTCCGGACGCGACAAGACAACAACCGCTGACAAGGCGCTTGTCATGCGGCAGACCACCACTGCACTCGCGCTTCCAAAGCACATCCACTAATGTGTCGCTACAGGACCTTTCCAGCGCTGTGGCAAGAGGTCATGCAGCCAGCGGTGATGCGAGGTGGCAAGCGGCGCCGACAAGATTGCCATCGTGGCAAGCGGTGGCGCCCGACGGTCCCTGTTTGCCCGTTAGAGGCGACGTGAGCGGGCATTTAATGCCTTTGTCAATCGCCGCCGTGGTTAGGTATGATACAATTGCATAATTGTACAAGTAGCTGTACCAACCACTCCTTTTCCACTTTTACCCTTGTCTACGTTGCCACCTGTCGGAGACCCCTTGAGCATATAAAAGGAGGCCCATGCGCAACGTAGAGGGGGTTCGAAAGGAGGTTCCCCCACGCTCGGTCTCGTTAGCAGCTCGTGTGTACTGTAGCACTCAAGCGCTCCCGAGCAAGAACTGAATACACCTAGACATGCAGCAGTAGGAGTGTTATCTCCCCGGAGAGCTCCGAAGCTGGGTAAACCTCTTGTGTGCGCCGCCGATCCGCTCTTCAGGCGACCTCACTTCCCGCCGAGCAAAGGGGCTTGGTCCGCCGTCCCATAGGTGCTCGTGGGCAGATCAGCCTGCCCCGACATCTTTGGCGCGCTGTAGGGGCATCGAGATTGTGTGAACCTGATCCGGCGTCCACACGAGCTAGTTCTTCATCATCTTCATCGACATGCCACCGAAGAAGAAGGCTTCGGCGGCAGATGTTCCGTCCGCGTCGAACCCACTGCCACCGGAGCAAACGGGTGGTGGGGTAGACGCCGGCGGAAGATTGGACGTCGACGGAGGAGCCCACGGTGCTGCCAAGTCCAAGGACAAGGCTGCGCAGACCTCGGCGTCCGTACATGCACCGCGCCCGTCTCAGGAGGCGCGGGACCGACAGCGTCATGGCATTCACAACGCCATATGCTCGTTGGACCAAAATCGAGCTGGTGGATCTCGGGATGCTCAAGACCAGCATGCGCGCCAACATGCTGGCGCGAGCAAGGCACGGTCGCCTGGACGGGATACTGCTCCTTCTAACATAGTTAGAAGTCCGAGCATATCCCGCCTCGCGCCGCTCGCCATCGCCAGCCATCACTCCAAAGAAGCTTTGGCGAGAGCTCAATCGCTCTGGATTACCCTCCAACAGCCGACAAGGTCGATGAATGGAGGGCCACCATTCGAGTCTCATCGGCTTTGCCAATGGCGACGCCCGCTGTAGCCGAGTGCATCGCTGCCGCTGGCAGGACCGCCAAACACGAGCCGGTGGCGGCGAAACCGTGGGGTGCAACCACCATGCACTCTCCGCCCGAAGGCCAAGATCGCCGACTGCCGGATCCACCTCGACAGCGACTCCACGCGTCGCCGGATCCACGAGCTCGTCGCGATCAGCGCCAAGTTCTTCACGAACGACAAGAAGAAGACGCTCGAACTCGCATCGAGCGCCAAGAGAAGCGGCGTCAATCCGACAAGCGCGGCTGGGCCCTTTGTCGACATGCATGCGCCAGAGAACCGGGCGACTTGCCGTGCAGACGCTGTAGGTTGCCCTGCGTTCACTCGTGAGCTGCGGCAAGTCCGATGGCCCAAAGCAAGAAGAATTTCAAGCCGACGCATTGCAGAGAAGTACAACGGCAAGACGCATCCGTCGGAGTTCCTCAGCATCTACACCATCGCGGTGCAAGCTGCCGGGGGGCGAGAAGACAAGATCCTGGCCAACTACTTCCCGCTGGTGCTCAAGCCCAACGTCAGATCCTGGCTCATGCACTTGCCGGACAACTCCATATCCTCTTGGGAAGATCTATGCCATCAGTTTGTCGGCGGCCACAAGCCCCATGGCCAAGAAAGCGACCTTCATCTGCTCGCCCAGAAGGAAGGAGAGCCCCTGCGCAAGTATATTCAAAGATTCAGCCGTGTACAGCACAACATCCCAGATGTCCACCCTACCACGGTAATCAGCGCGTTCCATCAGAACGTGCGAAACCGCAGGATGCGGGAGGAGATGGCGATGTGCAAGATCAGAGACGCTGCGAGCTATATGCCTGGCCGACAAGTGTGCACGTCTTTGAGGAAGGGAGGAGACTCCCGGAGAGAATCTTTGAAGCGGGAGGATCTCGATAGTGAGGAGACCGCTCCGCAAGGAAGAGCCATGACGGGCAACAGGAAGAAGAAAGGCAGAGATGTACTAGTTGTTGAGCAGTCCAGCAACGGAGGTGGCGCCGAGAAAGCCAAGGCTGGTAGCTCTGGCAAGGAGGTTGCCGCTGGCACCAACTGCCAGGCTGCGGCAGTCGCCGACAAGCAGGACGGCTCCAACAAACAGTACTGCAAGATCCACCGCACCAAGGGCCATGACCTCCAGAGCTGCAAAAAGGTCGAGCAGAAGGCTGAATACGAATGACGCGACAAGGAGAAGGCCCAGGAGGGTGCTGGAGGAGCTAGCAAGAAACGTCCCGGCCGGGGAGGACGCCGCGGCAAGGCCAAGCAGCGGCAAGGAGACAGACCTCCCCGCGGCCGCGACAAGGATGAAGACAACGACGATGATGAAGACATGGATGATGACGAGACCGATGAGCAGGAGTTCCAGAAAGCCACAGAGGTCCTGTGCGTTGACGGCGGTGCTTCTCACGAATACTTCACACCGCCAGCTCAAGCGGTGGATGCGGGAAGTCAATGCGGCGTAACCATCCATCGAGTCACGCAAGCCTCACGAAATGGTCCAAAGACGCCTATCATCTTTGATATTGAGGACCACCACGATCGCAGAATCTGCGGTCGGGTGCTTGCCGATGTTGGTTACACCAACTATCCGCAACCTCAAGGTCACTAAGATGCTAGGTGACGGCGGCCGGGCTTGAACTCGATCTCCTCCGCGGTGCTCCGTAAACTCCAGATCCTCGATGGCGAGCTCGAAGAGACCGGCACATTCCAAGGAATCAATCCGGGAAGGAGCAAGCCGAAGGGAAAGATCATGTTGCCGGTGACATTTGGCAGCGAATTGAACTTCAGGACTGAGAGGGTCACTTTTGACGTTGCTGACTTTCCATTACCTTACAATGGGATACTTGGCCGTCCAGCAGTTGCCAAATTCATGGCAGCCTCTCACTATGCATACAACATGCTAAAGATGCCAGGCCCGATAAGCGTCATCTCTGTCCCCGGCGACAAGAAGGATGCTCTTATCTGCGCCGACAAGATCTACCGGGAAGCAGCAGCTGCAACAGATTGCAAACCACTTGCCGCTGAAGCTCCCGGGGCGAAGAAGAAGATCAAGTCCGGCAAGAGCTCTGATGCCCACTCCGGCAAGCGCACCTCTTCGGAGTGCTGCGCTACCGTCGAGGACGCACCATCGAGCTCCACCGGCAAGTGTAAGAAGACGATGGCAGCTCCACCAGAGACCAAGAAGGTGCTCGCCAAGGAGCACGACCTGGTGGTACCTTCACCATCGGTGCCACTCTCGACCCTAAATAGGAAGGCGCTCGTTGCTTTCCCCGCGGGCGAACGTCGGCGTGTTTGCGTGGCAACCGTCTCGACATCCCGGTGTTCCTAGGAAAGTAATTGAGCACCATCTTGCCGCTTGTCCTCATGCGCGTGGCCCGTCAAGCGTAAAGTCGAAGCGTGCGGTGAGCGCCAAGAATTCATCGCAGAAGAAATCAAGAAATTGGAAGCGGCAGGCCTTGTCGAGGAGTGCTCCATCCCACGTGGTTGGCCAACCTCAGTAGTTGTACGCGAAGGCAAACGGGAAATGGAGGCTTTGTATCGACTTTACCGATGTCAATAAAGCTTGTCCCAAAGACCCATTTCCATTGCCGCGCATCGACCAGATTGTTGAATCCACAGCCGGATGTGATCTGCTTTAATTTCTGCATGCATACTCAGGATATCATCAGATCTTCATGGCAGAAGAGGATGAGGAGAAGACCGCATTCATCACCCCATGTGGCACATACTGTGTCGTACGGATGCCCTTCGGGTTAAAGAATGCTGGTTCAACATTTGCAAGAGTAGTCCATGACGCTTTTGAGCCGCAAATGCACGTGGAATGTGGAAGCCTACATGGATGACATAGTGGTCAAAAGCAAGGACAAGGCGACTCGATTCAAGATTTAGACGAAACCTTTGCAAATCTGCGCAAGATCAACCTCAAGCTCAACCCCGAGAAGTGCGTGTTTGGAGTCCCTCCGACAAGCTTCTCGGTTCTTCGTCTCGGCTCGGGGAATTGAAGCCAACCCGACAAGATCAAAGTCATTGAGCAGATTGAAGCACCAAAGCGCGTCAAGGATGTACGAAGACTTGCTTTATGCGTAGCTGCTCTCGGCAGGTTTATCTCTAGGTTCTGCTGAAGCGCATACGCCATTTTTCAAAATTTTGAAAAAGGCAGGTCCGATGAAATGGGCTCCGGAAGCGGAGGCTGCGCTGCAGGACTTGAAGAGATACCTATCCTCCACTCCAACACTTGTCGCACCTAAGCCACAAGAGAAGTTGCTGCTATATATAGCGGCAACCAATCAAGTGGTTAGTGCTACGTTAGTAGCGGAGAGGGAGGCGGATGATGAGCTAGCAACCATGGCAGATGCATCCAGCGATAAGCAGGCGGCTTCACCGGCAAGCTCTGGTCCCGACAAGGACGGATCTGCGCAGACGCATGAGAAGATGCAGAAAAGAATGGTGCGGGCGCCAGTTTATTTTGTCGGTTCCCTTCTGCAGGGGGCTAGGTCAAGGTACTCTGGTGTGCAGGAACTGCTTTTCAGCCTCCTCATGGCCTCGAGAAAGCTGCGCCATTACTTCCAGGCACATGAGATCACAGTCGTCACTCGTTTTCCGCCGAAGAGGATACTGCAAAATCCAGAGGCAACAGGCAGGATTGTCGAGTGGGCACTGGAACTGTCAAGCTTTGGCCTCAAGTTTGAGAGCACTTCAACTATCCAAAGAAGAGCACTGGCGGAGTTCATAGCGGAATGGACGCCAACACAAGATGAAGAAATTCCAGAAACGAGCATCCTCGCTGTGAGGCAAGCAAAGAGTGGCTGATGTACTTTGATGGTGCCTTCTCGCTGCAAGGCGCCGGTGCAAGCGTGCTACTTGTTGCACCCACCGGAGAGCACCTCAAGTACGTAGTCCAGATGCACTTTCCCAAGGAGCAAACAACAAACAATACTGCAGAGTATGAAGGTTTGCTTGCCGGTCTCAGGATCGCAGTAGACCTTGGGATCAAGAAGCTCATTGTCAGGGGTGACTCACAGCTTGTCATCCGCCAAGTGAACAAGAATTATCAGAGTCCATTGATGGAAGCTTATGTTGATGAAGTGAGGAAGCTGGAAGAGCACTTTGACGGCCTCTGAGATGGAATATATTCCAAGAGCTCGTAACGACATTGCCGATGGTTCGTCAAGTGCGCCGCACTTAAGTTACCTGTGGAACCAGGGATCTTCGTGCTCAAGTCGACTCAACCATCTCAGAACGCCATCAATCGGACAGAGCAAGAAGAGGAAGTTGATTTCTGGTGACTATTTTCCGGTAGAGCTTCCCGAAGCCGCCGCCAAGAAGGTCCTCAAGATCAACACCAGCAAAGGCCGAGGAGCGATGCGCTCCGACAAGCCCTAGGGTTTGTTTCATTGAAGCAAACGCTCCCGACAAGTTTTGCTCCGGCAAGCTTGCCGGGAACGTCAAGCTCGGGCCGAGCCATGTGTTCTCGCCAGAGAAGCGGATGTTCGCAGCAGACAGATGTGCCTTTAGTCCTTGTTGTCGAGCCGCAAGCTCCAAAGATGGGCACATCAGATTGTCCATTTCCTTCAGACAGAGAACTTCTCAAGAGCAAGAAGAAGCGGAAAGAGTAGCCCGGCAGTCAAGTATGTACCAGTTTGTCGACAACACAATCGCATGTAAGAAGACTCAACATTGTGATATTGAAGTGTATTCACCGGGTAGACGGACTAAAGCTGTTGGCAGAGATACATGGAGGCATATGTGGTCACCACATTGGTGCCAGAGAACTTGCCGGCAAAGAGTACCGGCTAGGTTTCTTTGGCCGACAGCCCTCCAGATGCAACTGCACAAGTAACCAAGTGTGAAGCGTGCCGCCCATTCCAAGCAGATACACCAGCCAGCTCAAGCTCTCCGCACGATCCCTTTATCCTGGCCATTTTCGGTCCGGGGATCGACATCCTCGCCCCTTTCCCCGAAGTTGTCGGGGCTTTGAGTACTTGTACGTTGCAATCGACAAGTTCACAAAGTGGCCGGAAGTGGAAGCGATGAGAAAGGTGACAGCACGACCAACAATCAAGTTCTTCAGTCGATTGTTTGCCGTTTGGAATCCCTAACAGGATCATCACCGACTAACGGCACGCAATTCACGAGCCGCACCTTCATGCAAAGACGTCCAAGATCTTGGCGCCAAGGTTCCGCCGATTACATTGCTCATCCGAGAAGTAACGGTCAAGCGGAGAGGGCAAATGCTGAAGTGCTGCGGGCTCAAGACCAGAACTTTCGACAGGCTGCACAAGTGCGGAAGAAACTGGATTGAGGAGCTGCCGGTGGTTCTTTGGTCGATCAGGACGACGCCAAATCGAGCCACTGGGCAGACACCTTTCGCTCTAGTCTATGGAGCAGAGGCAGTTCTCCCCACGGAACTCGTATACGGATCACCTCGAGTGCTCGCTTATGATGAGCTTGAGCAAGAGCAGCTCCGACAAGATGACGCGCTGCTCCTTGAGGAGGATCGTCTTCAGGCTGCTGTACGAGCTGCTCGAACCAGCAAGCTTTGCGCCGCTACCATAGCCACAAAGTTAATGCCAGAAGACTCGAGGAAGGCGACCTTGTTCTTCGGCGCGTTCAGTCCGCCAAGAATTCAAACAAGTTGACGCCGAAGTGGGAAGGCCCTTACCGGGTGAAACGAGTCACTAGGCCTGGCGCTGTCCGCTTTGAGACCGAAGATGGCATTCCGTGAGCAACTCCTGGAACATTGAGCATCTTCGTAAGTTTTACCCGTGAGGGCGCGGTTGTTAGGAACCTGTTCAAGAACCACCTTTTGTACAAGTCTTGCCGCTGTTGCATGTAATCCTTTGTACAAAGCCGGGCGCAGACCCCGTGCATAAGTAAAGCTAGCGTGCTTCGCACATCTTGTCAATTTTATGCTTTCTACTTCTATTTTGCATGCCTTATCTGACACTTTGTGCAACACCCACCCCCGATAAGAAATAAAGAGCCATAAGGCTCCATATCTTTATTTTCTCTTCGTTCTATTTCTCAAGAAAGGAAGGTTCCCTCGCCCACAAGTTTGCCGGGGGGAAAGGAGAAGATAATGGTGTGGACCAGGCGTCGCTCAAGGAAGTCTAGCCTTACCGGGAAGCAAACGACAGAAAAGCTAAGTAGCTAAAGTTCGAGCAATCAGTTTTAAAAATTTTAAGTTATCTTCCTCGAATGACCGTGATTGTTATGGAAAACCCGTGCGGAGGAACCAACTCAGTAGCTAGTTGCGCCTTTACTTTGTTTCGAGTCCGCTCAACAACTTAAGTGAGCTGCGACTAGTTGCGACAAGGTTGCTTGTCGGAAGCGGCACCGCCAAAGCAGCCGATGTCCCAAGACTCAGCGCCATGCCTGTGCTCGCACCGACAAGTTCCCTAATAGCGTAGGGCAAAAACATACAAAGGAAGGAATCAAGTAAAGGAAATAACATAGCAATTGATCCCCAAAATAGAGTTATATTACAAGATAGCTTGCCGCAGCTCTAATGGATTGTTCTTATGACATGACCAGCAGCAGCAAGAAAAAGAGAAAGCGGGCGGCCTAATCTACGCTCGACCCTCTTGATCCCGCTCACCCTGTCCACGATGGGTTCGACAAGGGCCTTGAGTGCCTCCACATCAGCATCCGGCGGCAAGGACTTGAGGACGTTGGTGAGGGTGAGGCCTGGGTTGCGGAAGGCCACCTTCATCAGCACCTTTTGAAGAGCTCCTCGCAGATCCGGGCGCGACTCCTCGGCCAGCTGCTTTGGGACTTCTTCCCGAGTCGGCTGGAGGGCCGCCACCACGCCTTGAAGAACAAGCTAAGCTTGGCGCTGGGTTGGAGGTGCTCGTCGGAGGAATATCCAAGATCCACCATCCCCACTGCGCCAGCCTCCTCGTCGATGGCTGCAGCAACATTCACGAGACCCTCGGTCCAGTGCTCCACATTCTCCCTCAAGGCACTCTGGGCGGCAGCAGCACTCGCCAGCAGCGCCTCGTCGGCCTTGATCTTCTCCTTCAAGACCACCTCCTGCTCCCTGATGCCGTCCAGCGCCTGAGTCAAGGTGGTCAGTTTCAACTCAAGATCCGCGTTGGAGTCCTTGGCGGCACTGAGCTCCTTGCTCCTCTCGGCGAGACAGCCCTGCAGCTCGCCAAGAGTGTAGGCGTCCTTCTCGCGCTCGTGCTTGAGTGCAGCAAGCTCCTCGCCGCTCTCCTTGAGATTGGCCTCCAGCTGCGCCACCTTCGTCTCCAGCTCCTTCTTGGCGGCCTCGGTAGCTGCGCAAGATCCTTTGCTTCCTTGAGAGCCCCGCCAAATGTTTGCTCGCGCATGGCAAGATCCTCCTCATGGCTGTCAAGATAAACCTTCCGGCTGCCAACTCGCCTTCCTCGCAGAGATAGCTTCTCGGCGGCAAGTCATTGTTGCTCTTCAGCTTGACCTTCTCGAGGAGGAAGGCTTTGCGCCTCGGCGATTGCTCCCGCTCCTGCCAGGCCCGGAGAGCTTCCTGGTTGAGGCCCCGAGCTCCTCCGCGCGCTTCTCAATGTCTGCTCCCGCCTTGGCGACAAGTGCTTCCCGGGATTCCAGCTTGGCTTGTTTGGTAGCGGTAGAGCCGGCGGCTGCTCCTCCTCAGACTTCGCCGCTGCCGCTTGGTGCGTCGACCAGCGTCGATCCGGTGAGGCGAGCAGCTCTTCATCGAAGGTTTCTCCTTCGCCGGGCGCCTGGAGCTCGACGCCCATGGGAGCTTGATGAAGACGCCATCGCCGCCTTCAAATAGGCGCCGGGCTGGGCTCTTGAGTGGGACTGCAAATGGCAGAGGATCGGCGGTCGGCGTAGCGCTGGCGCTCCTGCGCCTCGTGGTCGTCGGTCACGATCGCCGGACCCCTCGCCAGCTTCTGCGGCGGCAGCTTTGGCGGCCTCTTCGCCGGCGGGCTCGTCAGCGCCAGCTTCTTCTTCGATGGCAGCGGCGTCGTCAGTATTGCCGCGCGCGTCCTCCTCGCCGGCGGCCTCGGTCTCCATTGGCTCTGTGGACGACCAGAAAATGAAGAAAAGTCAAGCAAATATTCAAAAAGAAAATCAGAAGAAGAAGAACACAAGGGAAGTTTTCAGGCAAGAAGATTACCTGTGCTAGGGTCTGCAGTCATGGTCTCCGCCGCCGGGGGATCGCTGGTGCTGCCCCTTGCCGGAGAACTGCCCCTTGCCGGAGAAGTCTCCCTTGCCGGAGAACGCTCCCTTGCCGGGGAATCCTCCCTTGGCGGTGTAGTCGAAGCAGATGGCATGTCAGGAGCGGCTTCAGGGCACTCCTGGTGAGGCTGCTCTGCTCCTACACAAATCAGCAGTCAGATATCAGCAAAGAAAGAGCATCCATGCACGCCGAACAGCAGGAAGTAAACCATATACTTACGCTGGGGGCTGCTTTGAGGAAGAGTTGCCGCGTCTGGCAAGGTGGTCTCGACGCGCCTCATTGTCGCGGTGGGTTCGCCCTCGATGTCAATCACGGGGCCTTGGCTCTCTTCGACGCTCTCCGGGCCAGCGTCACGAAAAGGAATGGGTTCAGAATGAAGCAAATCAGATACAAGACAAAGCAACAAGTCAAGAACTACAAATGCTGCAAAGAATCTTACTCTTCTTCTTCCTCGCCGGAGCTAAGCGCCGAGAGGTCAAATCTGCCCGCCCAAAGACGACGAGGCGAGGAGGTAGTTTCCTTGGCCGCTTACGGGAAGCGTAAGCGGTGGTCTGCGAAGGCCCCGCTCCAGCTTGCCGCAGCAGTGTGAGGTGCTCCCGCGAAATAAGCAGTGCTTGCCGTGGTGGAAGGTTGCTGCGCGACGGTTGCTGACCCGTCTGCCGCTTCTGCCATTCGGCCTTGCGGAGACGCCTTCTTGGTGGAGCTGGGGCTCCGCCGCTGCAAGCTGTTTGAAGGTGGGGAGGAGGCGCCCTCGGCGGGCTCGCCGACTCAGCCTTCAGGCTCGGCAAGCTCCTCCTCGCCGGCAAACTCCTTTCGCCGACAAGGCTTTCCGCCTCTGCGCCTCTGCCTCCTCCACGGTGAAGCCGAACTTCGCCATGGCAGCTTCTGCCGCCTCCTCCAGCAGTGGCGTCGCTGCATCTCATCATCGGTGGTGTCACGGTGAGGCCCCTCTCATTCATCGGGCGGACCGGCATTTCTACCAGATTGTCAAAGAACCGCCGACGACGTCATCTGCAGTTTCTTGCCAAGTTGGGACAATTCCATGCGAAGTCGCGACAATGGCATCATTGCACGGATGCGGTCAAGCGAGGAATTGTTGCACAGCAGAACGACGCCTCGGCAACCTAAACATTTCGGATGATCAGGATCGGGCTTGAACAGCTCCAAGAGCATTGCGCCAAGTTCCAAGACGGTGAAGTTTAAGTTGAGGCACGGGCGCAGCCTCATGATATCTGCCACGCTCAAACTCCCAGCGGGTCTCCGCCTCTCCCGCAAGGGGCGATGCGGCGGGCGAAGAAAGTCTGCGCCTAACGGTGCCTACGGTGAGCCCGGCAAGTCTAAGGCGAAGGATTCGGGTGATCGCAATCTTCAGCCTAGCATCTTCCGGGGCCGATTGCTCCAATCGTTGCCGCCAAGACCATCGGGGTTTGGCTGGGCGGTAAATGGCTGCGGTTCTCCTCGACAATCCAGCACCAATCCGCCTCCATTCCTCCCATTTGCTATGGAGCTCTCCCTCCAGATAGGCTTCCTTCTTGCCGACCCTCGAGATCCAAGCGATTCCTCCCAAGAAGAGGCTCCCCTCTCTCAACTCGGGGTATAAAGAAGTGGCGGAAAAGGGCTACATTTGGATGGACTCTGACAAAGTTTTCGTAGAGATGTGCGAAAACTGCCATGGTCAGAACAATATTGGATGTGAAATCAAGGAGGCGGAACCCGTAGGTGTTCATGATGTCACAGAAGAATTCAGAGAAAGGCGGGCAGGGCCCGCAGTAGAAGAAGAGCGCGAAGAAGGGATATCCGTTCGGAGCTAGTTCCGAGGCAGCAGCTGGGAGTACCTTCGTACGCGGATGCGCTCGCGTCTCCGTCGACTGTAAGAGGTAGTAGTTCTCCTCAGCTCCTCATAGCTGGGGGGAAAGATTGCCCGCTCCTTCCGCAGCGCCGTGAGCCGCTGCGCCTCGGCCGACTTCACGCCTTTCCCCTTGTCGGCTTTCGGAGCCATGGCGGAGGCGGTGGAGGAGATCGACGGAGTTGGTGATGCTGGTGGCGATGGGGGGCGGAGCGCTGCTCTCTTCAGCCTTGGGAAGAAGGGGGGAACAGCGGTGGTTTTCTCGAGATTGGACAGCAACTGGCAAGGTGGGCGACCTGCCCCTGTTTCCCCTGCTTATAAAGAGGGAGGGGGCGGACGTTCCGTTGTTCCGAATAAAGAAACCACCCACGATCTCGCCCACGATCTCTCACATGACGCCGCATTCGACGCGTGCGGCTGCTCGTGGAGGGCGTGGTGGGTCCGGGTGTTACAGGGCGTGACTCCAGGCCGTGTGTGCCCGTGCCCTGTTTTGGGCCTGGCCAACAGCGCTTGTCACCGTGTGTGGCCCAGGCCCGTGGGCTCCTGTCGGTGTACTAGAGTAGGGGTACCCTAGTATCCCGAACTTGTGCACGGGCAGTTGCAGCCCTCCGCGGCAAGGCTTACCGGGTGACCGCCAAGGTCCTCCGTGGTTCCTTTGGAGCCATTCAAGAACAAAGTATTCAAGCCAAGGAGATAAGGCCCCGGCAAGAGGAGCTTGCCGGGAAGGCCACCCAAGGCACCTAGGAGACAAGGCCCCGGCAAGAGGAGCTTGCCGAGAAGGCCCGTGAGCGACAAGCTTCCTGGACGAGACAAGACAACAATCATGCAAGTAAGGCGCTTGTCAGCAGACCACCACTCTGCACCCGCGCTTCTAGCACATCCACTAACGTGTTGCCACAGGACCTTTCCAGCGCTGGTGGCAAGAGGTCAGGCAGCCGGTGCGAGGTGTGGCAAGCGGGCGCCGACAAGATTGCCATCGTGGCAAGCGGTGGCGCCTCGACGGTCCCTCGCTTGCACCGTTAGGGCGACGAGACGGCATTTAATGCCTTTGTCCCTCGCCGTCGGGGTTAGGTATGATACACCGTACAATCTTTGTACATAAGTAGCTGTACCAACCACTCCTTTTCCACTTTTACCCTTGTCTACGTTGCCACCTGTCGGAGACCCCTTGAGCATATAAAAGGAGGCCCATGCGCAACGTAGAGGGGGTTCGAAAGGAGGTTCCCCCACGCTCGGTATCGTTAGCAGCTCGTGTGTACTGTAGCACTCAAGCGCTCCCGAGCAAAAACTGAATACACCTAGACATGCAGCAGTAGGAGTGTTATCTCCCCGAAGAGCTCCGAAGCTGGGTAACCTCTCGTGTGCGTCGCCTCGATCTGCTCTTCAGGCGACCTCACTTCCGCCCGAACCGAAAGGGCTCGGTCCGCCGGTCCCATAGGTGCTCGTGGGCCAGATCAGCCTGCCCCGACATCTTTGGCATAGAGGGGGTTCGAAAGGAGGTTCCCCCACGCTCGGTCTCGTTAGCAGCTCGTGTGTACTGTAGCACTCAAGCGCTCCCGAGCAAGAACTGAATACACCTAGACATGCAGCAGTAGGAGTGTTATCTCCCCGAAGAGCTCCGAAGCTGGGTAACCTCTCGTGTGCGTCGCCTCGATCTGCTCTTCGTGCGACCTCCGCCCCCCGCCGAACCGAAAGGGGCTCGGTCCGCCGGTCCCATAGGTGCTCGTGGGCCAGGTCAGCCTGCCCCGACAACATACTTCTCAAATCGACGATGTTTTTCAATTTTATTATCATTTATCAAAGCTTTGATCTATATGTTGTCATCAATTACCGAAAAGGGGGAGATTGAAAGTGCAACTATCCCTAGGTGGTTTTGGTAATTCATAACAACATATAGCTCATTGAGCTAATACTATTCCAAGATAAATATTTCAGGAAAACTCAATGAATGGCATGGCATGGATGTTGAAAGTGGATCCCTCAAAATATTAAGGACAAAGGATTGGCTCAAGCTCAAAAGCTCAAGACTCTTCATTTTACATTTTAGTGATCCAAGATCACATTGAGTCTATAGGAAAAGCCAATACTACCAAGAAGGGATGAGGTGTTGCTTAATGAGCCTTTTGCTCCATGTGCTTAGAGATATGCTCCAAAACCCTCCACTACTTTCTCACATCCACATATGACCTAAACCCAAAGTCAAACTCGGCCCTACCGATTCTTTCTATCCGCGCCACCGAAGTTCGGGATGTCATAGCCACTGCCACAAACCCTAGGCAAATCGGTTTCACCGATAGGGATCTCGGTCTCACCGAGATGGGATTGTAATCTCTTTGTTTCCCCTTCGTAACTTTTCGGTCTCATCGAAAGAGCGAATCGGTCCCACCGAGATTACAATGTAAACTCTCTATTTCCCTTTTGTAACTTTTCGGTCTCGATGTAAGAGCAAATCGGTCCCACCGAGTTTACCTGACCAATTCTCTGGTTAGCTAATTACCAAATTCGGTCTCACCGAGTTTGTGTAATCAGTCTCACCGACATTACGTTATGCCCTAACCCTAACCAAATCGGTCCTACCGAGATGCATGTCAAGCAATCAAAACCCTAACGGTCACTAGGTTTACTAAATCGGTCTGACCGAGTTTGATGATTCAGTCTCGCCGAGTTTGGTAAATTGTGTGTAACGGTTAGATTTTGTGTGGAGGCTATATATACCCCTCCACCTCCTCTTCATTCGTGGAGAGAGCCATCAGAACAAACCTACACTTCCAACTTACCAGCCTGAGAGAGAACCACCTACTCATGTGTTGAGGCCAAGATATTCCATTCCAACCATATGAATCTTGATCTCTAGCCTTCCCCAAGTTGCTTTCCACTCAAATCTTCTTTCCACCAGATCCAAATCCTATGAGAGAGAGAGAGTTGAGTGCTGGGGAGACTATCATTTGAAGCACAAGAGCAAGGAGTTCATCATCAACACACCATTTGTTACTTCTTGGAGAGTGGTGTCTCCTAGATTGGCTAGGTGTCACTTGGGAGCCTCCGACAAGATTGTGGAGTTGAACCAAGGAGTTTGTAAGGGCTAGGAGATCGCTTACTGCGTGAAGATCTACCGCTAGTGAGGCAAGTCCTTCGTGGGCGACAGCCATGATGGGATAGACAAGGTTGCTTCTTCGTGGACCCTTCGTGGGTGGAGCCCTCCGTGGACTCACAAGAACTGCTACTCCTACGTGGGTTGAAGTCTCTATCAACGTGGATGTACGATAGCACCACCTATCGGAACCACGACAAAAACATCCGTATCTCCAATTGCATTTGAATCCTCCAAACCCTTCCCTTTACATTCTTGCAAGTTGCATGCTTTATTTTCCGCTGCCTATATACTCTTTGCATGCTTGCTTGAATTGCGTGAAGATTGCTTGACTTGTTCAAAAATAGTTAAAATCGGCTAAAATTGGGAAAAGGTTAAGTTTTTATTGGTCAAGTAGTCTAATCACCCCCCCCCCCCTCTAGACATACTTCAAGGTCCTACAATAACACATAACAGGTGACTATAGACTTGCAAGATAGGATCAACAACACACATATAGTCATGAAAACATAATAGGTTCAGATCTGAAATCATGGCACTCGGGCCCTAGTGACAAGCATTAAGCATAGCAAAGTCATAGCAACATCAATCTCAGAACATAGTGGATACTAGGGATCAAACCCTAACAAAACTAGCTCGATTACATGATAAATCTCATCCAACCCATCACCGTCCAGCAAGCCTACGATGGAATTACTCACGCACGGGCAGTGAGCATCATGAAATTGGTGATGGAGGATGGTCGACGATGACGACGGGCGATGAATCCCCTCTTCGAGCCCCGAACGGACTCAAGATCAGCCCCGAGAGGTTTTAGGGCTTGGCGGCGGCTCAGATCGTAAAACGCGATGATTTCTTCTCTCGATTTTTTCTCCGAAAGCCAATATATAGAGTTGGAGTTGGCGTCGGAAGGTTTCAGGGGGCCCACGAGGTAGGGGGCGCCAGAGGGGGGGCGCCCCACCCTCGTGGGCAGTGTGGGCCCCTGGTCTTCATCTTTGGTGAGGATTTTTCATTATTTATTCTAAGATATTCCGTGGAGTTTCAGGTCATTCCGAGAACTTTTGTTTTCTGCACATAAAACAACATCATGGCAATTCTCTTTGAAACAAATACGTCCATCAGGTTAGTTCCATTCAAATCATACACGTTAGAGTCCAAAACAAGGGCAAAAGTGTTTGGAAAAGTAGATACTGACGAGACGTATCAACTCCCCAAGCTTAAACCCTTGCTTGTCCTCAAGCAATTCAGTTGACAAAATGAAAGATAAAAGAAAAACTTTTACAAACTCGCTTTGCTCTTGTTGTTGTAAATATATCAAGCCAAAGATTCAAGTTTTCAAAGAAATATTATAACTAACCACATTTGGAATAATTCTCAGGTCTCATGTTTACTCGTATCAATGGCATAATCAACTAGCGAGCCATAATAATAAATCTCAGATGACAACACTTTCTCAAAACAATCACAATATGATATAACAAGATGGTATCTCGCTAGCCCTTTCTGAGACCACAAAACATAAATGCAGAGCACCTTTAAAGATCAAGGACTGACTAGACATTGTAATTCATGGTAAAAGAGATCCAAGAATAGTCATACCCAATATAAATTAATAGTAATGAATGCAAATGACAAATGCACTCTCCAAATTAGTGCTTTTTAATAAGAGGGTGATGACTCAACATAAAAGTAAATAGATAGGCCCTTCGCAGAGGGAAGCAGGGACTTGTAGAGGTGCCAGAGCTCGGTTTTGAAATAGAGATGAATAAAATTTTGAGCGGCATACTTTCATTGTCAACATAACAACTAGGAGATGGCGATATCTTCCATGCTACACACATTATAGGCGGTTCCCAAACAGAATGGTAAATTTATACTCCCCCTCCACCAACAAGCATCAATCCACGGCTTGCTCGAAACAACGAGTGCCTCCAACATACATCAGGTCCCAGGGGGAGTTTGTTTGCAATTAATTTTGATTTAGTTTGCATAAAGCATGGGACTGGAAGATAAGGACAGCCATAGTTGATACATGGAGCTATTCGAGCATACAAAACAGAATGTTTATTTTAAGGTTTAGAGTTTGGCACATACAAATTTACTTGGAATGGCAGGTAGATACCGCATATAGGAAGGTATAGTGGACTCATATGGAATAACTTTGGGGTTTAATTGATTGGATGCACAAGCAGTATTCCCGCTTAGTACAAGTGAAGGCTAGCAAAAGACTGGGAAGCGACCAACTAGAGAGTGACAACAGTCATGAACATGCATTAAAATTAATAAACATTGGATGCAAGCATGAGTAGGATATAATCCACCATGACCATAAATATTGTGAAGGCTATGTTGATTTTGTTTCAACTACATGTGTGAACATGTGCCAAGTCAAGTCACTTAAATCATTCAAAGGAGGATACCACCCCATCATACCACATCACAACCATTTTAATAGCATGTTGGCACGCAAGGTAAACCATTATAACTCATAGCTAATCAAACATGACATAAGCAACTATGATCTCTAATTGTCATTGCAAATATGTTTATTCATAATAAGCTGAATCAAGAACGATGAAATCATCATATTTACAAAAACAAGAGAGGTCGAGTTCATACCAGCTTCGCTTATCCCAATCAATTCATCATATATCATCATTATTGCCTTTCACTTTCACGACCGAACGATGTGAATAATAATAAGAGTGCACGTGCATTGGACTAAGCTGGAATCTGCGAGCATTCAATAAGTAGGAGAAGACAAGGCAATATGGGCTCTTGGTTAAATCAACAATAATGCATATAAGAGCAACTTCAACAATTTAATCATAGTCTTCTCCTATCGAATTTCAAAGAAAAGAAAGGAAATAAAACTATTTACACGGGAAAGCTCCCAACAAGCAAAAGAAGAACGGGAAATATTTTTGGGTTTTCATTTTAATTATTACTACTACAGCAGGAAAGGTAAACTACTACTAATTTTTTGTTGTTGTTTTCTTAAAGTTTATTAAACACACAAGAAGAAAGCAGGAAAAATAAAATAAACTAACATGGATATTATAGTGGAAGAGTATGAGCACCGACATCTAGCAATGAGTGTGTGTGAATATAAATGTAATGTCGGTGGGAAATACGTACTCCCCCAAGCTTAGGCTTTTGGCCTAAGTTGGTTTATTGCCAAGGATGGCCTCGGCCGACACCGTAGGTGTAGCTGGGTCAGATCACGATGCAGCGGCTATCGCCTCCCGAGCAGCAGCGTGGCGTCGAGCTGCCTCCGCTCTCCTCTCGTACTCATCTACCTCCTCTATGGTAATAACATATCTTCCTTTTGTCTGAGAATCAAAGATGGCAGGAGCAGGAAGAGTAATACGGACAACATGCCGTTTGTTAAAGATTAGTAGATACTGGAGAGGTGATTCAATCCTCTCGACAAACTGGTGGGAAACCATAGAATCAAAATCTAAATAAGTAGGGGGCAACTCCATATCACCCTCACGAATGTCTATCTCAAGAAAATTAGCTAAGCGGGTTGCATAAATTCCTCCAAAAAATCTCCATTATATCTATTATGATGCAACCTATGAGCTACAATGGCTCCCATATGATAAGATTGGTCTCCTAACACAGCACTCCTGAGAATGCTAAGGTCAGGGACAAAGATGTTACATGCTTCATTCTTAGCATTTATGCACCTACCTATGAAGAGAGCAAAATAATGTATAGCAGGAAAGTGAATGCTCCCTATATTGGCTTGCGTTATATCTCTAGATTCCCCCACAGTTATACTAGCAAGAAAGTCTCTAAATTCAGATTTACGGGGGTCAATAGTACTACCCCATTGTGGGAGTTTGCAAGCAAAAGTAAAATCCTCTAAGTCCATGGTATAAGATTTGTCATAAAGATCAAACATGACTGAAGGAGAATTACGTGAAGATGAAAATTCAAACCTCCTCACAAATGAACTAGTGAGATCATGATACTGTGGGCATTTGTCTGCCTCAAAATCCGCAAGACCGGCATTACGCAAATATGCGCTAAATTCTTCTTTGATTCCCGCTCGATCCATAAAATTTTCCGAAGGCCATTCATTGTGGCCTCACGGAGCTGCCCCTTGGGGGCTCCTCATCGGCATCGCGCATTGCAAGCCTAGGGCCTTGCTTCCTTGAAGAACCACCTTGGAACATCTTCCTAAACATATTGTTTTCTCTCGAAAATTTCTGAAAATTTTAGTGACTTCAAACAAAAAGTGAACCAACTTCAATAAAATTGATAGCAACTACTCCTACAAGTGCCTAGAGCCTATATCATGCATTAGAACTACTTGGAACCATATAAATTTGACATGCAAGCTCAAGAACATGGTCACCTATGCAGCAAAAATTTGCAATGAATAAAGCACTAGAACAAAAAATAATTGGACCAATGGAGGAGTCACATACCAAGGAACAATCTCCTTAAGCAGTTTTGTGAGAGGTGCTTTGAGCAAGGAGATCAAAAATCACAAAGAACGGGCCGGAACTCGTGTTTGAGCCAGATATTCGTGTTTGTGGGAGGAAGAAGAAGAAGAAGGGTGCAGGAATAAGTTGAGGAGGGCCACCATGGGCCCACGAGGCTGGGGGGCGTGCCCAGGGGGGTAGGACGCGCCCTCCACCCTCGTGACCAGGTGGCAGCTCCCCCCGCACATCCCCAAGCACAAGAGCGCCAGAAGAATCGATAATACAATCAACTCCGAAGGCACAACGACCATACGGACCCAGCGATGGAGCAGGACGAACCATGTCACCCTGAACACAGTTCGGAGCAGACGCCCAAGGACAATGATCCCGACGGACGAGGTCATCAAGATGAACCAGCACAGGAAAACAGTTCGGATAACGATTCAACCCCGGAAAAACACGTGGAACGAGATAACCTCCACAGAAAGCTTATGGCCACCGCAAGAAGCCTAAAGAAGCAGAAGCAACGGCTCAAGGCCGCACAGGAAACGCTCAACCGTAGATGGAATAAAGTGCTAGACACTAAAGAAAGATACGGCTCAAGGCCGCACAGGAAACGCTCAACCATACAAAGAGCTATCCAAAATGCAAGCTACTGCCAGAATTCGACGACGAAGCTGTACCACTTCATAACCGCAACAAAGCGGCTACCGATCCACATGAACACCTGAATAAGAAAATTTGGCGCTGCCAGGTCCATTTATGGATCCAAAAGACGGACCCGCCAAGGACTATGGTCGCCAAAACGACACGCCTAATCGAATACCAAATTCAGAATAAAGACCGGACACAACATCATCCAACGACATGCCACAAAGACGCGTCCAGACATGAGAGGGCTGCTCACCTCCCCGTGCTTTACCGATGAAGCATCGGACAATCTAATTCTACAGTGGCTTTAAACTCGTGGAACATAGAGGCATACGATGGAACGGCTGCACCTGTGGGTCCGGATCGAGGACTTTATCCTACACATACATATGGCTCGTGGGGATGACCTTCACGCCATCAAATACCTCCCCTCAAGTGAAGGGACCAGCTCGGCACTAGTTAAAAAGCCTCCCGAAAATTCAATTGGGAGCTGGGAGGAACTCGAGGACGCTTTCAGGCCAACTTTCAAGGGACCTATGTCCGCCTCCGGATCTTGACGACTTAAGTCACATAGTCCAACAGCCCGGAGAATCCGCCTCAAGAAGTTTTGGAATAGATTCCTCACTAAGAAGAATCAAATTGTTGACTGTCCGGATGCGAAGCCTTAGTAGCATTCAAACACAAAGATCTGGTGGACGCAGTGGCTTGCCGCACACCTCGCCAAGAAAAGCCAAGGACAATGGCAGCCCTAACAAGCCTTATGACCCGCTTTTGCGCGGGAGAAGATAGCTGGCTAGCCCGTAAAGGCACCAGCGACCCCAGCACATCCGAAATAAGGGATGGCAATGGGAAGCCACGGCAATATAAAAACAAACGCCAAAACAAGGAAGAGAGCCCGGATAACACGACGGTTAATGCCGGATTCAGGGGTTCTCGATCTAATCAGCAAAACAAGCCATCTAAAGGCAGCAAAGAGGGACCGTCCGGTCTGAATAGAGTCCTAGACAGACTATGCAAAGTTCATGGCACCCCTGACAAACCTGCAAACCACACGCACAGAGAGTGCTGGGTCTTCAAGCAGGTCGGCAAATTAAACACCGAACACAAGGAGAGGGAAACACCAAGTGAAGACGAGGATGAACCTCGCCAGCCGAACACCGAAGGACAGAAAAAATTCCTGCCAAAGGTTAAAACAATGAACATGATCCACGCGACTCACACATCCATGAGGAGGCACGAACGCGCGCATAGAGACACGCTCGATACAGAGCCCATCGTACTCACGCCTAACCGCTGGATGCCTTATCCGATCACTTTCGATAACTTGGATGACCGAACTAGTATTCGGCACGGAGGATCAAAGGCCTTGGTGCTTGACCCAATAATCGACGGATACCGTCTCACCCGCGTCCTTATGGACGGCGGCAGCAGTCTCAATTTAATATATGAGGACACTGTCCGCAGGATGGGGATAGACCCACCCAGAATTAACCAAAGCAACACCACCTTTGAAAGGGTGATACCAGGCGTTGAAGCCCATAGCAGAGGCCCCGTCACACTGAAAATAACATTTGGCTCTCCAGGCAACTCCAGAAGCGAATAACTACTCTTCACCATCGCACCCTTCCAAAGCGACTATCACGCAGTGCTCCGAAGAACGGCCTTCGCTCGCTTCAACGTATTGCCGCACTATGGCTACCTTACACTTAAGATGCCCGGTCCACGTGGCATCATCACCGTTAGCGGACTAACAGAGCGCTCATCACGCACAGAGGAACACGCGACGGCCCTCGCGGACGGACTACAAGCGGCCTCCAACATCAGAAAACATGACTGGTCCTTAAAGACCACAGACTCGGTTAGACGAGTCCGGTCGTCCGGATAAATTTGAACCAGGGCACCGTATATGTAATCCCATAGCGGACACTAGGGGCTATAAATACTTAACACAGTCCCACAGTTGGCTCAACCTTATGGGCAGGCCAACATCTTAGACTTTTATTATCCATCGCATACTTATGTTGTGCTCTTCTACGAGTTTTTCTTTTTCCACAGACAACGTTCGCGCGATACCCTTCCAGGATACGGCACAACGGAGACAAAGGCGCAGACGTGCAGCAGGGCCCCGTTCAACAGGTTTCTTTTTAGATTAAGCCCCCGTGTAAACCTTTTTTATTTCCTCTTATTGTTCAACAATCCCATGGGTCCCATACCCACAGAGGATACTGCCGTTTTTGGCATCTCGCCACGACAGATTAACACACGTACCTGAAAAAACATGGTTTATAACGAATGGGCATTCTTGAGCCTATCGATTATTATAAAGTCCGAATACCCTCGGGAGTGTTCGCGTCCACGAAGTTTGGCCTTATATGCAGCAGCTCCGAATCATGTCTTTGGTCAAATGTTGGGTTTGCCCGGCTCACAGGTTTGCCACCTTACGTCCCGTTACTATATCGGGCTAAGGTGGCCAAAGGAGAACTACTGCGATTGTGCCGGGTTATTCGGACGAAAGCACCTCAAGAGAGAAAGCCAAACCGGATCGTCATGATGCAACGAGAGACTGTTCAACCACTCAAGACTTATCGGAATCTTTAGGATCCCTCCGCACTAACGAAGCGACCATTTCCGGTCATGTACACACGCCGCCGTATTCGGATGCACGCTGAAGGTACCAGGCTACATAGTAGCCCCAACATTAGACTCCCATGGCTAAGCGAAAGTGTTACAGCTATATAGTCCGGTTGCCTAGTTCGACGTGCGATCACCTCCTTCATGGACCAAGACGTTGGATCAAGTGTGATTAAGCATATTTTATTTCGAACACCCCCGCATTGCCTGCGTAGGGGGATGAAGCCAATGACTGCTATCTTTCGGATTAAACATTCATATACATATATGTGAACGGCCACACAAGGGACACAATAATACTTTCAGGAAAAAAGTATAAATATAGCCTTATAACCAAACTAACATTGTTTCTTACAATGATTCGATTCATCACTCGAATAAGACATTCTTCGAGCACTGCGACTCTATCAAAGTGGCACCTTCGTGACTGCGCCAAGTAGTGTTTCTCGGGATATCGCCCCTCACCGGATCTTGGGTCGTTATAATATTGGCCTCCATATCCGTCCAATAGGCTTTAACGCGGGCAAGAGCCATCCGGGCACCCTCTATGCACGTCGACCTCCTCATGGCGTCGATCCAAGGCATGACCCCAAGGAACTGTTGTACCAGGCCAAAGTAACTGTCCGGCTTAGGCCCTTCCGGCCAGAGATGGTCTATCACAGACCGCATTGCAAGACCAGACAGCCTGTGATGCTCCGCTACAGCAGCCATCTTGTCATTTAACGGCGGGCGAAGTGGGAGCATTGAATTGCGACGTAAAAGCTTCTCCACCTCCTTATCACCCCGACCATCAAAGAAATTGGCAGCGCCACCGTACTCTTCGCCACATCCACATACGCGTCCATGGACTCCAGCGCCCATCCGTGGGAGCGATTCGGATCGAAAAACTTGGCCGCAAAGCAAGTAGGAACCTCCAGCTATGATTTTACCGGCCTGTTGAAGCTCCTCCCGCGCACCCCTGAGCTCGGTCCGTATTTCCTTGGTGGCATTGCGTGCCTTGTCCAGCTCGGCCAAGCTATCCTTATGCTCCTTTTTAAGGAGCTCATACCGGTCAGCGGCATTTTTAACTCCATAGCCATTTTGGCCATCTTTTCTTCGCTTCGGTGATGAGCAGCCTGTTCGGCTCTCAGTTCCTCGGTCGCCTTTAGGGCAGCCGCATTGCTAACCCGAGCTTGTTCCTTGGCTTGGACAAGTTCTGCCCTCAGGGCCTCCACGGCAGCAGCACCATCTGCAGTCCGAACATCTTACATTAATATCATGCCGCCTCCATATTTTCCTATACAAAGGAAGGCAGAGCACATACCTTGTGACTTGTCCAGCCGCTTGTTCACCAGCGTGATATCGGCATCAATCGATCGAATCTGCCTGGTCAGTTCGGAAACTTCCATGGACTGGTCGGCCGCCGGACTCATAGGTACCTACACACATTTATAGCGCAATCATTGATTTATGATCCCCTGTTTGCCCCCTAGGGCAGGCAACTAGTGTCTCAGGGGCTACTATCTATATGCGGCACACCTAACGCGTGCCTCACAGCCAAAAACAGTGTATTCTTCACTACATACCTCAAAGCCTCTGAGCAGACTTGCAAATGCTTCATTCAAACCTTAATGTACATTGAACTCCTTGTGACGTGGGCTGGCTGGGGTCCTGGCACACTCTATATAAGCCACCCCCTCCACTGGCACAAGGGTTCGCACCCATGTAACTTCACGCATAATCCAGACGACCACCTTCGGGCACCAAGACGTAGGGCTTTTACTTCCTCCGAGAAGGGCCTGAACTCATAAATCTTGCGTGCACAACCTCATCGTAGCTAGGATCTTGCCTCCTCCTACGAACACCCTATTCTGCTGTCGGCCTTAGAACCACGACAGTTGGCGCCCACCGTGGGGCAGGTGTCCTAGCGACTTCCGGTGAGATTGCGATTTTCTCGATCTCCATCATCATGGTTTCCGGCGGTGTTTTGGCTGAGGGCTGCGAGATCTGACTCGGTGCGCTCGTTTTCATCACTGACAACTCCTCCTTGCTCCAAGAGGCCCCTCTCGACATCGAGAAGCTCCCCAACCATGGCATTTTCGCGTGTGCATCTACGGCGTTCTTCTGCGGCAGCCGTCGACTCAGTATCGGTCGGTTCCTGCAACGTCTTCACTCCCCGCTGCTCGTCACTGCAAGCGATCTGGTCGATTGCGGCTTTAGCGGTGGGTAAAGCATGCGGTGGCCCGTCAGTCGGCCACCCCTCGAGTCGCGGCAATCGTGCCTGATAAATCTCTCTACGGGATTTTCGACCTGTCGACTGGTTCCGTCGAGACCCTGTCTGAGTGCGATAGCAGCGACCCTGCAGCAGAAGTCCTGATGGTCGACACGCCGCGCAGCCTGCCTTGTTTTCATCATGTCGACGGTTGCGATGGCGGCGGCGATCCGTCGCGTGTTCACGAGGAATACCATCCCAAAGCCCTCACTTCGCAGCAGAGGGAGGAACTACACCGCCGCAACATGGAGGCACTCCACACTCCCATCATTGGAGAGACCTCCGAGGTTCGGGTCTTGGAGGTTGCGCGCCTGGCCACTTTGGCTGAGTGCACTCGGCTAGAGAACCTTCAGCAAGCACTCGACGAACGCACTCGACGGCAGATCCTTGAGTCCAGTCGACGGCGGCGACAACTGTTCCCGCCTGAACCTCGGGTATACCGCACTCCGATTCAGAATCTCACAGCTGCAGCCCGTATAGAAGAGTCGATCTAGCTGTCCCAATCTAAGGCTGGTAGAGGCCTGATGCAGACCCGAGTGTTTGTCAGAACATTTGAAGGCACTTGCAACAAAACCTGCGGGCTGGCTGAGTTGCAAAGATTGTGCATGTAAACCGAATGAGACCTTGAGAGACTACATCCAGAGGTGGAACACTTTGCATCACACAGTGGAAAATGTGTCTCAGCACCAAGCAGTTTGCGCCTTCAAGGAGGGCGTTCGGTATAGAGAGCTCAACCTGAAATTCGGTCGGACAGGAGATATGACCCTGGTCCTAATGGTGGAAATAGCCACTCGGTACGCTAACAGCGAGGAAGAGGACCAAATCCGTAGTGGCAAGAGCAAACCAGTCGCCCAGGACACCAGAGGAGGTAATTCCAGTCGGAAACAAAAGCGCAAAGCCGAGCCAGCAGGCCCTGGAGAAGCCGCAGTTGTGACCCAAGGAAAATTCAAAGGAAAGCATAAGGGACCTTGGATCCCAAGGTGAAAGATCAAGCATGAAATGATGTGCTGGATTTGCCGTGTCATATACAAACCAAGAAGGATGAAGAGGGGAACTTGATTTATCCCAAGCATACCAATTGACAGTGTCGGTTCCTTATCCAGCAATTCCGAGAGGGCCAGCCTAGTGAGAAAGAGAAGGAATCTGATAAGGATGAAGACAAAGAGGAAGACGGTGGTTACCCCAATGTCAATGCCACTTTGGTGATTTTTGTTGACGTTGAGAGCAAAAGTCGACTGAAGGACATCAACAGATAAGTAAACATGGTTGCCCCGCAAAGACAACATATCTGAAGTGGTCGAAGACACCTATTACTTTCGACCAGTC
Source organism: Aegilops bicornis (assembly GCA_021605145.1). Lineage (NCBI taxonomy): Eukaryota > Viridiplantae > Streptophyta > Magnoliopsida > Poales > Poaceae > Aegilops > Aegilops bicornis. Next base: position 312,268,858 of record CM038670.1, on the reverse strand, counting down.
CGAATCCAGTGCATGTTGCAACCCTAGGGCGGAAAGCGTTGGTGTTCGACCCGGTCGTTGGAGGCACTCGACTAACCAAGGTTCTGATGGATGGTGTCGGATTTCGGGTTCCAGCAAAACCCTTGAGGTTCAAACACTACGGTGCGCACGAAGATCTCCCCCTACCTAATCACGCCCTTAGCCTCACCGCGATCTCAAAGCCTACCTCGACGAACCCGTAACACAAGAGACACGAGATTTATACTGATTCGGGCCACTATTGTGGTGTAATATCCTACTCCAGTGTGGTGTGGTGGATTGCCTCTTGGGCTGAGGATGTACAGTACAAGGGAAGAACAGCCTCCTTAGGTGAGGTGTTCTTGTGCTTGGTGAACTTGTGTGGGTGAGGATGATCTAGTCTTAGATGAGCTGTTTCAGTTCGAGATGAGTTGTTTCCTACTGTGGTGGCTAGTCCTATTTATAGAGGCTCTAGTCCTCTCCCCAAATATTGAGCGAGAAGGGAGCCAACAATGGCCAAATTCGAAGGGAGACAACTAGTACAAGCTATCCTGACTAAAGGTGGTCCTCTCTTGCCAAAGGCTCTGGTGGTGACGCCGTCTTTGGCTGCACGGTGACCTCCGTCCTGCCGTCCTGCTGGTCTTGGTCTTGTTGCACCAATATGGAAACCTTTGCCTGATGCCTCGGGACTCCTCGCCTGCACTTGCCCCTTTATCACCAAAGAGGAAATGAGGACACTGCGCATGCTGGCGCCCGCCTGGCCTTGGTTGTCATGGCTGATGTCGTAGGAACCTCGTGAGGTTCCCTTGCCTTGATCTCTCCGCGCCTCGCGAGCCAGCTTGGTGAGGCAGCCCTCGAGGAGGTCTTGTCTCGCCCTCCTCGCGAGGCTTGGCCCCTCGCGAGGGTCTTGAGTGTTTGCTGATGAAGATGGGTCATACAGGGCCGCTGGCAGAGCCACGCCGTGGGCCGCAAGCAGGCAAGTCTGGGGACCCGTGTTCCCAGGACACCGACAGTAGCCCCCGGGCCCAAGGCACGCTCGGACTTGGCTTTGAGGTGAAGCCAAAGGGCAAGTGCGGAGGGCCGCGGGCCCCAACGGCCTGCGGCCTTGGTAGACGCATGGCGATTGATTGGACGTGGGCGTCTCTGCTTCCCCACGCTGCCTCGGCAACTACCCGCCTGAAAAAAGGCTGGTGCGGGCTACGCTTGCCTTCATTGCTTTCCTTCGCCTTGCTGTAGATCACCTTTCTCACTCCTCGCTTCCGAAATCTCCAGATCTGCTCCAATCCTCTTCCGAGCTTCCGACCAATGGCGCCCCGAAAGGCCATGGTTTCTACGCCGCGTGCTTGGTACGAGCCAGTGCTAGACACGCCAAACGTCTCGGAGAAGAACCTCGCTGCCACCCGCCTGCTGACGGTGGGGGAGAGCAACGAGAGGGGTAAGACTGAGCTCCGGGCTGGCTCCACCGAGCCGGAGGCGTCGAACAACACCTTCTACCCCTTCTTTATGAGCAGCGTCATCGTGGGCCTCATTCCCCCTTTCTCCGACTTCTTCTACGCCATCCTCTGCCATTACGGGTTACAGGCCCTTCACCTCCATCCCAAATCCATCCTTCTCTTGTTGATCTTCGCTTTCTACTGTGAGGAGTATGTCGGCATGATGCTATCCGTGGCTCTGCTACGCCACTTCTTCTTCCTCCACATCAATGATGGTCGTGCCTCCGGTTGCGCCAACTTCATCGCGGCCGTCAAGGCCAACGCGGTCTCGAAGGTTGGGAAGAAGGCTGACAGCTTCAGGAGAAAGTGGGTCATGATGGACGCCAAGTGCATCAAGCTGCCGATGGAGATGCCCCAATCTGACGAGGGGTGGTCTCGCGCGAAGCTCACTGATGATCGAGCGACGTCGGTGCTGGAGAAAATGAATGCCGACCTGAAGCCGGGCACCACAAAGGCGGCAAAGCTGACGGCGGCCATGCTCCTGAGGGAGTTCCTGATGCTGCAGGTGGCTCCGCTTCAGGCGCGCTCGCGCCCCTTGTGGACGCTTGGGGGTGAAGAAGACAAACTTCGCCTGAGTCCGGGAGCCTTGTCTGACGAGGAGCTGGTTGTAGCTCTCCGCCTCTTGGTCGGGGATGACCAAGAGTATCCGCCGAGCGCCGTCGTTCCCCTATTCCATCGCAAGGATGAGGCGCAGGTTGTGGCCGCCATTCCCAGCTTCTACGAGCGCGGCCTGGTGCCGCCGGTGCCCCTTGTGGTCCCGGAGGCGACGGTGCCGGTGGACATGTCTTCTGGCGACTCTCGCAAGGAGGATGAAGAGGAGGAAGACGAGGAGTGTGACTCGGAGGCGACCCTCGAGGGGATGTGGGAGACCTCCCCCTTGCGCAAGGCTAACCTCCTCCGCACCATGCCTGACGAGACGATGAGGCCGATGCCCTCCAGAGGGGGGAGCCGCCCGTGATCCCGATGAAGGGCAGGTATGCGTTGGTCTGCCGAGATGACGCCCCTGCTCTGACTCTGCCTGGGGCTGCTTCTGGTCCATCCGCTGCCCCTCCTCCTACTCCTGGCGCCCGCTTGTCTGCGCCTCAGGCTTGTTTCGTTCTTGTTTCTCCTGCTTGATCTTGATGCTACTCCGTTTTGTGATTAGGTCGACGCCTGCGGCGAAGAAGAGGAAGGAGGAAGCGGTGGTGGTGCTCGGGTCCAACCTGCCTGCCGCGGCTGCGTCTCCCTCCATGGAGAAGGGCAGTGCTGGCGCTCATGTCTCTCCGGCCCGGTCGTCCTCGCGAGGCTTGGGGGAGAATCCAAGGAGGAGTCAGCCCCCATGGCCCCGCTGGCTCCGGAGGCATCGGTATCCGGCTCGGCTGCTGAGGTCTCCAAAGCTCAGGAGCCCCCAATCTCCCGGGCTATGGTAATGATGCCGCCTCCTCCCCCTCCTGCTGCACCGCTGGCTCCAGGTTCTTCTACCTCTCCCGACATCTTGGAGCGCGCTCTTTCTGAGATGACCCGGCTGCAAGAAGATCTTCAGGGCGCCGACCCCCACCTGGTAGCCCGGCGCCTGGAACTGGTCTCTGGCTAGCTTCAATATGACGTGTCTGTTCAGGCAGCGCTGAGCCAGGCCACGGCGCCCTCCGAGAAGGAGAAGAAGGCCGCCGCCCAGGCAGTGGCCGCTCGCGAGGCGGCGCTGAAGGATGCCGAGGCCGCCCAGGATCGCTGCCGGGTGCTGGAGGCCGAACTGAAGACCCTGTGCACCGAGCATGCGGAAGAAGCCCGCAACCGCATGGTAGAGGAGGAGAAGATGAAGGCCCGGGAGGACGCCATCAAGGGTCGCGACACCAAGCTGGAGGAGTTGGTGAAAGTGCAGATCATGGAACGCAGCCGGCTGAAGAAGCTAGAGCAGAAGGTGGAGGCGGGGAAGGTTGATCTTGACGCCAAGGCGAAGGTCCTGGCTGAGGAATGTGAGGCCTTCAAGCTCCTCGAGGTGAGGGCTCGAAAGGCGCTGCAGTCGCTCTACGAGAAGGGCTTGAAGGAGCCGCTGGCCACCAGCAACGAGGGCCCTGTCCAGCTGCTTCCTTATCTGTTTGATGCGCCTAAGGACGTCATGAGCGGTATCGGCCCCATGGTAGAGGGGGAAGCCCGCGTTGTTTCCTTGGCTATGTTGATGCACTTCTTCATCCACCTCCATCTTCGCAACCCCGCCACCCGCCTTGACGAGCTGCTGGAGCCTGTGGACGACGAGCACTGCGCAGCAGCTGCCGCAACCGTGAAGGGCCAGGTGGAAGCCCTGCTGGGGAGGTTCCGCGCCTTCGGCCGGTGGTGCTACTGATCCCGCCACTCCAGCAGACGGTGCAGGTGAAGGCGACGCCACCAAGGAAGGAGCACCCCTTGCGGCCGACGGCGGTGTCCAGGGATGACTTGCTTGCGGCCCTTTCCTTGTTTGAACTCCTGCAACATGTATGGTGCCTCGTGGAAGCGTTTAAACTTGCGTTTGGCATTGGAGAACAATATGTTTTGTAATATTTGCTTTGAGATTTTGTGATTTCCTTCCCATTTGCTTTACGTTCTACATCGGCAGAGCCTGACCCCGCGCATACCTCAGCCGCCGTTGGGTCGTCCGGATCACCAGGACGGGACCAAGGAGTGAGGGGCTTCGTGGCCTGTTAGGCTCCTGAGTCGCGATGCTCAGGAGTCCCCCTTGACGTGCAAACAGCTTACGGAAAGGAGATGCAGGGGTAGGTCTAGTGTTCTACATCGGCAGGGCCTGACCCCGCGCATACCATAACCACCATTGGGTCGTCCAGGTCACCAGGACGAGACCAAGGAGTGAGGGGCTATGTGGCCAGTTAGGCTCCTGAGTCGCGATGCTCAGGAGTCCCCCTTGATGCTCAAGCGACCTTCCTACCTTTGCCCTCTCCGAGGCTCGACTCGGGAGGGGTGCGTGACGACTAGGTCCGAGGGACCTGGCTGGGTGGCGTAAGCTTGGGCATGACCCGAGCGCAACCCCCGTGCCCAGCCCCCTCGCGCGACTCTCCCGAGGGGAGGTGCTGCGATGAGGCCGGACACTAAGCTCAAGGGCTCCCTGAGGTTGATACGGCCGCGAGGCCACCCTCATTTGTTTATCACCAGCGCGGAGCATGGCGCTTCCAAGACTTCAGACGGGCATAGCCGCTCCTCGGCAGTGTCGACGACCAGCGCGGAGCATGGTGCTTCCACTGGTACGTGGGAGGGGACTCCCTACTACAGAGAGCCCCCGAGGCGTGTACAGCCCCGCCCTGACATATGGCTTGCATGGCAGGGCTAGACGAGGTGTGTCTGGGCATTCGTGAGCCAGCGTGGGACTCACGAGGCCCTACCTCAAGGCGGGTTGCGCCTGGTCTTGGCTCTTGATGGCTGTGGTGGTCCTGCGAGATGGTTAGATAACCTGCGCCGAACGAATCTCCTGAGGCTATCGCATGAGAAGGCCAAGAACCAACGACACCAGGAGGTGACGTGAACGGGGCCGGCCCGCCAGACAGAGCTCAGCCGTTTGATTTATCGACGCTGCAGGGACGGGCCCGAGCATAGACGCCGTGCCTAGCCTTCTTATGCCAAGGATCCTGAAGAAAGACAATCGGCGCGTGGCTCCCGTGGCGGGTGACAATCAAGCAGGTGACAACCATGGATAGATTATGCATGGAAAATGAACGGGATTAGCTAAACGCAAGAACGACACATGCCGCTGGGCTGGACCCGAGCGGCTTGGGGATGATGCAGCCCGAGAGGCGCCCCCAGCAAAGTAAGCCAAAGATGTAAAGGGATATATGCCGCAGGGACGGACCAACGTGGCCTGGGAATGATGCAGCCAAAGGGGCGCTCCCAGCTAAATAAACTTGGAAAATGTCACCTGGTTCTGTTGTTGAAGGAATGTTGGGGTAGCTGAAGACGCGTGGTGAAGGGGTTGCTCCTCACGAGCCACCGGACCCTGAGCCTCGGGAGGCTCCGGGGGTCCGGGCGGTTCCTTGAGGACCATCTCCATCTCCGCCAGGACTGCGTGATGTCTGGCCTTCTAAGCCGCCAGGATGCTCCACATGTTGCACTAGAAGGCGGACGCCACGCTCGGCAGGCCAAAAGGCATGTGAATGTAGATGTGAGGCGGGCCCTCGCAGCGTCCCAAGCGCGAAGGTCAGAAGAGCTCCTGAGATGCGGCCTTGTTGAGCCTTGGGATGTCGATGCAGACGTGCAGCCCGCCATCCTCGCCTGGATGGGGAGCCGCGCCTGGTGAGCGGCGGTCGCCGCGCATGGCTCTCGCATCCTGCAGTTCCTGAGTTGTCTTGGCAATGAACTCCTGAGTGACGGGCGCTCCTCGTCTGGTGTCCTCCTGAGTAAACCGTGCTGCGAAGCACGCCTCCACGTGGTGCCCGAGCGCCCCCCTCGTGATGTTGGCAAGGTCGGCGGCCCTCCAGAAGAGAGCCCCCGAGCCCTGCCCGAGGAGGGCACCGGGGCGCCTTCCTATGGGAGGGAGGGAGGCGCCCCCGGGCGTGGGCGCCAATCCTGACGCGGCTCCACTTGAGGCGCCACTCTCCTCAGGCCTTGCACGGAGTAGCTGCTTCTTCTTCTTGGGGGCGACCTCAGGAGGGTGCTGTGCTGAATTGCTGTCGAGGTCTTCGATTGACGCCGCTTGGAAGGCGCACTCGAGGGAGCACACCGCATCTCTTTCTTCACAGGGGACTGCGATGATTCCGCTGCTCCCTGGCATCTTGAGGACGTTGTAGCCATGGTGTGTCACTCCCATGAACTTGGCCAGGGCCGGATACCCAAGGATGGCGTTGTATGGTAGACGAATGTGGGCGTCGTCGAAGTCGATGAGCTCGGTGCGGTAGTTGTCGTGCTGCCCGAAGGTGAGAGGGAGGCGGACCTGCCCTATCGGGGTGGTGTTGCCGTCGGTTACTCCCGAGAAAGGCTTGGTAGGCTGAAGCTGATCTTATGGCACTTGGAGGCTGTCGAACGTCTCGACGGACAGGACATTAAGCCATGCTCCACCGTTAATGAGGGTCTTGGTGACTTGCACGTTGCTGATGACGGGAGAGCTAAGCATCGGGAGGGCGCCATCAGTGGCAGCGCACTTGAGTTGATCTACCAAACTGAAGGTGATGGCGCACTTGGACCACCTAAGCGGGCGTGTGGCCTTGAGCCTGGGGAGGACTGCGTTCACCTCGCGAGCAAACTGCTTGAAGATACGCTGAGAGGCTGGGGCCTGAGCTCCGCCCAAGATGCAGGCGATAGCACGCGGCTCCTGGAAGCCCCCAGCCCCTCGTCCTGATGGTGGTCGTCATTCCTTCTTGGTGGTGGCGGCAGTGGAGGAATCCCAGCATTTCCTTGAGGACGCTCATCGCGAGGCTGATCCCTCCAGGCACCCTCGTGAGGTTGGTCCTGCCAGCCGTCCTTGCAAGGCCGGTCGCGCCACTCCTGGCGTGGGCCACAGTCATCCCAGCGTCCTCTGCCATGTCCTCCTCCTCGGCCGTAGCCCCAGTCGTTGCGCTCGGGGCGTCGACCAAGGCGTCCGTCCCGAATGGCCCTGAGCTCTTGACAGTCATTAGTGTTGTGGCTGTGGACGTTGTGGAAGGTGCAGAACGGACGGCTGCTCTTGGACGACTCAGGAATGTCTCGGCCGCGCTTCGTCTCCGGCTCCGCCGCAAGCACGAACGCTCCCTTGCGCTTCACGTCCTTGGCCTTGGCCTTCTTCTCCTCAGGGTCGGCAGTCGGGAGCTCGAGGACGGAAAGATGCCCTTCCTCAGGTCTTGCGCACTTGGTCGCCAGGTTGAACAGCTCCAAGGTCGTGCACAGCTCCTCATGGATGGCGAGCTCCTCCTTCATCTTGTTGTCGCGGACGCCATCAGAAAACGCAGAGATGATGGCCTCGTCCGACACCTTTGGGATCTTGAGACGAACGTTGTTGAAGCGATGGATGTACTTCTGGAGGGTCTCTCCTGGCTGCTGCTTGATGCGGCGCAGGTCACCCGTGGCCGGAGGGCGGTCGCGAGTGCCTTGGAAGTTGGCGAAGAAGCGGTCGCTCATCTCGTTCTAGGAGGAGATCGAACCCGGGGGCAGGTTCAGGAGCCACGAACGAGAGCCATCCTTTGGAGCCATGGGGAACCAGTTCGCCATGACTTTTTCATCGCCGTTGGCCGCCTCGATGCTCAGCTCGTAGAGCTGCAGGAACTCTACTGGGTCGGGGGTGTCGTCAAAGCGAGGAGGCAGGTCTGGCTTGAACTTGCCCGGCCACGCGAGGCTACGTAGCTCAGGGGTGAAGGCGCGGCAGCCCGCGGTGGCCACCGGGACCCTTTGCTGATGTGGAGCCTGCCCATGATGTCCGCGCACCGCCACCGCAAGTGGAACATGGTCTTGTGGTAGTGGCGACGGGAGTGCGGGAGCATTCTCTTGCAGACGAGGAACTTCTTGGCAACTTTCTTCTTCTCGCGCAGGCGCCCGACGCGGTGGGTCACGCCGGGGGGCTGCACACCTTGGCGCCAGGACGCTGTCTTGATACAGAGGCGGTGGAGGCACCCCGTGTGCCACATCGCCCGCAGTTGGCGGAGGGCGAGGCAGCGAGAGAGATGGCGCAGGGTAGCCCCCTGCGGTGCTAATGAGCTCGGCGATGTGGTCCAGCCAGTCCTCGTAGAGGTCGTCGACGGGGCGGTAACGCAGGAGCTCGCGCTCCATGAGCAGTGCGGCCTGCGTGTCCGTGGGAGCGCGACGAGCGTGAGACGACGAGCCGACCGAGGTCAGCGACGGAGTTGCGGTGCGGCCGTCCCGCCGCACCGAGGGGTGTAGCAAGGATGCTTGCTGCTCGTTTCCCGTCGGGCCAGTGGCGGCATTGTCAGCAGGTGACGGAGAACGACGGGGAGACCCGCCGACATGAGCAGGCTGAGCGACGCGGGCGGCCCGACGCTCAGCACGGGCTCGACGAGCGTCCGCCATGGAGACGACGAAGCGACGGGACGCGGATCGACGAAAGAAAAGCTTCGGCGCACCCCTACCTGGCGCGCCAAATGTCGGATTTTTGGGTTCCGGCAAAACCCTCGAGGTTCGAACACTAGGGTGCGCACGAAGATCTCCCCTACCTAATCCCGCCCTTAGCCTCACCGCGATATCAAAGCCTAGCTCGACAAACCTGTCGGCATTCTGGGAACGGGGGTCCCCAGACGTGCCTGCCTGCAGCCCACGGCGTGGCTATGCTAGCGGGCCTGTACGACCCATCTTCATCAACAAAGCATTCAAGACCCTCGTGAGGGGCCAAGCCTCCCGAGGCGGACGATGCAAGACCTCCTCAGTAGCGGCTTCACCAAGCTGCCTCGCAAGGAGAGGAGATATCAAGGTGGGGCAAACCTCGCGAGGCTCTCGTGACGTGAGCCATGACGATCGACACCAGGCGGGCGCCAGGCGGGAGCCAGCGTGTGCAGCGTCCTTGTTTCCTCTTTGGTGCTGAGGAGGCAAGCGCTGGCGCGGAGTACCGATGCATCAGGCAAAGGTTTCCATATCAGTGCAACGAGACCAAGACCAGCAGGCCGCAGGACAGGGGTCACCGTGGAGCCCAAGACGGCGTCATCACTGTAGCCCTTCGGCAGCGAAGACCGCTTTTGTCAGGATAGCTTGTACTAGCTGTCCGCTTTCAAATTGGCCCCCGTTGTTGGCTCCCCTCCCGCTCAATATTTGGGAAGAGGACTAGGGCCTCTATAAATAGGACTAGCCACCAGAGGAGGGGGGATCTCATCTGATAGCTGATTGAGAGGCATCTCACCCACACAAGGCCATCGAACACAAGAACACCTCAACCTCAGGAGGCTGTTCTTCCCCTTGTACTGTTCATCATCAGCCCAAGAGGCAATCCACCACAACACACTGGAGTAGGGTATTACACCAAAACGGTGGCCCAAACCAGTATAAATCTTGTGTCTTTGTGTTGCTAGTTCGTCGAGTTCGTCCGCAAGATCTTAGCGAGCTAGGGCGTAGATCGGTAGGTGGGAAAGAACTTCGCGCGCTCCCCAGAGTTTGAACCTTAAGGGTTTTGCCGGAACCCCAGATCTGACATTTGGCCCGCCAGGTAGGGGTGTGCTGTAGCTTCCCTTCAGTCGATCGGTGCTCCGTCGCTCCGTCGTCTCCATGGCGGACGCTCGCCACGCTAGAGTTGAGCGTCGGGCTGCCCTGACCGCCCGTGTTGCTCAGACGGCTCCTGTCGGCGGGCCACCTCGTCGTTCCCCATCGTCCGCCACCAACGCCACCATCGGCCCGACGAGGAACGAGCAGCAAGCGTGCTCGCTGCATCCGGCGGTGCGGCAGGACGGCCACACCGCCACTCCATCGCTGACCCCGGCCGGTTCCTCGTCCCACGCACGCCGCGCTCCCATGGACGCGCAGGACACGCTCCTCATGGCGAACGAGCTCCTGCGCTACCACCCGGTCGACGACCTCTACGAGGGTAGCTCGACCGTGTCGCTGAAGCTCGTCTGCGCCCGAAGTAGGCTCCCAGGCGCCGTCCTCTCTCTACGCCCGCGCCCTGCCACGGGCGACGTGGCTCATGGAGCGCCTCCACCACCTCTGCCTCAAGACGGTGTCTTGGCACCAAGGCGCGCGGCCCCACGGCGCGACCCACCATGCCCGATGCCCGCGCGCGAAGAGAGAAGCTGCCAAGAAATTCCTCGGCCGTGAGAAGCTGCACCTGCGCTCCCTGCGCCGCCTCGCCAAGACCGCGCGCTGCCTACGGTAGCGGCACGCGGGCCTCATCAAGAACAAGCTCCACCACCGAGACGGGCCCCGGCAACCACGGCCGGCTGCCGCGCCTTCACCCCCGAGCTGCGTGGCATTGCCTGGCCAGGCAAGTTCAAGCCGGATCTGCCTCCTCGCTACGACGGCACCCTCGACCCCGCGGAGTTCTTGCAGCTCTACGAGCTGAGCATCGAGGCGGCCAACGGCGACGAGAAAGTCATGGTGAACTGGTTCCCAAATGGCGCTCAAAGACGGTGCCCGTTCGTGGCTCCTGAACCTGCCTCGGGGCTCAATCTCCTCCTGGGACGAGATGCGCGACCGCTTCATCGCCAACTTCCAGGGCACTCGCGATCGCCCGCCGGACGCGGGTAACCTGCGCCGCATCAAGCAACAACCAGGAGAGACCCTCTAGAAGTACATCCAGCGCTTCAACAACACTCGCCTCAAGATCCCCAAAGTCACGGATGAGGCCATCATCTCCGCGTTCTCTGACGGCGTCCGCGACATCAAGATAAAGGAGGAACTCGCTATCCACGAGGAGCTGTGCACATCTCAGGAGCTGTTCAACCTGGCGAGCAAGTGCGCAAGGGCCGAGGAGGGGCGTCTCTCCCTCCTCGAGCTGCCAGCCGCGGGCGCGGAGGAGAAGAAGGCCAAGGCCAAGGACGTGAAGCACAAGGAAGCAGCCATGCTCGCAACGGAGCCGGACACCAAGCGATGCAGGGACCAGCCCGAGTCATCCAAGGGCAGCTGACCGTTCTGCGCCTTCCACAACCTGAACACCCACAACACCAGCGATTGTAAAGAACTCAGAGCCATTCGCGAGGGACGCTTCGGTCGACGCCCGAGCACACGGCTGACGAGACTCTGACCCGGCGAGGGAGACGCGTGGAGGCGGTATTTGGGGCAGTGGCCAGAATGGCGCAACAGGCCTCGTGAGGACCGCTGGCAAGATCATCCTTGCGAGGGCGCCTGGAGGGACCAGCCTCGTGAGGATCGTCCTCAGGGCAACGCCGGTCTTCCACCGCTGCCGCCACCTCCAAGAAGGAATGACGATCACCATCAAGACGAGGGGGCTGGGGGCTTCCAGGAGCCACGTGCAATCGCCTGCATCTTTGGCGGCACCTAGGCCCCAGCCTCGCAGTGTATCTTCAAACAGTTCGCTCGTGAGGTGAATGCAGTCCTCCCCAAGCTCGAGGCCACGCGCCCGCTCAGGTGGTCCCAGTGCGCCATCACCTTCAACTTGGCAGGTCACCTCAAGTGCACAGCCACTGCTGGCGCCCTCCCGATGCTTTGTTCACCAGCCATCAGCAACGTGCAAGTTACCAAGACCCTCATTGCCGGCAGTGCAGGGCTCAACGTCTTGTCCGTCGACACATTCGACAACTCCAAGTGCCATATGAGCAGCTTCAGCCTACCAAGCCTTTCTCAAGAGTGACCGACGGTTCCACCACACCGATAGGGCAGGTCCGCCTCCCTGTCACCTTCGGGGAACGCAAGAACTACCGCACTGAGCTCATCGACTTCGACATCGCGCACATCCGTCTGCCATACAATGCCATCCTCGGGTATCCATCCCTGGCCAAGTTCATGGCGGTGACGCACCATGGTTACAATATCCTAAATATGCCAGGAAGCGGCAGAATCATCAAGGTCCCGTGCGAAGAAAGAGATGCAGTGTGCTCCCTTGAGCGCGCCTTTCAAGCTGCCGCAATCGACAACCCCGATAGCAAGAGCGAGGATCCTCCCGAGACCATCCCCAAGAAGAAGAAGCAGTTGCGCCGTGCCGGACCTCAGGAGGGTGGCGTCGCGGCTGGAGCCTCGTCAGGATCAGCGCCCGCTCCAGGGGCGCCTCCCTCCATCGCATAGGAAGGCGCACCCAGGGCCCTCCTTGGGCAGGGCTCGGGGGCACTCTTCTGGAGGGCCTCAGACCTTGCGAACATCACGAGGGAGGCGCTCGGGCACCACTTGGAAGTGTGCTTCACGGCACGTTTCCCTCATGAGAATACAGGGCAAGGAGTGCCCGCCACTGAGGAGTTCATCACCAAGACCACTCAGGAACTGCAAGACGCAAGGTCCATGCGCGGCGACCGCCGCTCACGAGGCGAAACTCCCCATCCAGGCGAGGATGCCGCACTGCGCGTCTGCATCGATGTTCCAGGGCTCAACAGGGCCGCATCTCAGGAGCTTTTCTGGCCTTCGCGCGTGGGCCGTTGCGAGGGTCCACCACACAGCTACGTGCGCATGCCTTTCGGCCTGCCGAGCGTGTCGTCGGCCTATCTCAAGCAACCTGCAGCGTGTCCCGGCAGCTCAGGAGGCCACCACCACGCCTGCCCCCGGCAGAGATGGAACGGGTCCTCGGGGAACCACTGAGCCGCCAGAGCCTCCCGAGGCTCAGGGCCTGAGTGGCTCGTGGAGGAGCTACTCCTTCGCTGCACGCCACCGCACCAACTCTCCTTTGTCTACAGAACCAGGTGAAATTTTCCAAGTTCATTTAGCTGGGAGCGCCCCTCGGGCTGCATTATTCCCAGGCCGCGTGGGTCCGTCCCTGTGGCATGTATCCCTTTTGCTTATGTCTTTAGTTTACCCTGTTGGGGGCGCCCCTCGGGCTGCATCATCCCCAAGCCGCTCGGGCCTGACCCAGTGGCATGTATCTTTCTGCATTTACCCAAGCTGATTTGCCTTCCATGCATAATCTGCCTATGATTATCATCTGCTCGATTGCCACCCACCACGGGTACGTCCCTTCATCATGCAATCCGCTTGCACATTAAAAGGGGGGCTCCTGAGCATCACGACTCAGGAGCTTTTACTGGCTCTCCAGCCCTCACCCCCTGGCCTTGACCACGGCATCGGCATACAGCATACCGGTAATGGTGAGCTCGCCGAGGCAGGACACGAGGACGAGAGCGCTTGCACCCCAACCGCCTCGCAGGAACACACAACTATCAAAGACCCAAGACCAGGCAGAACCCCGCCTTGAGGTAGGCCCTTGTGAGTCCCGCGCTGGCTCACGAGTGCCCAGATACACCTTGCAGCCCTGCCGTGCAAGCCACGTGTTAGGGCGGGGCTGTACACGCCCCGGGGGCTCCTCCCGGAGGGGGCCCCCCCTCCCACGCACAAATGGAAGCACCATGCTCCGCGCTGGCCGTCGACACTGCCGAGGAGCGGCTATGCCCGTGCACAAGCAGAAGCACTATGCTCCGCGCTGGTGATAAACAACTGAGGGCGGCCTCACGGCCGAACCAACCTCAGGGAGCCCAAGAGCTCAGCGTCTGGCCTCACTGCAACGCCTCCCCTCGGGAGAGCCGTGCGAGGGGGCTGGGCATGGGGGCTACGGTCGGGTCACGCCCAAGCGTACGCCACCCAACCAGGTCTCTCAGACCTGGGGGCTGCGCTCGGGTCACGCCCAAGCGCACGCCACCCAACCAGGTCTCCCGGACCTGGCCGTCGCACGCCCCTCCCGAGGCCTCGGTGAGGGCAAGTATGGAGATTGTTTGCACGTCAAGGGGGACTCCTGAGAATCGCGACTCAGGAGCCTAATTGGTCATGTAGCCCCTCACTCCTTGGTCCGTCCTGGTCTCCGGTCGTCCCAATGGCGGTTGGCGTGTCTGGGGCGGGCTGCCCGACGTAGAACATTAATCTATCCTCTCGTACTCTCCCTATAAGCTGTTTGCGCGTCAAGGGGGACTCCTAAGCATCGCGACTCAGGAGTCTAACTGGCCAGGTAGCCCCTCACTCCTTGGTCCGTCATGGTCTCCGGTCGGCCCAATGGCGGTTGAGGTATGCGCGGGGCCGGGATCTGCCGATGCAGAACACAAGGCAAATAGGAAGGAAATCGGAAAAACTCGAAGCAAATATTACAAAACATATTGTCCTCACAATATCAAATGAAAAGTTTAACGCCTCCACGAGGCCTGATGCATATTACAGGAACGAAATAGGAGAGCAGCCGCAGGTCACCCCTGGACACCACCATCACGTGCAGAAGATGCTCCTCCTCGGGTAACGTCGCCTTCACCTGCACCATCAGCCGCAGGATCGGCGGCATCGCCGAACAAGGGTGCGGAGGCAAAGCCGCGGAACTTCTTCAACAAGGCCTCCACCTGACCTTGCACAGCTGCAGCGGCGGCTGCGCAGTGATCATCAGCCACAGGCTCCAGCAGCTCGTCAAGACAAGCGCTGGGGTCGCGAAGGTGCAGATGGCTGAAGACACGAGTCAATGCAGTTGGAGACAGGATGCGAGCTTCCGCCTCTACCATGGGACCGATACCATCCACGACTTCCTCAAGCACCTTCACCAAGAGAGGAAGCAGCAGGGCGGGGCCGTCCTCATCGGTGGTCAGCGGCCTCTCCAAGTCGTGCTCGTAGAGCGTCTTCCGTGTCGCGCGAGACCTCTTCTCGAGATCGGCAAAGGCCACGCAGTCTTCGGCCAGGACCCGCACCTTGGCATCAATATCGGCCTCCCTCGCCTTCACCTTCCGCTCCAGTTCTTCCAACGGCTGCGCTCGGCAGCTTGTGTCTTCTCCAACTCCCCCAGCTCAGCGTCACGGTTCTTGATGGCGTCCTCCCGGGCCCTCATCTCCTCCTCCTTCAGCTAGTGGCCGCGTGCTTCTTCAGCATGCATGTCGCGTAGGCTCTTCAGCTCGTCCTCCGGCTCTCGGCAGCGGTCGCGGGCGGCCTTGGCGTCTTTCATTGTCGCCTCACGATCGGCTGTAGCATTGGTGGCGCTCTGCTTCTCCTTCTCAGAAGACGTCGTGGCCTGACTCAGCATTGCGCGGACCGCCAAGTCGGAGTGAAGCCAGCCAGAGGCCAGCTCCAGGCGCCCGGCCACCAGGAGCGAATCCGCACTCAGGAGATCTGCCTGCAGTTGGGTCATTTCCAAAAGAGCACGCTCCAGGAAAGCAGGAGAAGCAGAAGAACCTGGGAGTGGAGGTGCGGTAGAGGAAGGAGACGACATCGTCACCAGGGCCTGGGAGGCTGCGGGTTCTGGAGCAGCCGGAACCTCATCAGCCAAGCCAGATGATACGTCTCCAACGTATCTATAATTTTTGATTGCTCCATGCTACTTTATCTACTGTTTTGGACTATATTGGGCTTTATTTTCCACTTTTATATTATTTTTGGGACTAACCTATTAACCGGAGGCCCAACCCAGAATTGTTGTTTTTTTGCCTATTTCAGTGTTTCGAAGAAACAGAATATCAAACGGAGTCCAAAGGGAATGAAACCTTCGGAAACGTGATTTTGTTACCGAACGTTATCCAGGAGACTTGGACCCTACTCAAAGAAGTAACAAAGGCGGTCATGAGGGTGGGGGGTGCGCCCCCCCTAGGGCGCGCCCCCTACCTCGTGGGCCCCTTGTTGCTCCACCGAAGTACTCCTTCCTCCTATATATACCTACGTACCCCCAAACGATCAGAACAGGAGCCAAAATCCTAATTCCACCGCCGCAACTTCCTGTATCCATGCGATCCCATCTTGGGGCCTGTTCCGGAGCTCACGGGAGGGGGCATCCACCACGGAGGGCTTCTACATCAACACCATAGCCTCTCACGATGAAGTGTGAGTAGTTTACTTCAGACCTTCGGGTCCATAGCTAGTAGCTAGATGGCTTCTTCTCTCTTTTTGGATCTCAATACAATGTTCTCCCCCTCTCTCGTGGAGATCTATACGATGTAATCTTCTTTTTGTGGTGTGTTTGTTGAGATCGATGAATTGTGGGTTTATGATCCAGCTTATCCATGAATAATAATTGAATCTTCTCTGAATTCTTTTATGTATGATTGAGTTATCTTTGCAAGTCTCTTCGAATTATCCGTTTGGTTTGGCCAACTAGATTGGTAGTTCTTGCAATGGGAGAAGTGCATAGCTTTGGGTTCAATCTTGCGGTGTCCATACCCAGTGACAGAAGGGGCGGCAAGGCACGTATTGTATTGTTGCCATCGAGGATAACAAGATGGGGTATTTATCATATTGCATGATTTTATTCCTCTACATCATGTCATCTTGCTTCAGGCGTTACTCTGTCTCTAACTTAATACTCTATATGCAGGCTGGATAGCGGTCGATGAGTGGAGTAATAGTAGTAGATGCAGAATCGTTTCGGTCTAATTGTCACGGACGTGATGCCTATATACATGATCATACCTAGATATACTCATAACTATGCTCAATTCTATCAATTGCTCAACAGTAATTTGTTCACCCACCGTAGAATACTTATGCTCTTGAAAGAAGCCACTAGTGAAACCTATGGCCCCCGGGTCTATTCTCATCATATCAATCTCCATCACTTTAATACTTGCTTTGTTTTTACCTTGTCTTTTACTTTTCACTTTGCATCTATATATAAAAAATACCAAAAATATTATTTATCTTCTCTATCAGATCTCACTCTCGTAAGTGACCGTGAAGGGATTGACAACCCCTAATTGCGTTGGTTGCGAGTAGCTATTGCTTTGTGCAGGTACGAGGGACTTGTGCGTGGCCTCCTACTGGATTGATACCTTGGTTCTCAAAAACAGAGGGAAATACTTACGCTACTTTGCTGCATCATCCTCTCCTCTTCGGGGAAATCCAACGGAGTGCTCAAGAGGCTGACAAGAAGAATTTCTGGCGCCGTTGTCGGGAGTCTCATAAAAGTCAACATAGCAAGTACCCATCACAATCCCTATCTCTCGCATTACATTATTTGCCATTTGCCTCTCGTTTTCCTTTCCCCCACTTCACCCTTGCCGTTTTATTCGCCCTCTCTCTCCCAATCTCCTCCTCTTTTTTCCCGTTGCCTTTTCCTCGTCCGCTTGTTTGCTCGTGTTTAGTTTGCTTGCTTGTCATTATGTCTAGTCTCATATCTTCTCCGTTATCTCCCGAGAATGAAGTTCTAAATTTTAAGCGAAGGGAGGCAGAAAATTTAAAAGACGCTTGGTATAGAATTTGCAATGCTCAAAATAGATCTACCAGGAAGCAATCTACTTCAGTTCTTCTTCGTAATTTTTACGTAGGTGCTGATCCTTGGTATAGATATATCCTTGATACCATTACTTGGAGGAATTTCTTGGGTAGCCATACTTTTGATTCCTATAATGCTTTAATAGATTTATTTGGCTCACCACCTCTTTTGGTTAATGGAACTATGTTAACTTTGGAGCATGTTATGCAAAGACTCGAAATTATTGAGAATAAAGTTGCTACCATTTTGAATCGATTGAAAATCTTGATAAAAAGATCCACAATCAAATTACCCAATATGGATCTAAGTAAGGAATGACTTTGAAAGATATTAAAGAAAAAGAACCCATAGTTAATGAGAAAATAAATCTAGATTCCACAAGAATCGATAAATTTGAGGGTATCATTACCAACTTGGGAACCGCTTTTTCTTCCGTACAAAACACTCCAAGTTCGTCTATTAAAAATACTAAGCTTATTTATGTTCCTAAGAATAAGGGTGAATCATCTAGTAAGGAAGCTATGGATCTTAAATCTATAAGTGTTCATCCCAATCTTTTTGCCATCATTAAGGAACCATTTGCTATGAATGAATTCTTTGATCTTTTGCCTAAAAATTTGACAATTACTAGAAGGAAAGAAAATTCTAAAGAAGGTAGATGCCTCATTGAAGAATTGCCTACCAAAGATGGCAACACCTAGATCTATCCTTACTTTTATGCCTAGCTAGGGGCGTTAAACGATAGCGCTTGTTGGGAGGCAACCCAATATTATTTTTATGTTTTTTGTTTTTGCTTCTGTTTAGGAATAAATAATTCATCTTGCCTCTTTTTAGATGGGGTTTTATCTTTTAATTAGTGTTTGTGCCAAGCTAGACCTATTGGATCTTCTTGGATGATAGTTATTTGATCTTGCTGTAATTTCCAGAAACTTTGCATTCAGTGCCCGAATTATTGAAAATCACCAGGACGTGATAAAATACTGATTCAAATTGCTGCTGATCAATAAACAAATTGTCCATGGCGTCTAATTTTGGTAGATTTTTTGAGTTCCAGAAGTTTGCGTTAGTTACATATTACTACAGACTGTTCTGTTTTTGACAGATTCTGTTTTGCGTGTGTTGTTTGCTTATTTTGATGAATCTATGGCTAGTAAATTAGTTTATAATCCATAGAGAAGTTGGAATACAGTAGGTTTAACACCAATATAAATAAATAATGAGTTCATTACAGTACCTTAAAGTAGTCTTTTGTTTTCTTTCTCTAGCAGACTCACGAGATTTCTATTGAGTTTTGTGTTGTGAAGTTTTCAAGTTTTGGGTGAATTATTTTGATGGATTATGGAACAAGGAGTGGGAAGAGCCTAAGCTTGGGGGTGCCCATGGAACCCCCAAGATAATCTAAGGACACCAAAAAGTCAAAGCTTGGGGATGCCCCGTAAGGCATCCCCTCTTTCGTCTACTTCCATCGGTAATTTACTTGGAGCTATATTTTTGTTCACCACATGATATGTGTTTTGCTTGGAGCGCCTCTTGTATTATTTGCGTCTTTGCTTGTTAGTTTACCACAATCATCCTTGCTGTACACACCTTTTGAGAGAGCCATACATGAATTGGAATTTGATAGAATACTCTATGTGCTTCACTTATATCTTTTGAGCTTGATAGTTTTTGCTCATAGTGCTTCACTTATATCTTTTGAGCGTGATAATTTTTGCTCTAGTGCTTCACTTAGATGTTTTAGAAACACGGTGGTGGATTTGTTTTAAAGAAACTATTGATCTCTCATGCTTCACTTAGATTATTTTGAGAGTCCTTAATAGCATGGTAATTTGCTTAATGTTAATATACTTGGTATTCAAGATATGTGAAACTTTCTTTTGAGTGCGTTGAATACTAAGATAAGTTTGATGCTTGATAATTGTTTTGAGATATGAAGATGGTGATATTAGAGTCATGCTAGTTGAGTAGTTGTGAACTTAAAGAATACTTGTGTTGAAGTTTGTGATTCCCGTAGCATGCACATTATGGTGAACCGTTATGTGATGAACTTCGGAGCATGATTTATTTATTGATTGTCTTCCTTATGAGTGGCGGTCGGGGACGGTGGTATTTTCCTACCAATATATCCCCTATGAGCATGCGCGTAATACTTTGCTTTGATAACTTCTAGATTTTTGCAATAAGTATATGAGTTCTTTATGACTAATGTTGAGTCCATGGATTATACGCACTTTTTCCCATCCTTCCACCATTGCTAGCCTCTCTAATACCGCGCACTTTTCGCCGGTATCATACACCCACCATATATTGTCAGAGTAAATGACCACGGGTAGCCTAGCCGGCTCCCCCTAGGGCTTCTGAAAAAATTACAAGCCAATCAAGCCATCCAACATCCAAGACGCTGGGCCGCCTTCCCTCGGCCGACTGTCATTCAGGCCGGCTGTCAGGAGGCGGCCAGGCTCCAAGACCTACAGAAGAAGGCCACGAGAGGGCCGGCTTCCAAGGAGCCGGCTACCAGAGGGCCGACTCCACATAGCCGGCCACGAGAGGGCCGACTCCAAGAAGCCGGCCACACCGCAGGCGGTCAAGGCCGTCCCCTCAGAATCTGCACCTGCATAACAGTGATGAGACGGGGCGTGGCTACAGTGAAGCCTGCCACCCCCGCATCCCGGGGCCTTGGCGTGGCTACAGTCGCCCGTGCAGAGCAGCCATCACCCGTCCGGCACGACACTGTGGCCATGTTGACCATGATATCACCCACGACAGGCTGTCAGTACTACCGCAGGCGGCGGGCCCCTCCGGTCATAGAGATGCCCGAAGGCGGCTCGGCCTCCCCCAGTCGGCCTGAGATATGGCCGACTCCCCATAGCCGGCTTGTTCCCTCCCTCGAAGGAAGCGCCTCATTAAGGAGATAAGATGAAGTGAGGCTACAGTGATCGCCGCCAAGGCGGCGGCACTGTAGCCATGCTTACCCCGACAAAGCCCTCGTCATCAGGATTGAGGCAACAGTAACCAGCCCCAACAAGGCCCTCAACGCTGGGGCCAACTTGTCGACCAAGGAGCCGGCAGCTGGCGGGACCCACCAGTCAGCGGGCCCCAGCGGCCGGCGGAGAAGCCGACGGACAAAGACGCCGACGGCTAGGGCCCACGCCTAGCCGGATTACCATTGTACCCCTGGGGGTAGGCCTATATAAACCCCCAGGGCACCCATGCAAAGGGTTGATCTCTTAGAGTTTTAGACACCACATAGAGGGAAGAGGAGAGCTAGTTGCGCCCTTCTTCTTCCCCACACCGAACAGCTCAAGGAGCCTCTTGTAGCAACTTGTTCATCTAGTGATCATGCGGAGACCCCGCAGAGCAGCAGTAGGGGTGTTGTCTCCACGGAGAGCCCCGAAGCTGGGTAAGATTCGCCGGCGTGCATGTCTTCGCCTCATCCCGTTTCCAGGCACCGGCGACGTCTTATTGGCTCCCACTATGATTAGCCACCCGTTGGCATATGTCGCACCTACCACCCGACATTTGGCGCCCTTCGTGGGGCCAGGTGCACCATCGTCCGGAGACCTGTTCTGGACGGGAACCCTCTTCCTCCCAGCAGGCGTAGCCAGCCAGCACGCCCGATGGTGCTTGCCCGACAGCGGCAAGGCGTCTGACTGGCCTTTTCTTGGCGGCGAGCTGCCTCGCCGACCTTCTTGGCGAGGCTCGCATCTCCGATGAGCCCGCATCCGACGCGGGCACCGGCTGCCTCGAGAGCCACCTCGTCAGCCTCCTCGACCAACTCCAAGTCTCCACGAGCCTGCTGTGGATTTGGAGTCGGTTGGATCCACCGACCCGATGCTTGTCGACTCCGACACGGCATCGCTCGACGCCTTCCCCACCAACATCGTGATCTTCGACGACCCGCTCCCCCAAGCCGACAGCTGTGGCAGCGCCATCACCGAGGTGCTTGTCATCAGTCACGGCGGCCCCTCGGGCGAGAACGCCCACGACGCCCTGCAAGCGGTGCCGCACGACCTGTCCTCCCCTCTCCCGGCTGACACCGACGCCGAGGCACTGGAGGCGCGCGGCCTCTCCCTCCATGCGGAGGGCCGGAGGATAGCCTCCCTGAGACGCCTCATCGAGGCCCACCAGCGCGAAGTCGACCGCGCCGCCTTCGACACGCCGCCTCCAGAAGGTCCGAGCCGACTCGACATTGTCAAGAAACGCGGCGCGGCCATCGCCGACATCCTGGGAGTGGACCGCCCCATCTATGCCACGCCCCTCAAGAACCTGCGCGCGCCAGCGAGCCCGTAGAGAAGAGCTGAACGGGCTAGGGCCCGACGAGCTTCCCTACATGGCTAGGCGCATCCAGCAGCTGATCGGCGCGGCCACAGAGCGGCAAGAGGACAGCACCCGCGCCGAAAGCCCTCCCAGCGCCCGAGAGCACGGGCAAGAACGCCACCTGACGCCGACGGCCAGGCAACGCCACGCCACGGCGAGAAAAGGAGCCGGCTGCCAGCCGCAGACGAATCCGGATCTCCATCGAGCGCGACGCGGAAGGCCGCCCTCGAGCCGTGGAGCGGCGAGGCAATCCTCCTTCTCCTCCACCTCGCGGGGAAAGATATCCCACCCCGCCGCCTGTCACACATCCGACTCTCAGCGGCCGACTAGGCCGCCATGGCGAGTCGGGCGAAAGCAACGCCCGCCACGGATCGACCGCTGGCGCGATCGAGCGTTGGAAGAAGAAGACGATGTCGGGCCGCCTTGCTTCGGCCCCCGCATCCGTGACGAGCCCTTCCCCAAAGGGTTCTCGCTCCCAAGAGATACGCCCAAGTATAAGGGCTCTGTGAAGCCGGAGGATTGGCTGATCGACTACTCAACCGCAGTCAGCATAGCGAACGGCAATAGGCGCGTTGCCGTGAAATATGTGCCCCTCATGCTTCAGGGCACGGCCCGAACCTGGCTCAATAGCCTCAAGCCGTACAGCATCAACAACTGGCTAGACTTCACCGAAGCCTTCATCCGCAACTTCACCAAAGACCTTGCTAAGCGGGCTCCCAAGCCCAGGCAACTCTCCTTGTGCGTATAAGGACCCATCGAGTCGACTCGCGACTACCTCACAGCGTTGGGCGAGCTCCGCAACTCTGCGAGGGTGCACGAGGTCCAGGCCATAGAGTACTTCACCGCCGGGTGCCGAGAAGGCACCCTCCTCAAGCACAAGCTTCTCTGCGATGAGCCGGCTACCCTCGACGAGCTACTTGTCATAGCCGACAAGTACGCCACCGCCGACTCCTCAATGAAGACCGAGCTCCGGGTAGACGTCGCCGGGAAGGTACTCAACCCGGCTCCCAAAACGCCGGCTGGCGACTCTAGCCGACGTCCCTACCAACACGACAACAAGCGCAAAGGCCCGATGCCGCCTCTAGCCAGTCGGCAGGTGGCCACCGTCGAAGATGAGCAACCCGAAGGGCGGCCCGCGCCCAAGAAGCTGAAGGGCGGCAGGCCGGCTTGGCAGCCGACTTTCTCCTACAAGCAGGCCCTCGACGCCCCATGCAAGTTCCACAGCGGCGCGAAGCCGTTCAACCACACAACCCGGAAATGCCACTGGCTCACCCGAATCACCAAAGGCGAAGGGCTGGTGCCGCCTCCGCCTGCTGGACAGCCGCCTCCGGCTCCCCAACAGCCGGCCGCTCGACCAGCAGTCGGGACCGTCCAAGACGAGTTCCCCAACGAGCATGCCGCTTTACGTCGTCTTCACGAGCCAGACCAAGATCAAGCGTACCCGGGCGCCGACAAAGCACCAAGAAGTCAACGCGGTCGCCTCCAACAACCTCGAGTACATGCACTGGTCAGAAAGGCCTATCAGCTGGAGCCGGGCCAACCACCCAGAGGTGATGCCGTCCCCCGGCTCTTATGCATTGGTTCTGGAGGCAACCCTGGCAACAGACCGGCTTGCTGCCCGATTCTCCCGCGTGCTGATAGACGGCGGGAGCAGCATCAACATCCTGTACCGAAACACCATGGAGAAGTTGAACATCAAGGCCAAGCACCTCATGCCAAGCCGGACCGTGTTCCATGGCATCGTACCCGACCTGTCATGTTCACCAATCGGCAAGGTCAAGATAGATGTTCTCTTCGGAGACAAGGATCACTTCCGTCAAGAAGCAATCTGGTTTGAAGTGGTGGACCTTGAGAGCCCTACCATGCGCTACTTGGCCGGCCTGCTCTGGCCAAGTTCATGGCTGTACCCCACTATGCCTACCTCAAGATGAAGATGCCGAGTACCAAGGGCATCATCACCGTAGCCGGTGATTACAAGAAGTCATCCGAGTGTGCTGCAGCCAGCAGCTGGCTGGCCGAGTCCCTTGTAGTCGCCGAAGAGAAGAAGATGTTGGACCGAGTCGTGGCCATGGCCGGCAAGCAGCCAGCCCTGTCCCCCGACCCCAAAGAGTGTGATGCCCAAGGTTCTTTCCAGCCGGCCAAGGAAACAAAGAAAATACCTTTGGACTCGGAGCACCCAGAAAGGTTTGTCGTCATCGGGGCAAACCTGGACAGCAAATAGGAAGGCGAGCTCGTCGATTTCCTCCGTGAGAATCGGGACATCTTCGCATGGTCCCCCAAGGACATGCCGGGTGTTCCGAAGGAATTCGCCGAGCACAAGCTACACGTCCGAGCAGATGCCAAACCAGTCAAGCAGCCCCTCCGCCGACTGTCAGAGGAGAAGAGAAGGATCGTGGGAGAAGAAATAGCCCGGCTCTTGGCGGCCGGCTTCATCATGGAGGTCTTCTTTCTGGAGTGGCTCGCCAACCCAGTCCTCGTGCTGAAGAAGAATAACAAGTGGCGCATGTGTATAGATTACACAAGCCTCAACGAAGCCTGCCCCAAAGATCCCTTCGCCTTGCCCAGGATTGTTCAAGTGATAGACTCCACAGCCGGATGTGAGTTGCTGTGTTTCTTGGATGCCTACTCAGGCTACCACCAGATAAAGTTGGACCCGGCCGACCGCCTGAAGACCGCCTTCATCACGCCATTTGGAGCTTTCTGTTACCTGACTATGACATTCGGCTTGAGAATTGCCGGTGCCACTTTTCAGTGTTGCATGCAGAAATGCCTCCTCAAGCAACTCGGCAGAAATGCCCACGTCTATGTAGACGATATCGTGGTGAAGACGGAGAAGCGCAACACTTTGTTGGAAGATCTCAAGGAAACATTTGAGAATCTGCGCCGGTTTCAGATCAAGCTCAACCCCGAGAAATGCGTGTTCGGAGTGCCAGCCGGCCAGCTCCTAGGCTTCCTGGTCTCCGAGCGCGGCATCGAATGCAACCCAGTGAAGATCAAAGCTATTGAGAGAATGGAGATTCCCACCAAGCTGCGACATGTCCAGAAGTTTACCGGGTGCCTGGCCTCCCTGAACTGCTTCATCAGCCGGCTGGGAGAAAAGGCTCTCCCCCTCTACCGACTCGTGAAGAAAACCACTCACTTCGATTGGAACGACCAAGCCGACCAAGCCTTTCACGAGCTGAAGAAGATGCTTGCCACGCCGCTTGTCTTGGCGGCGTCAACTGAGAAAGAGCCCATGCTCCTTTACATTGCCGCCACCAGCCGGGTAGTCAGCACCGTCATCGTGGTCCAGCGCCCAGAAGAAGGCCGAGCTCAGCCAGTCCAGAGGCCGGTCTACTACTTAAGCGAAGTACTTTCCACCTCGAAGCAGAACTACCCGCATTACCAGAAGATGTGCTATGGTGTGTACTTCGCCGCCAAGAAGCTGAAGCCCTACTTCCAAGAGCACTCCATCACGGTCGTATGCACCGCCCCACTCGCCAAGATCATAGGCAGCCGGGACGCATCTGACCGGATGGCAAAACGGGCCATTGAGCTGGCTCCTTACACGATCTTCTACCAGCCTCGCGCCGCCATCAAGCCGCAAGCATTGGCCGACTTCCTCGTCAACTGGGCCGAGACCCAGTACCTACCGCCGGCTCCCGACTCCACTCATTGGCGGATGCACTTCGACGGGTCCAAGATGCGCACCGGCCTGGAGCTGGCATCATCCTCACCTCTCCCAAAGGCGACAAACTCAGATACACATTGCAGATTCACTTTGCCGCCTCCAACAATGTAGCCGAGTACGAGGCGCTCATACACGGACTACGGCTAGCCAAGGAGCTCGGCATCCGCCGGATCCTGTGCTATGGCGACTCGGATTTGGTGGTCCAGCAGTCATCTGGCGACTGGGACGCCAAGGACGCAAACATGGCGAGCTACCGCTTCCTCGTTCAACAAATCAGCGGGTACTTTGAAGGATGCGAGTTCCTCCACGTGCCACGGGCCGACAACGAGCAAGCAGATGCCCTGGCACAGATAGGCTCAACCCGACAAGCTATACCAACCGGCGTCTCTCTCCAACTCCTCCTCAAGCCGTCTATCAAGCCGTCTCCAGAATCGACTCCGTCTTCGTGCCGCCCTAACCCCGACGCAAGCCGGGATCCGGCTTGAGGGAGCCAAGCAAGCGGCAGGGGACTTCGATAGGCGGCTCGGGGACTGCCATAGTCACACCCGGCCCAGGAACTTCAGAACCCGGCCCGGGGACTACGGTAGTCGGCCCGTGGACTGCATCAACACCACAGGCGGTGGCCAGCTCCAGCTCTTCACCGCCCAGCCCACCCGCCCTGGTTGCAGTAGCCGTTTTGGCTATAGAAGAAGTCACAGCTCCATCATGGGCTCATCCCATCCTCAACTTGCTGGTAAACAGAGAACTGTCGGCTGACGAGATCGCGGCAAGACAAGTCCAACACCGAGTCGGAGCATATACAATTGCCAACAGAGAGCTCATCAGACGCAGTGTCACCAGAGTCTTCCAGCGCTGCGTCGAGCCAGAGAAAGGTATAGCAATCCTCAAGGACATTCACCAAGGCGAATGTGGCCACCACGCAGCCTCAAGATCTCTCGTTGCCAAAGCTTTCCGCCATGGATTCTTTTGGCCGACTGCCTTGGACGACGCCAAGGAGTTGGTCAAACATTGCAAAGGCTGCCAAGTCTTTAGCTCCAAGCAACACCTGCCGGCTTCAGCACTCAAGACCATTCCCCTTACCTGGCCTTTTGCCGTGCAGGGAATTTGGACATGGTGGGCCCATTAAAGACGGTAGCGGAGGCATGACACACTTGCTTGTCGCCATGGATAAATTTACCAAGTGGATCGAAGCAAAGCCGATTAAGAAAATTTGAACGGGCCGACCGCCGTGACATTCATCACCGGACATTACAACTCGGTACAGCGTGCCTGCGGCATCATCACCGACAACGGCACAAATTTTGCCAAGGGAGCATTAGCGTTTACGCCTGACGCGGGGTATCCGGCTGGACCTAGCGTCCGCGATCAAGCGGCCAAGTTGAAGCGAATAGCGGCCTCATCCTTTCCGGCATCAAGCCCGGCTGGTCGTGCCGTTGGGCGCTTCGGCGGCTGTTGGCTCGACGAGCTGCCGGCGATCCTCCGAGTCTGCGACTACTACCCCAAACAAGTCAACCGGCTTCACCCCTTTCTTCCTTGTATATGGCGCCAAGGCTGTCATCCCAACCGACATCGAGTTCGACTCGCCTCGGGTGGCCATGTACATGGAAGCAGAGGCCAAAGAAGCACGAGAAGACGTCGTCGACCTGCTAGAAGAAAGCCGGCTGTTAGCCCTCAGCCGGTCCGCCATCTACCAGCAGGGCTTGCGCAGCTACCATAGCCGGAAGGTCAAGCCAAGATCCTTTCAAGAGGGCGACCTTGTGCTCCGGTTGATCCAGCGAACAGCCGACCAGCACAAGCTCTCGCCCCCTTGGGAAGGCCCCTTCGTCATCAACAGAGCATTGGGAAATGACTCCTACTACCTAATCGATGCACAGAAGCCGAAGGCACGAAAGAGAGATGATTCCGGCAAGGAGTCGGAACGACCATGGAACGCCAACCTCCTCCGAAGATTTTACAGTTAAAATGCAGTATGTATCACGCTACCTTTTGTACTAAGTATGAGACAATGGGCCCCCCGAGGAGCACTCGGGGACTGCCACCTTTTATCTATGAATGACGAGTATCATGCTTATGATTTTGTCATTACACTTTTCTCCCTCGTCCGGCACCGGGTTCGACTAGTCGGCCCGGGGACTGGCCGCCTTGAGTTATATTCAAAGTTCCACCTGCAGTCAGACAAGTAGTGTGCCGGCACCCAAGCCCTCTCTTGTCAAAAGCCGCAGCTTGAAGAACTGATCGTCTGGCCGAAGAGTCAAAGGCGAGAAAGGATGCCCACACAAAAAGCGGCTATGACTAACGAACTTATATAACAAAAGCCGGCTTCCTCCCATCGCCGCCCGCCTACCAGAGTAGCCGGCCGGCCGGCTTACCATTCAACCCTGCCACAATCCAACAAAGCTCGAGTACTTGCCTTCCCACAAATAGCCAAGTTCCTCCCCAGCCACAGATGTCGGCGTTCTGGGAACGGTGGTCCCCAGACTTGCCTGCCTGCGGCCTACGGTGTGGATCAAAGGAGGCCTAGGACGGCCCATCTTCATCAACGCAAGCTCAAGACCCTCGCGAGGGGCCAAGCCTCGCGGGGCGGACGTCAAGGAGCTTCCTCAGGCACGGCCTCGTCGAGCAGCTCATGGGAGGCGGAGAGTTCAAGACGGGGTACCTCGCGAGGTGCCCATGGCGCATAACCATGGCGACCAAGGGGCGCGGTCGAGGCGCCAGCCCGCGCAAGGCGTCCTCCTTTCCTCTTTGGTGCAAAGGGAGCACGCAAGGGCGAGAGCATCAAGCAAAGGCATCCGTTTCGTGCAACAAGACCAAGACCAGCCCCAACGGCTGGAAGGAGTCATCGTGGAGCCCAAGCAAAGGCGTCATCCCCAGAGAGCCTTTGGCAGGCGAGGACCAACTTTAGTCAGGATAAGTGTACCGCTGTTCCCCTTCAAAATGGCCTATTGTTGGCGCCCTTCCCGATCAATATTTGGGAAGAGGCCCAGGGCCTTCGCCTATAAATAGGGGTAGCCACACTCAGAGAGGGGGATCTTGGATCAGCCCCCCGGTATGAGGTCGGAATCCTCACCAAGGAACCAGTAGCTAGAGCAATGGAACACCACCTAGCAGTTCATCACACCCACCAAGAATAGACCCTCGCGAGGCTGTTCTTCCCTGTACTGTTCCTCATCAGCCCAAGAGGCAATCCACCACACCACAAACTAGAGTAGGGTATTACACCACAACGGTGGCCCGAACTAGTATAAATCTTGTGTCTCTTCTGCTGTTCTGTTTAGTAGTTTAGGTCCCTGCGATTCGGCGAGGTACGAGACGATGGAGGGTTGGATCTCCGCGCGCACCCTAGTGATCGAACCTCAAGGGTCTGCCAGAACCCGAAATCCGACATTTGGCGCACCAGGTAGGGGTGCCCCGGAATCCGCCTTCTGCCACCTCGTGTCCCGTCGCATCGTCATCACCATGTCCGGCGACCAAGCGGGCAACCCAGATCCTTGGGCGGCGTGGCCCGCCCACGCAGCCACTGCCTCGGGCGGCCCGTGCCCAGGCGGCTTCGCGGTCCGCAAAGGCGCTGCAGTCCAGCGATCGATGCGGACGAAGCCCGATGGCTCTCACGCCGGCGGCGAAGCGCGGTCGGCAGCAAGGGCCTCCAATCACGCGCGACCACGTCCACCGTACACCCGCGGAGCGAAAGGCGAACTCAAGGGCGCGCTCACGGTGGCCGAGCTCTGCGGTCGCAGTTGCTGGAGGCGGCCGCGACGTGCTCTTTGGAGCGGGTGGCAGAGCTCTGGCTTCGCCGCCTCGGGCTCACCCTTCGCACCCACCTTCCACCTCAGGCCAGGCGGCCCGCACGCAGGGCTCCACGCGTGCCTGCAAGGGCTCCAAAGCTACTCCAACGCCCGGGCGAAATTTGTCGGCACGGCGGCGGCGGGGTTGCCCCCGCCCCCGGCCCGTGGAGAAGAAGGACTCAACGTAACTCACGGCCCTGGTGGACCGCCGCGCCACCACCCCACGGTGGGCGCACCAAGCAGGGCAGCATGGCACGCCAAAGACTATGGCGTGGCCTTGGGATGATGGCACCAGAAGAATATGTGCCCACATGATGGACCAAGGGCACCCGCATGAGGGAGAACAAGGCTCGCTCCACAGCCCGAGTTTGGGGAATGAGGCGCCCGAAGCAAGCTCTTCCAGAGCCTCGAGACGGCCCCCACAGGTCACGCCGGGGGCGACGATTATCGGGTACCGCTACTTCCTCAAGAGCAAACATACGCTAACCATAGGTCGCAGGAGGTACAGGTCGCCATGACAAGCGGCTGCCCCACTCCCGCAGTCTCCTACCCCTCGGGAGGGGGGCGCAGGGGGCTGCCGGAGAGGGGCAGAGATCCGACATCACCACCGCGGCGTTGAACAAAGGCGTTCTCGGGAAGGTAGGCCCTCTGCTGGGAAGGCGCCTCGGGGGCCTGCCTCGGCGGAGGACCCATGGTGCGTCGGGGAACCACTGGCGACCACTCTACCCCACCGTGGCGTCTGGTTTCGATCGTCGCTGGTGGCACTAAAATAATGTGGCGCAAGGCGGGGCCCTCGATGCAGCGATATGAAGCAAGGCCGGTACACATGAAGAAGGCCCAGTGCTCGTGAAGCTTCGCCGCCCGTGACACTCTCACGTAATAATGAGTGGGGCTGTACGCGCCCGGAGTCTCGAGGGTGCCGACCTCAGGCCTGGGGCTCCCTCCCACGCCCAGTGGCACGCACTTAACTCATGTTGGTGAGAAGACGTCCAAGACTAGACTAGGTGCCGGACGCACTTTCTTCTGCTTTCTTCGCCTTTCCATTTGATTGTCGTTTTCCCTCTTTGGATTTAAGTTGGATTCGAAGTTGAGATTTGCGCGTGTTTGGGGAAGGGGTGCTTAGTCTCGTTCGAGCAAATCTCTCGCGTTTCGGTTACAACTCCGCCTCAGTTGCCTCCCCTCGCGAGCCCCTCGTGAGCCGGGCCAGGCCTAGCTTGCGCGCAGCCCAGCCTGTCGCCGCCGCATCCTCTCCGGAGGGTTTTTACTGCAGATCCTACGGATTCGATCAGGAGACACTCAGATCGCCTCAGCCTCCCACAGGCTATCTCAGGGCTCGTACGAAACAAAGGTAAACCAGCCAACCAGCACATCGCTTAGCCAACCACTTGGCGCGGGCGTATGGGCGATGTAACACCTGCTAATACGATGAACACAAGTTTTACATGAGGGGCTCCCCCTCCCAAAATGCTCTCACAGCCATCAGGCCAAAACCTGAGTTCTATTCATGCAGGGTAACAGAACAGGGACAATACATAATCAGTCGGATAAATCCCCCAATGCGTCCTCAGGAGCACCTCCCGAGCCCGTTCTTTGGCGTCGCTAGCCTCGCCGTCCTTTGTCTGCGTGGTCGGGCGGGCGGCGCTCGAGCCGTTCACCATGCCGCCCTCATCGGGCGGCCACGACCACGCCGTCATTGTCCGGCGAAGGCGGGGGACGAGGGCATCCACGTTGTCTTCCACCCGGTGTGCAGGAGTCCCCGGACGGCTGGGGAACTAGGGCGATAGCTGCGTCAAAGTCGAAGTGGGGGTCCATGTCCTGGAGATGACTGAAGACGCGAGAAAAGGCGCGCCCAAGCAGCATGCGGCTCCTCTCCTCCACCAACCTATTGGACCTGACCAACCGCGCCTCCAGCCGCGCCACCACGTCGGTGAAAAACTGAAGGTTGCCGGCGTAGTTAACCGCGTGCGGCTCGCCAACTGCCGCCTTGCAGATGTTACTCAAGTCTGCGTTGGCTCTCTCCCGGAGCGTGGCGAGCATGGGGCCGTGCTCATGCTCCAGGATTCGCCGCTGACGCATCTCGTCCGCATTCTGGTGCGCGACGGCCTCGGCCTCCTCCACCCGTTGGGAAAGAAGGAGCGCCTCGGCCTGAGAGGTGGTGGACTCCCTCTGTGCCACCTCGAGGGCGGTCCGAAGAGCATCGGCCCACCGCGTCGCCTCCTCCAGCTTGGCCCTCAAGGCAGCAGTCCTGCCCTCGGCCTCGACCTTGATCAACCCCAGACGCTCCTCAAACTCGCGCTCGAGGTTCGAGCGCGCCGCCGCCACTCGGCGTCCGACCTCCTCCAGGATGCAGGATTCCCATGCAGCAACCTCATCCTCTGCCCGCGTCCCCAAGCGCTCCCTCGTCTCCAAGCGCTCGTACTCGCGCGCGCGTTCGGCGGCTTCAAGCGTCAGCGCCTCCTCACGCTTCCGGAGCTCTGCCGGGTCGCCGGAGGCCACCTTCATCGATGCGAGGGCTGCCTCGCGCAGCTCCACTTGCTCCTCCAATAAGTGACACCGGGCCAGGAGTTCCTGTGCCCGCTCCTCCGCTGCCTCTCGCCGCCTGTTAGCTGCCCAGGCCTCCTCGATGGCCCGAGAACAGGCCTCCCGAGAGGCTGCCAGCAACGCCTTGGCCTCTTCATCATCAAGATCGCACTAGTGGCGCGCAAGGGCGGCAGCGCCCTCCAGCTCACACCTCTCTGCGGCCAGGCGCCGGCCCTCGGCCTCAAGGCACGCGTCTTCATCAGCAAGCTCTTCACCAAGAAGGCTCACGCGTCGGCCGCCCTTCGAAGAAATCCTTGGTGAAGGGTGCGGCGCTCCCGGGCGCGCTCGCTTACATCCTCCACACCATCAACCGCCCCAGGCGGGCGCCGGGAGCCACGAGTCAACACTCCCCCTCCGGGCAGGGGGCTGGGGGCTGGCACCCTCGTGACGGCCGGGTGCGCCCAGCCGGCACAGAGCCAGCCCATCCCAGACGAGGCGCAGGAAGCGCCTCGGCGAATCGCCGTCCACGACCAGGCGAGAAGCCCACGGCAGGCTAGCTATGCCACGGGAAGGCTCGCGAGGAAGGATCGCGAGGCGCACAGGGCCACGAGATCCACGGGACGGTTCACCTCCCCGGTCGCCCTCACCACAAGGGCTCCACTGCTTGGAGCACTCGAGGACGGGGGAGGGGGCGAAGCCGGGGAGGATGGCTCCTCACCCGTCTCTGTGAACTTCGGCGGGAAGGGGCCTGCAGGGGAAAGGATTAGTACAAGCAGCGAGAAGAATCGGGAGCTGGAGAAGGAGAAGGCTTACTCATCGGTGGCGGTACTTCCCTCTCACAGCCCAGCGACATAAGGGTAATCATCGCCCAGGGCCTCCCTTCTCTTCCGGAGGGCCTCGAAGTTCACGCGGAAACGACCCAAGATTTGAGCGCAGGGATCAGCCTGCGGCGAGGGAGAAGCATCAAGGCGACTTGCGTCAGGGGCGTCTGCCTGACGCGCGCTGCTAGTCGCCTCACCAAGAGGAGCAGCAGGGGCCTCGGGGGCTCCATCCGCGGGCGCTGAGGGCGGCTGCCTGCCGCCCTCAGCCGCGGCGGCATGAGCCTCAGGAGCTGCCCCCTCATGAGCATCGCCCGATGCTGTCACCCCGGCAAGGGTCCCTTCGGCCCCTGGCGGCTCGGGCCTCCCTGCTCCGCCACTTGAGGAGGAGCCGCCTTGGCCGACTGGAAAGGCCGTCACCATCACTGGATTCTCGCGAGGCCCCTGGAGACCCGCGGGGCGCGGCCCCCATTCATCGAAGATAGGCATCTGGTTCACAAAATCACCCCTGTTCTGGCAGAGGTACAGCAAGGCCCCTCCATGCCGGATGCCACCGGGGTTGGGGTCGCCGGTCAGGACCAGGAGCACTTTTCTTAGCGCTTCAGGCGTCAGGTCTTCTTCCTGGAGCCTCATACAATCACCAGGCCCGCTGAAGGCCCACATCCGGTGGGAATGGCGTTGGAGAGGAGCAACGCGGCACATCAGGAACTCCTTCACCACCTTGGGCGCTGTCACTGCAAGCGACCTCAGGAACGCGAAGCGGCGCCAGACAAAGATGAGCCGAGAGCTTGAAAGCGTCTCCTGGCCCCAGCCTGAATTGGGGACAGCAGGCGAGGTTGGCTCCAATAGCAGGGGGCTGGGCACCCCCACATCCACGTACAACCACCTCTCGCGGAACTCAGCCGCGGGCGGAGGCAGGCTGAAGTCGATCCACGAGGCTGTCTCGGTGGCCAGCAAGCTCACGCACGCCGAGCATTGAGTGGGGTCGACAAGGCGCAGAGAGAAGAAGTGGCATAGCAAGGCAACCGAAGGAAGGATGCCCATCATTGTTTCGCAAACGAAGGCGAAGACCGAGAGGAGAGTGATGGACTCAGGACCCAGATGCATCATGTGGATCTGATAGTGGGAAAGTACGACATTGAAGAAATCAGAGAAGGGGGAACCAGCCCGCCCACAAAGCGTCGACCAAAATACGGACCTCGGTGACTATCCTGCCGATGGAGAAGTGGGACGCGGGCCAAGCCGTCGTCCTCCGCATTCGTTGAAGGAGGTGGCCAGAGCCGAACTAACCTTGCCCAAGCCCTCTAGATTGAGTATGACCGACAGGTCGACAGCGGAGGCCGCCGGCGGCGGCGAGTGAGGCGGAGGCACAAGTTTCTTCCCTTTCCCTTTCTTCATCGGAGATTCGAGATTGGATTGGAAGTGGAAGCTGGAGTTCGAGAGGGGGAAGGACTGGAGCGCACAAGCAGAAGAGAGGGGAACGGATGTGTGCAGCAGCGTGTCCGCCTAGCAAGGCACGAAATAAGGAGGCGTGGGGGAACATTGCCGCCCACGTCCAATCAACCGCCACGCGTCGCCCAAGGCCGCATGCTGTTAGGGCCCGCGACGCTTCACACCTGCCCTTTCGCCTCTCTGCACGGCCAAGTTCGAGCGCGCCATGGGCCCGGGGGCTACTGTCTGTGTTCTGGGAACGGGGTCCCCAGAGTTGCCTGCCTGCGGCCTACGGCGTGGCTCAAAGGAGGCCCAGGACGGCCCATCTTCATCAACGCAAGCTCAAGACTCTCGCGAGGGGCCAAGCCTCACGGGGCGGACGACAAGGAGCTTCCTCAGGCACGGCCTTGTCAGGCTGGCTCATGAGGAGGCGGAGAGTTCAAGGCGGGGTACCTCGCGAGGTGCCCATGGCATAAGCCATAGCGACCAAGGCGCCCGGTCAGGCGCCAGCCGCGCAGCGTCCTCCTTCCTCTTTGGTGCAAAGGGAGCACGCAGCGGCGAGAGCATCAAGCAAAGGCATCTGTTTCGGTGCAACAAGGCCAAGACCAGCCCCAACGGCTGGAAGGGAGTCATCGTGAAGCCCAAGCAGGCGTCATCACCAGAGCCTTTGGCAGGCGAGGACCAACTTTAGTCAGGATAAGTGTACCCGCTGTTCCCCTTCAAAATGGCCAATTGTTGGCGCCTTTCCCGCTTAATATTTGGGAAGAGGCCCGGGGCCTTCGCCTATAAATAGGGGTAGCCACACTCAGAGAGGGGGATCTTGGATCAGCCCCCCGGTATGAGGTCGGAATGCTCACCAAGGAACCAGTAGCTAGAGCAACGGAACACCACCTAGCAGTTCATCACACCCACCAAGAACAGACCCTCGCGAGGCTGTTCTTCCCTGTCTTATTCCTCATCAGCCCAAGAGGCAATCCACCACACCACAAACTAGAGTAGGGTATTACACTACAACGGGTGGCCCGAACTAGTATAAATCTTGTGTCTCTTGTGCTGTTCTGTTTAGTAGTTTAGGTCCCTGCGATTCGGCGAGGTACGAGACGGTGGAGGGTTGGATCTCCGCGCGCACCCCAGTGTTCGAACCTCAAGGGTCTGCCGGAACCCGAAATCCGACAACAGACTGCAGAGCAGCTGTTCGGCTGGGAAGGCGGCAATCAAGGGAAGGCGGCAAAGGAAACAGCCTAAGGATAAAAAGAAAACTCGAATGGAAGCCAAACACATGCATAATTATATTTACACAAAAGCCTTCGAAAGGCCGGCATTCAACATAGTCTGAATACACCCCCAGTGGGTGGAACTACGCAAAGTTAATAAAATTTGTTCAAAGGAGCAACAGCAGAAAAGCAAGAGCGGCAGATCAAGCCAAGGGAGCAACAGGCGAGTCGGGCAGGTCGGCGGCGGCGGCAAGATCTTGGAGGAGGTGGCGGTGGCGAGTCTCGGCCTGATCATCACCCCTGGCAGGCGGCGCGCTCGCGCGCGCCTCGTTGCTGGAGGCACGATCAGGCTGAAGCTGGCTGGTCGCTTCGCCGTCGGGCGCGGCGTCTTCGCCGCCCTCCTCCTCTTCGTCTTCGGCTTCATCGCTGGAAGCAATCTCCTCTGTCGAGTCCTCGCCTTCCGCCGGGTTTAGCCCGAACCATTCCTCCGGCTGGGCGACACCATTGTCATTCACTTCAGGAGCAAAAACGCTGGTGTCGGTGTTCTCCGCGATAGCCGAGGCGCGCTAGATGATAGCCGGCCGCACCGCCACCAGCTCCTCGTCAGCCTCCTGCCTCCAAGTGCTCAGTGGGCGCAGCTTAGCTCAGATACCAGGCCGGACGAACTCCGGTGCCCGCCGGCGCCGGACCGAGCAATGAAGTCTTCCAGGCCTCAAGCGGCCAACCGCAACCTCCAGCCAGTCCGGCAGTCCGACTGGGGTACGGGATCACCTCGCTAGGCGAGAGCGGCCAACACTTGCGCCCAAGACGCTGAAGCCAAGTGAGCATGCGGTGAACCGGCTGCGGGCCGGGCTGGATCGCCAAGAGCTGCTCCTCAAGCGTCCGTGGCGTCGCACGATCTCAACCCCTGCTTGCCGGGCGTCTCGCGGTGGGCCTCGATAAGCAGCTGGCGGCAACGGAGTAGCCGGGGAAGTAATCTGCATGAAGAACAAGGAAACAGCACAAAAATCAGAAGATGAACAAGAGGGCAAGGAGCAAGCAAAGGGGTGAAAAGGGGAAGGCGGCCTACCATCGATCAGATCCTCCACCCGTCCATAGCCCTTGCTCAGCGCTTGCCTTGCTTCAGCCCAGCCCGCCGCCTCGGTCTCGAACTCGGCCTTAAGGGCGGCCTCGTTGTCATGCGCCTTCTTCAAGGCCGCCTTGTGGCTCTCCTCCTGGTCGGCCAGCCTCTTGGCCAGGCTGTCGCGTTCCTGGGCCAAGGTGACGATCTCGGCCTCCTTGGCGCGAAGGGCGGTCTGGGTCCCGCCGAGTTGCTCCCTCAAGTCAGCATTAGCCCCTGCAAACATGGAGAAAAAGGAATAAAGCAGTAAGGAAGAAGTCATCAGGGAAGATCCGACCCGGCTGCTCAGCAGCCGGCCCGAATCTCGGGGACTACACCCAGTGGGTGTGCTGACGCGCCCCCACTTGAGATAGAAGAAACCAAGTACTCACTCCGGCTATCCGTCAAGTCGGCGGCCTTCTTGCTCAGCTCCTGAGCATGGGAGTTGAAGGCAGCCGCGCGAAGATTGTCATACTCCTGGAAATCAGACGAAGCGCAAATAAGAACGAGATTGCCGTCAAGGCCTGCTAAGAAGTTTCAAGCCGCTGCTTTCGGCGGCCGACTCGAAACTTCGGGGACTACACTCAGCAGGAGTACTGACGCGCCCCCATGGAAGAAATCAAAAAAGAAATCGATCAAGGCCAGAAGACTCGTCCGGACGACCGCGCGCGTAGTGAGGAACTCCTGGGTGTACCGTTGCAGCAAGCCGGCCTGAGCCTGAAGCCGGAGTTGGACCTCCTGTGCCGCCACGTTCAGCTGCCGTCCCGCCATTGGCGCCCACTTGGACGCGGCCGGGCGCTAGCCGCCTGTGTCCTGTGCCAGCCGGGCGCTCGCAGCTCTTTGCGTTCCGGCGCCGAGGACGCCACCCACGCTACCGGGCGTAGGCGCTTGATCGCACCACCAGATCTGCCCGGCCGCCGCCGACTTCGCTCCCGGGCCGGCTGCCCAGGCGCCGCAGCAGGTCAGCCGCCTTGGCCCGCTCCAGTGGCGCCGGCTGTGGCGCCTCCCCCAGGATGGTCATGTCGTCCTCCCTCCTCTCCATCACCGGCTGATCGCGTTCGGCTTCCTCCGATGAAGGCACGGGGATATCGGGAGCCACGACACGAAGGGGAATGACGAGCTGTGAAGGCTGATTGCGCAAAGCCTCCGCCTCCCTCTCCACGGCCGCGATTTCCGCCTGGTCCTTGCCCGCCGCGTCGGCTTGCGCCTCGGCCGACTTCTTCGCCGCCTCCTGGATGGCCCTCCGCTCCGCCGCCTCCCGCTCCTCCCGAGCCTCCCGCGCGTTCCACTCCGTTGCCTCCATGAGGTCAGCGCGGGGGTCCACTCGGCGGGAACTCGAAGACCCTCCCGCCGGTCCGACTATGGAGGCGACGTCAACCCGTTCAAGGGAAAGCGGCGCCCTGTTCAACAAATCAAGAAGACGGCTTAGATGAGCCTCAACCAAAGAAGATAACAAAAGTACAAGACACCCAACACTTGCGCCGAGACAGCTTGTGGCTGCTTCACCACCTTGCGGAAACGGGCCGCCTTCGCGGCCGCCTCGTCCCGCTTGGTCGCCGCCGCGGAGCTCTTGGGTTTCTTCGGCCGGCTGCCGAAGAGACCCGGCCCGGCCCGACGCTTTTGTGCGCCACCACGAGCAGTTGGCGCGGCGGAAGGTCCCGCACCTTGACGATCGGCCGCCGGCTGGCGGCGTGGGATGGCCTC
Organism: Aegilops bicornis; assembly: GCA_021605145.1. Taxonomy (NCBI): domain Eukaryota; kingdom Viridiplantae; phylum Streptophyta; class Magnoliopsida; order Poales; family Poaceae; genus Aegilops; species Aegilops bicornis. The sequence goes on along the minus strand of CM038670.1, from coordinate 312,231,128 downwards.
GGCTTCGTCATCGTCCGGCCAGTCCCCGAAGCCGTCCGTGAGGTCGGGGCCGCTTGCCTCTCCGCCAGTTGCGACTATGGCATCGTCCATGGAGGCCGCCCCCAGATCCGGGCCGTCGGGGTCGTCCACGGTGCGGTCGGCCGTAAACTGGCGCTCCGGCCCTGCGGCCCCGGGCGCCGGTCGAAGAATGGGGCTCTGCTCAAAGACAAAGCCGATTAGTCAAGAGTCGGCTATCGCGAACCCGGCAACAAAAGAAGAAGAAAGTAAGGAAAAACTCACCACGGACGGGGGATCAGCCCGAGAGTACGGCGTCTTGCCATACTGCCACTCTTCCGTGAGTTTGCAGTTGGAGATGTAATTCACCATATAAGGTACCTCGTCACGAGGCATCTCTCTGGTGCTCAGCCGGCATGGGTCAAAGCGGCCGCTCATCTGGCAGATCATGTGCGGCCGGCTTTGGAGTGGGAGCACCCGGCGCTCCATGAAGGCGGCCACCAGGTCGGCCCCCACCAAGCCCTCCGATTGGACCATCACCCGGAGCCGGGTGACGGCGGCGTTCCCGGCCAAGGAGAGCGACCGGGCTCGGAAGGACCAAGACGGCTGCCTCCCAGGCGGCGGGCCGGCTACGTAAGCCAGCAGGTTGAGGTAGTCGCCTTGCGGGGCGACGTTCTTCATGTAGAAGTACGACTGCTGCCAGAGCTTCACCGACTGGATCAGCGGGATAGGCGGAAAGGGGTTGTTGTCGGCTGTCCTCCGCTTGGCGATGAAGGCGCCATAGGGGGTGGGCACACCTGCGGAGACGGTGCCGAGCTTGCACTAGAAGAACTCCCCAAAGAGCTCCAGAGTGTGGAGGACTCCGAGAAAACCCTCGCACAGGGTGACGAAGGAAGACAGCAGCATCACCGTGTTGGGGGTGAGGTGATGCGGCTGGAAATTGTAGAAGTCAAGGAAGGAGCGGAAGAACCCGCTCGCCGGTAGGCCGAGGCCGCGCAGGCAGTGCGAGCGGAAGATGACCAGCTCGCCCTCCTCTGGCGCCGGCGAAATCTCCGCCTCCGGCACGAGGCGGGTCTTCACGACGTCCTCGCCCGACAACCGCCGCGTCCGGCGAAGCCAATCGATGTGGTCTTCATGGACGTTGGAGCCGTCCCACGAGCTCGACAACGCCAGGGGAGCGAGAGCAAGGAAAGAGGCGCGGCGGCGGAGAGCACGGCCACTGTAGGACCTTGAAGTATGTCTAGAGGGGGGTGATTAGACTAATTGACCAATAAAACTTAACCTTTTCCCAATTTTATAGTTTGCAGATTATAGCTAATTTAGGACAAGTCAAGCAATCATCACACAATTCAAGCAAGCATGCAAATAGTATATAGGCAGCGGAAAATAAAGCATGCAACTTGCAAGAATATAAGGGGAAAGGTTTGGAGGATTCAAACGCAATTGGAGACACGGATGTTTTTGTCATGGTTCCAATAGGTGGTGCTATCGTACATCCACGTTGATGGAGACTTCAACCCACGAAGGGTAGCAATTGCTTGAGTCCACAGAGGGCTCCACCCACGAAGGGTCCACGAAGAAGCAACCTTGTCTATCCCACCATGGTCGCCGCCCACGAAGGACTTGCCTCACTAGCGGTAGATCTTCACGAAGTAGGCGATCTCCTTGCCCTTACAAACTCCTTGGTTCAACTCCACAATCTTGTCGGAGGCTCCCAAGTGACACCTAGCCAATCTAGGAGACACCACTCTCCAAGAAGTAACAAATGGTGTGTTGATGATGAACTCCTTGCTCTTGTGCTTCAAATGATAGTCTCCCCAACACTCAACTCTCTCTCATAGGATTTGGATCTGGTGGAAAGAGGGTTTGAGTGGAAAGCAACTTGGGGAAGGCTAGAGATCAAGATTCATATGGTAGGAATGGAATATCTTTGTCTCAACACATGAGTAGGTGGTTCTCACTCAGAACTGGTAAGTTGGAAGTGTAGGTTCGTTCTGATGGCTCTCTCCACGAATGAAGAGGAGGTGGAGGGGTATATATAGCCTCCACACAAAATCTAACCGTTACACACAATTTACCAAACTCGGTGGGACCGAATCGTTAAACTCGGTCGGACCGAATTAGTAAACCTAGTGACCATTAGTGATTTTCGGTGGGACTGACATGCATCTCGGTGAGGCCGATATGGTTAGGGTTAGGGCATAACGTAATCTCGGTAAGACCGATTACACAAACTTGGTGGGACCGATTTTGGTAATAAGATTTCCAGAGAGTTGGTCAGGTAAACTCGGTGGGACCGATTCGCTCTTTTCGGTGAGACCGAAATGTTACAAAAAGGAAATAGAGAGTTTACATTGCAATCTCGGTGGGACCGATCACTCACTTCGGTTAGACCGAAACATTACGAAGGGAAATATAGAGATTGCAACCCCATCTCGGTGAGACCGAGATCCCTATCGGTAAGACCGATTTTCTTAGGGTTTGTGGCAGTGGCTATGACTTTTGGAATCGGTGGCGCCTGATAGAAAGAATCGGTGTGACCGATTTTGGCTTTAGATTTAGGTCATTTGTGGATGTGGGAAAGTAGTTGAGGGTTTTTGGAGCATATCACTAAGCACATGAAGCAAGAGGCTCATTAAGCAACACCTCATCCCTTCTTGATAGTATTGGCTTTTCCTATAGACTCAATGTGATCTTGGATCACTAAAATATAAAATGAAGAGTCTTGAGCTTTTGAGCTTGAGCCAATCCTTTGTCCTTAGTATTTTGAGGGATCCACTTTCATCATCCATGCCATGCCATTCATTGAGCTTTCCTAAAATAATAGTCTTGGAATAGCATTAGCTCAATGAGCTAGATGTTGTTATGAATTACCAAAACCACCTAGGGATAGTTGCACTTTCAATCTCCCCCTTTTTGGTAATTGATGACAACATATAGATCATAGCTTCAACAAATGATAATAAAATTTAAATAACATCGTCGCTTTGAGAAGTATGTGATAAGCAAGAGCTCCCCCTAAATTTGTGCATAGTTTTAGATTTGCTTTGGACTGCAAATGCACAATGAATTAGGCTCATGGGTTACTCTTCCATGTCACATACATCTTGGTGGAGCGCTCAAAATAATAAACAATGAATACATGCACTCATCACCAAGCATAGTGAGTGATCACATAAGATAGATAGGATAATATCATCAAACATGCATAAGTGTAGCTTATGATCAAACACATGATCATCAATGTCTCACAAGCATAGTATCTCAACCAAAAGCAAACAAAGTTTGAAAAACCACCAAATAAAGCAAGAGAGAACAAAAGCAACTCTCTCTCTCTCGAAGCCTATGATCTATACATTTTTCTCCCCCTTTGGCAACAAGTTACCAAAAAGTTCATAGAAAATGCATAGTGCTAGATCGACTCTCAGGCTTGATCTTCTGGTGGTGGTGGAGTCCGGATAACGCCGAGGTCGAAAGCTTTAGTTGAAGTAGATGGTCTTTGGAGCTGATGTAGATGCCGGAGCTGGTGGCACCGAGGCTGTAGGTCAAGGCACGAAGTTGCTCTTGTGTCGAAATCGCACAACAGATGACCTCTAGGCTCTAGGCACTCTGCAAATGCATCGCTTGTTGTTTTGCCCTTCCTCTCCTGCATGTCATCTTGTAGTTCCTCCACCGCAATGAATCTCAGTTACTTTCACATCTAAGTTATAGAACTTTTGTCCTATGATTCTCTCCAGGCTCTCCTGATTTTGAGTGAGCGTGGCCAATCCCTTCTCAATCCTCAGGGTTGATGCTATTAAGTATCCGAGCTGCTCCTGCTTGTTCTTCAAGAAATACTCAGATGCCTCCTCTTGAGTTGTCATCTTGGCAGCTTTCTCCCTCTTTTCCTTCTCCTTCTTCTCCTGAGCTTGAACTAATTGTGGATCATCTTCATTCATGACAACCTCATTGTCCTCAAAGTCTGGATAAAGTGGACAGTGTTCCTTATCCAACTTATATTTTCCTGTACCCATTTTTGAGTTTATCAATTCTTGAATCTGAGGTGCATATCCACAGCCTCCTCTTACGATCTGCTGCAGTCCTCTTGATTGTTTCAATGATCAGGCTCATGACTTTGAACTTTTGTGGCACATCAAACACATGCAACATGTTGATGGCATGCCCTCACGATCATGTTATGGTCACAGACTTGGGCAACAAAGTGTGCCTCGTAATCCAATTTATGGTTGGCAACCCCGGCAGAAAGTGAACTGATCCAAACTTGTGAGTTCCTAGTGCCTTGTCTGGAATCTCCTTGTACATGTGAGCCATTGAATTGTGACCCATCTTCTTCTTTGCATAAATGTCTAGGTCATCCTCATTTTCCTCTGGGGCATTGATCAGCTTTGCCCATTCTTCAACAAAGACAATCGGGTACCTTGTACCTTCAGACATCCAAACAATTCTTCCATCTGGATAAAAATGTGTTGTGGAGTAGAACTGCATGATAAGTTCATCATTCCAATTTGTGAGCTTTTGCCCAACAAAATCTGCAACTCCACAACCAACAAAGCTATCTTGCACTCCAGGATAGTGCTCTTCATTCTCCTTCATGAAATTCCAGTCAACCCACCTCATGTCATAGACAATGGGCTTCTTGTCCAACATAATGGTTTCATAGAAGTCCTGCTGTTCCTTTGTATGGAACCTGTAATCAACAACAGTTCTTCTCCTTGAAGCATATGGATCTTCCATCCTCCATATCCTCAGCCCTGAATCCTTCCTGATTCTCATGTCCTCAGCCACAGGATGGGCATCATTGTGGTCTGGTATCTTGGGCTTGAGCTTCCTCAGAACTTGTCCTTCTTCATCTTCCTCATCAAGATCCTCGGGCACTTTTCGGGCCTTGTTCTTCTCAAAGAAATTTGGAATACTCTCGGTATTCCTCTTTGGTGCAGACTTGGCCTTGGGGGCAGCTTTGGGTGCTTCCTTGGGCTTAGATGTGGCAGCCCCTGATCTAATTGCATCACCCATAAGCTTAGGTGCCTTTGGAGCTGGTGCAGCAATTTCACCTTCCTCTTCCATCATGGAAGGCTTCCCAATAACTCCGCCATGGTCATCTTGACCCTTTCCTTTCTTTTCTTCCCTTCAAGAATTGGCTCTTAGGGATCAGGGCTTCTCGTGCAGTTTAGTTGATTCTACGGCCTTGGACATTGGTTGTCTTCCTGCAGTCCTTTTGATCTTCATGCACGGCTTTGCATTCTTTCTTGAGCCATATTCCTTCTTGAGCACCACTTTCTTGGAGATAGCCTCATCTTCCTCAGCTCTATAATCTTCATCCTCTGAATCTGAAGTTCTTTTCCTTCTTTGCCTAGTTGCAGCCTTAGGCAGGTTGCTAGGAGTACTTCTGCTCCCTTCATCTGAAGTTGAGGGACTAGTGCCCTCACTCAAGTTCATCTGCTCTTCTGACATGTTCTGGCTGTCACTTTGATCAGACATACTGCAAAAGCTGACTGCTGACCCTGTGAAGAGTTGTATATGAGATAGAAAATATGAGCATCACAAAATGCAGAGGTTTTTGCAAAAGAATGACTCAAAAGTTCAGTCTTAGTTTTCCACAGAAAGAATTTCGGATCCACCGATTTTCAAACTCGGTGATACTGAAGAAGTTTTTGGAACCTAAACTGATGATCTTGGTTGGACCGAGTTTCAGTTCGGTGGTACCGAGACTGCTAGGGTTTCACAGAATTCTCAAATCGGTTGCACCGATTAGTTATTCTCGGTCAGACAAAGAGTCACTTGTGCAATGGCATAAGCCAAATCGGTGAGACCGAGTTTTTCAACTCGGTGGGTCCGAGATGGTTTCGGCGGAAACCTAAACCTAAAAATTTGAATCACATCTAATCTATGAACTGCTTTGGCTGGATAGATGAGTTTCAATCGTGGCAAGATTCAATATGAAAACAATGTGCCATGAATCAGACGTGGATAGCACAAAGTTTAAGTCCATACCTTAACTTGGCGGTGGACTTGCTACTGGCTAACGGGCGGAGACGAAATCTGATTTGGCGGCGAAGACCAGCTGACGGAGGCTCTTGGCGGCGAGGAGACGATCCGGAGACGACGATGGCAGAAGCGAGCTGTTGCGCTGGGTGAAGGGTTTCGGAGAAATTTCCAAAATTTTGCCCGTGGCTATATATAGCTCGACCACAGCCGGTGTGACCGAGTGGAACAACTTCGGTGGCATCGAGATGCATAAGCGTGTTCGATTCTGACAAGTCGGTGAGACCGAAAAGTTCAAATCGGTTGCACTGAGATTGAAAACTTAGATCAACTTGATGATCTCGGTAGGACCGAAATGGGAGGATCGGTCAGACCGAGAATCATTAAGAGGTTTTGGAAGTTTAAGTCTATGACGAATCGGGGACTCAAGTGCTCCTCACAGCAGTGGTTTGAATCTGACTTGATCAAATTTTGTGATGTAGCATGAATAGAGTTTGAGACGAGAAAAGCATAGATAGCTAAAGAAGTTTCTTAGGCATTCTTGTCCATCCACTTGGCACAAAGAAAAGAATCCAATCAAACAAAACAACAAGTGGATGTCCTTGAATGAGTAAAATATGCACCAACATCCTCACACAATAAGATGGCAATTGAAATATGTGGCAAATCATGCACAACCAATTTTAGCAACTATCAAGCAATTGGCGATGACTAGGTCATCTATATATGAGTATATTGACTTAGGAGTCAAATGAGAACATTTGATCATAGGTCATACTCATCATTTAAGCTCAAGTGGGGTTACCATTTTTACATGATGCATTAATGTGTTCACACCATTAGAGTTGCTTTGACTCAATTCTTAGAGTTAAGCTCCCCCTAGATGTGAGATCCCCCCTTAGAGGGATGAACTAACCTTGGGTTTTGTCGATGATGACTTCATGTAGGTGTTGAAGATGTGGATGCTCAATGTTGATGTAGATCATTTGGAGCAATCCTTTGGAGTGAGTTGCACTTTCAATACCTACATGGGTTAGTCCCACAAGGAACAAACAAGAATATCCATAGACATAGAGTGATGCACACACAAGATGATGTCCATGAAAACATTAGGTTACCTTGTCCCTTTCCTTACCAACATGAGGGTTTGTGACTCCTTGAACTAGTGCAAGATGTGAAAGTTGATTGCACTTGTTCTTGCCAAAATGATATGAGTGAAGAATGTTGGCGGAGTCACCCTCAAGAATTCTCTAGTTCTTCTTCTTCGGGATCCACGTCATCTTGATGGGAATCCTTGGAGTTGTAGTTGTACTTGATGAGGTAGAACTTGACGTAGTCTTGGGGACCCACTCGAATGAGGCTTTAGGTGCTTCTTCAATTGCATCAATCTCTTCTTGAAGCTTGTCCTTGCCTTTGTTCTTGTGGTCTTGTGGTGGAAGATCATCTTGAGCTTGTGTCCCCTTGAAGGAAGTAGGATCATACTTCTCTTGTTGAGGAACAAACTTTGTCTTGGGGTATTGATCTTCTTCCCACTCAACTCCATTAGCGTTGAACTTTCGTTCAAAACCAACCGGTGCCTTCCTTGCTTGCGTACAATTTCCTCGAATTGCTTACTCCCGGCAAGGCTCTTGTAAACAACTTTCTCTATAATTCCCTTCAATAAACTATTTTCTTGATCAAGTGTAACTTGGCTAAGAGAATCATTAGTGGAATCAAGAGAACTACTAGAAGCAACAGCATTGGATTTGACATTATTATTGTTACTACTAGAGGAAGTATCTTTCTTGTACTTGTTACTAGAGTTGACTTGAGGCATGTAAGTAGATAAGAGCAAACGCTTGGCAATGTAAGAAGAACTTTTCTTGCGGAGATCATCATTGATTACCTTTAAGAACTCATGCTCTTGCTCAAGATTGAGATTTTCAAAGCATAACTTCTCATGAGCCCTCAAAAGTTCTCGATGATTTTCGAAGATAGTTTCATGAGCCAACTTAAGAGTGTTTGGTTCTTTAGTTAGAAGCTCAATTTTCTCCTTATCATTGTCATTCATTTGATTAGCATGATCAATTGACGTTTCATCATAGTATTCATCACTAGAGTTGTCAACAAGTAAATCATCATCACCTAGCAAGTCATCTTCATCACTATTAAAATCAACATACTCGGGATGTGTTACCTTAGGACCTTTGGCCATGAAGCATCTACCAATTCCTTCATTTGGTGATTCAAATATGTCGAAGGAGTTGGTTGACACAAGTGCTAGACCGGCAACACCTTCATCTTGAGTATATTCGGAGTCGGAGTGATAGCTTCTCTCGGAGTGATGGTCGGCGTCGGAGCCGGAAACACATTCACCAACATGAGCTTGATGTCTTCGTTTTGTGTAGCTCTTTGATGACTTGTCCTTCCTTTCCAAATCCTTGCTTCTCCGTGAGGGTCTTCGTTCATAATGATCATCTCTACTCCTCCTCTCTCTTGGTGGTGATTCTTCTCTTTTGCTCCTTCTTCTTGGAGAATCTTCTCTTCTTTTGTAGGGTGCCGTACACTCATTGGAGTAGTGTCCGGGTCTCCCACAATTGTAGCAATTGCGCTCTCGACTAGAGGATCTCTTGTCATTGTAAGACCTTGACTTGGAGCTTCTTTCTTTGCTTCTACTTTTGTAGAATTTGTTGAAGTTCTTCACCATTAAGCTCAATTCTTCATTGAAGGTTGGTTTCTCACTTGATGATGTGGGGGCTTCACTTGAGGCTTTGTAAGCACCACTTGACTTGTTGTGAAGTTCCTCATCCTTGAGTGACATCTCATGAGCAACAATCCTTCCAATGACTTCCGTTGTCTTGAGATCTTTGTAGTTTGGCATCATTTGGATCAATGTGCACACGGTATCATACTTTCCATCCAATGCTCTTAGGATTTTCTTGATGATTAATTTGTCGGTCATCTCTTCACTCCCTAAGCCCGGCAATCTCATTTGTGATAAGAGCAAGCCTAGAGTACATTTCAGCGACACCTTCACCATCCTTCATTTTGAACTTGTCAAGCTGACTTTGGAGCACATCCAACTTGGATTCCTTGACGGACTCGGTACCTTCATGCATATCAATCAAAGTATCCCAAATTTCCTTTGCATTCTCAAGACGGCTGATTTTGTTGAATTCTTCGGGGCACAATCCGTTGAAGATGATGTCACATGCTTGAGCATTGTATTGCAACATCTTCAATTCTTCTGCATTAGCTTCACGGTTCGGTTCTCTCCCATCAAAGAATTCACCTTGCAAGCCAATACAAATAATTGCCCAAACGGCGGGGTTATGTCCAAGAATATGCATTTTCATCTTATGCTTCCAACTAGCAAAATTAGTACCATCAAAGTAAGGACCTCACGGTGATAATTTCCCTCGCTAGACGCCATATACTCTCCTAGGTTGTGAAACCAAGGCTATGACCACCAAAAGCTATGGAAATCAAAGCAAATTGAGACCAAAGCTCTGATACCACTTGTAGGACCTTGAAGTATGTCTAGAGGGGGGGTGATTAGACTACTTGACCAATAAAACTTAACCTTTTCCCAATTTTATAGTTTGCAGATTTTAGCTAATTTAGGACAAGTCAAGCAATCATCACACAATTCAAGCAAGCATGCAAAGAGTATATAGGCAGCGGAAAATAAAGCATGCAACTTGCAAGAATATAAGGGGAAGGGTTTGGAGGATTCAAACGCAATTGGAGACACAGATGTTTTTGTCGTGGTTCCGATAGGTGGTGCTATCGTACATCCACGTTGACGGAGACTTCAACCCAAGAAGGGTACTTGGCCTTGTGAGTCCACGGAGGGCTCCACCCACGAAGGGTCCACGAAGAAGCAACCTTGTCTATCCCACCATGGCCGCCGCCCACGAAGGACTTGCCTCACTAGCGGTAGATCTTCGTGAAGTAGGCGATCTCCTTGCCCTTACAAACTCCTTGGTTCAACTCCACAATCTTGTCGGAGGCTCCCAAGTGACACCTAGCCAATCTAGGAGATACCACTCTCCAAGAAGTAACAAATGGTGTGTTGATGATGAATTCCTTGCTCTTGTGCTTCAAATGATTGTCTCCCCAACACTCAACTCTCTCTCATAGGATTTGGATCTGGTGGAAAGAGGGTTTGAGTGGAAAGCAACTTGGGGAAGGCTAGAAATCAAGATTCATATGGTAGGAATGGAATATCTTGGTCTCAACACATGAGTAGGTGGTTCTCTCTCAGAACTGGTAAGTTGGAAGTGTAGGTTCGTTCTGATGGCTTTCTCCACGAATGAAGAGGAGGTGGAGGGGTATATATAGCCTCCACACAAAATCTAACCGTTACACACAATTTACCAAACTCGGTGAGACCGAATTAGTAAACCTAGTGACCGTTAGTGATTTTCGGTGGGACTGACATGCATCTCGGTGAGGCTGATATGGTTAGGGTTAGGGCATAACGTAATCTCGGTAAGACCGATTACAAAAACTCGGTGGGACCGATTTTGGTAATAAGCTTTCCAGAGAGTTGGTCAGGTAAACTCGGCGGGACCGATTTGCTCTTTTCGGTGAGACCGAAATGTTACAAAAAGGAAACAGAGAGTTTACATTGCAATCTCGGTGGGACCGATCGCTCACTTCGGTTAGACCGAAACGTTACGAAGGGAAACAGAGAGATTGCAACCCCATCTCGGTGAGACCGAGATCCCTATCGGTAAGACCGATTTTCTTAGGGTTTGCGGCAGTGACTATGACTTTTGGAATCAGTGGCGCCTGATAGAAAGAATCGGTGTGACTGATTTTGGCTTTAGATTTAGGTCATTTGTGGATGTGGGAAAGTAGTTGAGGGTTTTTGGAGCATATCACGAAGCACATGAAGCAAGAGGCTCATTAAGCAACACCTCATCCCTTCTTGATTGTATTGGCTTTTCCTATAGACTCAATGTGATCTTGGATCACTAAAATGTAAAATGAAGAGTCTTGAGCTTTTGAGCTTGAGCCAATCCTTTGTCCTTAGTATTTTGAGGATCCACTTTCATCATCCATGCCATGCCATTCATTGAGCTTTCCTGAAATAATAGTCTTGGAATAGCATTAGCTCAATGAGCTATATGTTGTTATGAATTACCAAAACCACCTAGGGATAGTTGCACTTTCAGCCACGCGACGAAGGAACCGCGGCGAGCCAAGATATTTCGCGGCGGAACGACGCGGTGGTGAGTGCGCTGCCGCGGCGGAAGAGTGAAGAAGGAAGTAGAGGAAGGAGAGGAGCGAGGGCGAGCGTGCGAGCCTCTGACCGCTCCCCCTCCTCCCCCTACTTATAGGCTCGGGCGGCCGAGCCGAGGAGGCGAGGCGTGGGGGAACGTGGGATTAACAGCGCCCACTCCCCCCACGTCCCGCGATTATTACGCCCTAAAGGCGTGCTGAAACCGCCGCGGGAAGATGAGCAGTCCAGTCGGGCCGTAGAGGATCCGCGCGTGGGCCGAGGCGTAGGTTTGGTGGGCCCCGGCCTGCGGCGACGTCCCGTCGCGCGCGTGGGCTGGCAGGCCTTTCTGGCCACGTGGCGCGCAAGCTGACGCATGGTCAACGTGCAAGCCGGCTCGCGCTCTCTCTTTTTTGGCTGCGGAGCTTCCCCAAGACGGCGCACCCATTCAAGGCCGGCTCCTAGCTGCCGGCTCCTCAGGATAGGAAGCTGATCGAGCTTCTCGTCCTCCTTTCGACCTCGAAGCCCAATCAGCTTTGGGGACTATTGTCGGAGTAAGTGACCACGGGTAGCCTAGCCGGCTCCCCATGGGGCTTCTGAAAAAATTATAAGCCAATCAAGCCATCCAACATCCAAGACGCTGGGCCGCCTTCCCTTGGCCGGCTGTCTTTCAAGCCGGCTGTCAGGAGGCGGCCAGGCCCCAAGACCTACAAAAGAAGGCCACGAGAGGGCCGGCTTCCATGGAGCCGGCTACCAGAGGGCCGACTCCACGTAGCCGGCTACCAGAGGGCCGACTCCACGTAGCCGGCCACCAGAGGGACGACTCCAAGAAACCGGCCACCCCGCAGGCGGTCAAGGCCGTCCCCTCAGAAACTGCACCCGCATAACGGTGATGAGACGGGGCGTGGCTACAGTGAAGCCTGCCACCCTCAAGATCCCGGAAAGGCCAGCGTGGCTACAGGCGCCAGACGGGGCAGCCCTCACCCGTCCGGCGCGGCACTGTGGCCATGTTGACCATGATATCACCCACGACAGGCTGTCAGTACTACCCACAGGCGGCGGGCCCCTCCGGTCAGAGAGATGCCCAAAGGCGGCTCGGCCTCCCCCAGTCGGCCTGAGATATGGCCGGCTCCCCATAGCTGACTTGTTCCCTCCCTCGAAGGAAGCGCCTCATTAAGGAGACAAGACGAAGTGAGGCTACAGTGATCGCCGCCAAGGCGGCGGCTTGTAGCCATGCTTACCCCGACAAAGCCCTCGTCATCGAGATTGAGGCAATGATAACCAGCCCCGACAAGGCCCTCAGCGGTGGGGCCAGCTTGTCGACCAAGGAGCCGGCGGTGGCGGGACCCACCGGCGGGCCCCAGCGGGCCGATGGAGAAGCCAAGTGACGAAGACGCTGACGGCTAGGGCCCACGCCTAGCCGGATTACCATTGTACCCCTGGGGGGTAGGCCTATATAAACCCCCCAGGGCACCCATGCAAAGGGTTGATCTCTTAGAGTTTTAGACACCACATAGAGGGAATAGGAGAGCTAGCCGCGCCCTTCTTCTTCCCCACACCGAACAGCTCAAGGAGCCTCTTGTAGCAACTTGTTCATCTAGTGATCATGCGGAGACCCCGCAGAGCAGCAGTAGGGGTGTTATCTCCACGGAGAGCCCCGAAGCTGGGTAAGATTCGCCGGCGTGCATGTCTTCGCCTCATCCCGTTTCCAGGCACCGGCGACGTCTTATTGGCTCCCACTATGATTAGCCACCCGTTGGCATACGTCCCACCTAACACCTGACATATACCTTCCTCAAAACAGCCACCATACCTACCTATCATGGCATTTCCATAGCCATTCCGAGATATATTGCCATGCAACTTTCCACCGTCCCGTTTATTATGACACGCTCCATCATTGTCATATTGCTAGCATGATCATGTAGTTGACATCGTATTTGTGGCAAAGCCACCGTTCATAATTTTTTCATACATGTCACTCTTGTTTCATTGCATAGCCCGGTACACCGCTGGAGGCATACATACAGAGTCATACTTTGTTCTAAGAATCGAGTTGTAATTGTTGAGTTGTAAGTAAATAAAAGTATGATGATCATAATTATTAGAGCATTTTCCGAGTGAGGAAAGGATGATGGAGACTATGATTCCCCCACAAGTCGGGATGAGACTCCGAACGAAAAATGAAAAAAAGGGAAAACAAGAAAGAAAAAAAAAGAGGCCATAAAAAAAGAGAAAAGGCCCAAATAAAAAAATGGGAGAAAAAGAGAGAAGGGACAATGTTACTATCCTTTTACCACACTTGTGCTTCAATGTAGCACCATGATCTTCATGATAGAGAGTCTCTCATTTTGTCATTTTCATATACTAGTGGGAATTTTTCATTATAGAACTTGGCTTGTATATTCCAATGATGGGCTTCCTCAAATGCCCTAGGTCTTCGTGAGCAAGCGAGTTGGATGCACACCCACTTAGTTTCTTTTGCTGAGCTTTCATATACTTATAGCTCTAGTGCATCCGTTGCATGGCAATCCCTACTCACTCACATTGATATATATTGATGTGCATCTCCATAGCCCGTTGATACGCCTAGTTGATGTGAGGCTATCTTCCCTCTTTTTGTCTTCTCCACAACCACCATTCTATTCCACATATAGTGCTATATCCATGGCTCATGCTCATGTATTGCGTGAAGATTGAAAAAGTTTTGAAAATGTTAAAGTATGAAACAATTGCTTGGCTTGTCATCGGGGTTTTGCATGATTTAAATATTTTGTGTGGGGAAGATGGAGCATAGCCAGACTATATGATTTTGTAGGGATAACTTTCTTTGGCCATGTTATTTTGAGAATACATGATTGCTTAGTTAGTATGCTTGAAGTATTATTATTTTTATGTTAATATGAAGTTTTGTCTTGAATCTTTCGAATCTGAATATTCATACCACAATCAAGAGGATTTACATTGAAATTATGCCAAAGTATCACTCTGCATCAAAAAATCTCTTTTTATCATTTACCTACTCGAGGACGAGCAGAAATTAAGCTTGGGGATGCCTGATACGTCTCCAACGTATCTATAAATTTTGACTGCTCCATGCTACTTTATCTACTGTTTTGGACTATATTGGGCTTTATTTTCCACTTTTATATTATTTTTGGGACTACCTATTAACCGGAGGCCCAGCCCAGAATTGCTGTTTTTTGCCTATTTCAATGTTTCGACGAAACAGAATATCAAACGGAGTCCAAACGGAATGAAACCTTCGGAAACGTGATTTTCTCACCGAACGTGATCCACGAGACTTGGACCCTACTCCAAGAAGTAACAGAGGCGGTCACGAGGGTGAGGGGCGCGCCCCTTGCCTCGTGGGCCCCCTGTTGCTCCACCGACGTACTCCTTCCTTCTATATATACCTACGTACCCCAAACGATCAGAACAGGAGCCAAAACCTAATTCTGCCGCCAAGAACTTCCCTGTATCCACGAGATCCCATCTTGGGGCCTGTTCGAGCTCACGGGAGGCATCCACCACGGAGGGCTTCTAGATCAACACCATAGCCTCTCTGATGAAGTGTGAGTAGTTTACTTTAGACCTTTGGGTCCATAGCTAGTAGCTAGATGGCTTCTTCTCTCTTTTTGGATCAATACAATGTTCTCCCCCTCTCTCGTGGAGATCTATTCGATGTAATCTTCTTTTTGCGGTGTGTTTGTTGAGATTGATGAATTGTGGGTTTATGATAAAGCTTATCTATGAATAATATTTGAATCTTCTCTGAATTTTTTTATGTATGATTGAGTTATCTTTGCAAGTCTCTTCGAATTATCCGTTTGGTTTGGCCAACTAGATTGGTAGTTCTTGCAATGGGAGAAGTGCATAGCTTTGGGTTCAGTCTTGCGGTGTCCTTACCCAGTAATAGAAGGGGCAGCAAGGCACGTATTGTATTGTTGCCATCGAGGATAACAAGATGGGGTATTTATCATATTGCATGAATTTATCCCTCTACATCATGTCATCTTGCTTAAGGCGTTACTCTGTTTTTAACTTAATACTCTAGATGCATGCTGGATAGCGGTCGATGAGTGGAGTAATAGTAGTAGATGCAGAATCGTTTCGGTCTACTTTTCACGGACGTGATGCCTATATACATGATCATACCTAGATATTCTCATAACTATGCTCAATTCTATCAATTGCTCAACAGTAATTTGTTCACCCATCGTAGAATACTTATGCTCTTGAGAGAAGCCACTAGTGAAACCTATGGCCCCCGGGTCTATTCTCATCATATCAATCTCCATCACTTCAATAATTGCTTTGTTTTTACCTTGCCTTTTACTTTTCACATTGCATCTCTATATCAAGAATACCAAAAATATTATTTATCTTCTCTATCAGATCTCACTCTCGTAAGTGACCGTGAAGGATTGGCAACCCCTAATCGCGTTGGTTGCGAGTAGCTATCGTTTTGTGCAGGTATGAGGGACTTGTGCATGGCCTCCTACTGGATTGATACCTTGGTTCTCAAAAACTGAGGGAAATACTTACGCTACTTTGTTGGATCATCCTCTCCTCTTCCGGGAAATCCAACGCAGTGCTCAAGAGGTAGCACCAGACACCGGTACCTCCGGGGCCAGTGGGGCCATGGGGGCTGACTCCTCATGGCGATGCTCTTCTTGGCCTCACGAGGGCGACCGAGTTGGGGAAGTGCGAGTACTGCTGCCTCCTTTCTCTGCGGAGGGAGGCGCGGCCACCGCATCCTCCTTCGTTTTCTTCGCCGAAGGTGTCTGCCTGGTCAACCAAGGGTGAACGTCAGGAAATAACAAGTACATGCAGGTACAAGACGAAGCTCAAGGCACTTACCGATCCACCGCGACGTATTCCACCTTCCGCTTGGGGAGCTTCAGGCCTGAAAGCGTCAGGGCATGAGAAGTGGGCGCGCGGGCTCCGGCGGCTGAAGGCGGCGCAGCAGAAGGGCCGGAGCCGGCCCCAGGAGGCATCAAGACGGGGGAGCACCTCGAGGAACCAACGCCGACCTGCTGTTTGTCGGAATGACAGGCAATTCTCCCTCCTCCTGGCGGGCATCGACCTCGGCGTCGTCAGGAAGGGCGAGGAGGATTTCAGCTTTGCTCAAGGGGAAGTTTTCCCCCATCTCTTCGAGGGTCGCTTTTGAGTTCCCCTCCTCTTATTTTCTCCCGCGGGACTCGTTAGAAGACAGCTCCACCCGCCCCGGCGCCGCCGGGGCTCCGGAGAGTGCAGGCAACACCAGCCCGCACGCGTCGAAGGTCGGCCTGGAGACCACGGGTGGCTCCCAGTCCTTGCGAATGAACAAAGGAGTGAAGGTGCTCGGCGGGTACTCCTAGTTATCCCCAACCAGGAGGCGCAGGACAGCAGCCAGTTCATCGTCAGACAGGGCCCCCGGCCTCAGGCGGGTCTTGTCTTCTCCATCTCCAAGCTTCCACAAGGGGCGCGTTCGCGCCTGGAGCGGGGCGACGCGCAACATCAAGAATTCCCTCAGGAGCATGGCCCCTGTGACCTTTGCCGCCTTCGCGTTGCCCGGCTTCAGGTCGGTCTGCATCTGCTTCAGCACCGACGACGCCCGCTCATCAGTAAGCTCCGCACGGGGCCACCCCTTGTCAGACTGGGGCGCCTCCATCAGCAATGCTAGGCGCGGGTGGGCGCACTTAGCGTCCATCATGACCCATTTGGCCCGAATGTTTTCGGCTCTCTTCTCGATGCTCGAGATTGAGTTGGCCTTGCCGGATGCGATGAAATTGGCGCACTCGGAGACATGTCCATCGCTGATGCGAAGGAAGAAGAAGTGGCATAGAAGCGCCGCGGACGGCATCACGCCCAGGTACGCCTCGCAATAGTAGGCGAAGATGGACAGGAGGAGGATAGAGTTGGGATGGAGGTGCAATGCCTGCAGCCCGTAGTGGTCGAGGACCTCATAAAAGAAATCGAAGAAAGGGGGAACCAACCCGGCGACGATGCTTCTCGAGAAGAAGGGGAATAAGGTGCTTCCCTCAGACTCCGGCACATCGGAGGCAAGCCGGAGCTCCGTCTTCCCCCACTCATTGCTCTCCCCCGCCGCCAGCAGGCGCGCGGAGGCGAGGCTCTTTTCGGTGACGGTGGGTGCTTCAAGAGCTGGCTCGTACCAAGCCGGCACCGAGGAGGACCTGACCTGGCGCGGGGCCATGGGTCGCAGATGCGGAGTGAAATCGGAGCAGATCTGGAGGTATCGGCAGCAAGGAGCGAGAAAGGGGATCTGAGGCTAGGCAAAGGGGAACAGTGAAGGCAAGTGCTGCCTGCGCCAGCCTTTTGTCAAGTCGAGCAGTTGCCGAGGCAGCATGGGGAAGTGGAGACGCCCACATGCAATCAACCCCCACGCATCGCCGCAGGCTTTTGGGGCACACCGCGCTCCGTACTCGACCTTTGGCTTCGCCTCAAAGCCAAGCCCGAGCGCACCTTGGGCCCGGGGCCTACTGTCGCTGTTCTGGGAACGGGGGTACCCAGACTTGACTGCCTGCAGCCCACTGCGTGGCTATGCTAGCAGGCCTGTACGGCCCATCTTCATCAACAAAGCATTCAAGACCCTCGTGAGGGGCCAAGCCTCGCAAGGTGGACGATGCAAGACCTCCTCAGGAGCGGCCTCACCAGGCTGCCTCGCGAGGAGCGGACATATCAAGGCGGGGCAAACCTCGCGAGGCTCTCGTGACGTGAGCCATGACGATCGACACCAGGCCGGCGCCAGGCGGGTGCCAGCGCGCGCAGCGTCCTTCTTTCCTCTTTGGTGCTAAGGAGGCAAGCGCATGCGCGGAGTACCGAGGCATCAGGCAAAGGTTTCCATATCAGTGCAACGAGACCAAGACCAGCAGACCCGCAGGATGGAGGTCACCGTGGAGCCCAAGACGGCGTCATCACCGGAGTCCTTTCGCATGCGAAGACCGCTTTTGTCAGGATAGCTTGTACTAGTTGTCCCCTTTCAAATTGGCCGCCGTTGTTGGCTCCCTTCCCGCTCAATATTTGGGAAGAGGACCAGGGCCTCTATAAATAGGACTAGCCACCAGAGGAGGGGGGGTCTTATCTGATAGCGGATTGAGAGGCATCTCACCCACACAAGGCCACTGTCGGTGTCAAAACCGGCAGATCTCGGGTATGGGGTCCCGAACTGTGCGTCTAGGCAGATGGTAACAGGAGACAAGGGACACGATGTTTTTACCCAGGTTCGGGCCCTCTCGATGGAGATAAAACCATACTCCTGCTTGATTAATATTGATGATATGGGTAGTACAAGAGTAGATCTACCACGAGATCAGAGAGGCTAAACCCTAGAAGCTAGCCTATGGTATGATTGTTGTTCGGCCCCACGGACTAAAACCCTCCGGTTTATATAGACACCGGAGAGGGCTAGGCTTACATAGAGTCGGTTACAATGGGAGGAGATCTACATATCCGTATCGCCAAGCTTGCCTTCCACGCCAAGTAAAGTCCCTTCTGGACATGGGACGAAGTCTTCAATCTTGTATCTTCATAGTCCGGGAGTCCGGCCAAAGGTTATAGTTCGGCTATCCGGACACCCCCTAATCCGGGACTCCCTCAGTAGCCCCCGAACCAGGCTTCAATGACTATAAGTCCGGCGCACAGATTTGTCTTCGGCATTGCAAGGCGGGTTCTTCTCCAAATTCTACGTACCTGTTGAATAGTGTCTGGCTTCTCGTGAATATTGTGCTCCTTGGCTTCCATGCCCAATAATGGCTGTCTTCCACGTGTCAAACGAATGCGAAAAGCCAGGGTGTTTTTACTTTTACCCCCTAGCTGCGCAAATAAGCTGCCTTATAAAAGAGACGAGGATTTACACCATCTTCCCTTTGCGAGCATTCATCGGAGCGCATCCGACAGAAATCCATTCCATCATGGCCAGTCGACGCAGCTCCTCCTCTCGCCCTCCCCGCCCTCAGCCTGGAGATTGGGAGAGATGTTCCGTCCCACAATGAGCTAGTGACGCTCCAAACCAAGGGATTTCTTCCCCAGCCTTCATGGTCCCGGTTCGAGCCGGACTCGCCACCTATAATGGCGGAAAGGTGCGAAGAGCGTCCCCAATCCCTCCAAAGGGGAGCGGGTATGCCTTGTCCCATACTTAATAAGAGGGCTCGGATTTCCAATTCATCCGTTTCTCCGGGGGCTCCTGGAGTTCTACGGCCTCCAGCTGCACAACCTTACGCCTGCCTCCATATTGCATATTGCGGGCTTCATAGCACTTTGCGAGCTGTTCTTGGGCGTCGAGGCTCATTTCGCGCTGTGGAAGAAGCTGTTACGCCTTGCGCCCGTTCTCGTGGAGGGGTCGATATATCAAGTGGGCGGTTAACTATGGCGCATCGCCGGGACCGGATATCTATCTGGAACCCTAAAGAAGGCGCCCGAAGACTAGCCTTCAGAATGGTTTTATATAGAAGATGTCCCCCTGCCGGACCCTGTTCGGATCGGCCTTCCTGAGTTCAATAATGCTCCTTTGAAGAAACGCCTAAGTTGGCGCCCACGGAGCCCTCAGAAGGAAAACGACAGAGACGTCCTTTACCTGATGAGCCGGATAAGATTATTAGCTCATTCCGGACTGACCATGATCGGGGTCATGGCCACATGCATTATGCGGGGGGTGCAGCCGCTTCAAGATAGAGGCCACCCCATGTGGGATCTCAACGGGAGGATGATGCCACCCGTGTGGCCGTAAGGGGCCGGATCGGTTGCTGCTCGACGAAGGCCTTGTCCGCATTGTACAAGGGAGAAGAGGAGGAGTTCCTCCGCCAATCCACGTATGGATTTTCCATGTATGATCCTCCAAGCTGGGTAAGCGGACACTTCTTTATGCCCATCCGTTCCATATTCCCATAGTTAAGTACCTTATCCTGTGATTTCGACGCAGGAATTGCGCCGGGCCGTAAAGGATATAAACAGCCCACCTCCACAACCCGAGGATCTGGAACGGTCCCTCGATCCGGCCTCCCAAGAGGATCCAGACATATCCGTGGAGCTGATCGATGGGGTATTTTACCAACTGAGCATCGGCAATGCCTTGGTCGCCATTACGGCCGATTACCCCAGAATATTTCCAGCCTCACAGGTAACTGAGACCGAAGTCCCAATACTTTAAAAATGATCCCTCCGTGCTTATATTTGATCACCGTATATCAATGGTGTTTTGCACGGGGAGCCCTTGAGGTGGAAGGCCGAGCCTGCGGTGGCTAGCTAACAAGGGGCGGCAAGGCTCAAAGAGGCTGAAAAAGAAGTGCGGTCCGGATTGAGACGCCGGCGCCACAAGATGGCATGCCGCCTTATTCCTGTGTTTTATTCCTGGAAGGTATACTAACGCCGTGCTCTTCAGAAAAAGAGAGCTCACGGACTATATCGGGAGAGGCTGCCAATCGAGCCTCCACCAGCTGTGCTCCAAAGCCGTGTCGAAGCGAGGCGAAGACGAGGCATGCGTCGGACACTCCTCCGATAGAGGATGCCGACGGACTATCTGCCACCAATTCCGAGGTGGAGAGTGCCATGAATCACAGGCGTCGCCGGACAGTTCTTCGTGACGCATGTTTCTCCCAAGAGGCATTGGATGCCTTCAATTGGAGATGCGCACCTCCGTGCCGCTCAAAATGGTCTAGCCAGAGCTACGGAGCGGTATGTGAAAGACATACGGGTGAGAAAATTTGATGATTATATATACCAGTAGCCCCCGAGACTTGAAATAGTTAGAATAACTGATTTAAGGATCATTTGTTATGCAGGATCTTACAAAAAAGAATACCCAACTGTCCCAGGAGCTGGAAGAGTGCAAAGCCCAACTTGAGGCCGCACTAGCCGCTGCAGGGGAGGCCAAGGAGACCCCCTCTGGTAATATACGCTTCGAAAGATAAATATGTTGTAAATCTGACAATATCATTACAGATGGCGCCGGAGCAGATCCGGACAAGCAACAACTCTTGCGCCGGTTAAAGGTCAGGGAGAGCATGCTTACGAGGGTGAGGCAGGAGAAGAATAATCTCCAAGATGCCAACACCCAGCTGGGCGAGGAACTAAAGGATGTTCGTGCTCAAATTGCCGGACTCCGTGAAGGAGAATCGACGGCTTCGACGCGGCATTTTTAGAAAGTGCTTGAATGAACTTCGAAAAAGAGTTCGGCGAGGAAGTCGACTAACAGAGTTTTGTCTGTAGGTATGCTCACAGGTCGTCCTGCAGAGGAAATGCCCGGTTCTACGAGTGACCTTCTTCCCGAGCTCTTGCAACTGCACAAACGAGTTCGGCAGGTGATGAAGGGCGTCGCCCAGGCCTTGTGGCCATCTGTCTCCCTGCCCGAAGGCCTTGGAGAGCTTGCTGAGAGGCTTAAGGGAGCGCGGCGACGCTTCCGATTATGGAAGATATCGGCTGCCGTCAAGGCGTCGGGGAGGCTCGGGCCATGGTGAAGACGCAGCGGTACACGAAGGCTGACCCAAACCACATGGCCGAGGTCGGACCTGTGGGGCCCGATGGGAAGGAGATCCTGTGAGCTTAGTGCACGGCCAAGTAGAATTGGCATAAAGTATTCCTAGCAGGACTGTAAACTAGACAGCCTATTAGATGGTATTGAGGAGGAATACACCCAGTCAAATTGACTATGTAATTGAAGATGACATGTAAAAATGCCTTCTAGCCGGATTGTAGATCGTTTGTCATGGCGGACCTTTTCGCTTAAACCTCGGGACCCTATAGTCCGGAGTGTGTCCGAATACCCTCACGCTTATGTACTGGGGCATGCGTGGAGACCAGGCGTAGGGGTCATTAGTGCTTGAACAGACAAGTGCCCAACTAGTTATGTTATATTACATGGTTAGTAAGAAACATCTTCTAGGGAGAATAGTTCCGTTAGGGGTTCCTTTCTCGGGAGGCATGCCTTAAAGTGCATGTCCGGACTGCGAAAAAAGCGTAAAAGCATCCGGGGCAGATAAATAAATAATCGAGAAATCATATTTAGTTCACCGACCGAATATTCCCTTAAGAACGCTTAGCTTTCGGCTTCACCCAGTCGAGGTACACATCCGGTGACCCGCAAGAATAATCGCAGAGGTGCTCCCTTTACCACCTAGCCGAATAATCGGGAACGTAGGGGTAAGCACAGGAGCCAAGCAACCCAGCTTGGCCAAAACTTAAGTCATATCGATGCATATAATGGTGAATAAAAGGTACATGCGGAAGCGTTACACATGTGTTAGGCGTAAAGCCCGTACAAATAAGCTTCTGTTAAAGAAACCCCCAGGTATAATGAGCGCGGATAGCGCGTCAAGTGTGTGCGCACAATGCGCGAACGAGCCTTTAAAGGCTGTAAGAGAAAAAGAGAGATAAGGAGAAAAATATAAGACAACTAATGTGTAAAAAATAGACAGAGGAAGGAGACGAAATCAGAATCCGGCGCTAGGCATAGAATCTTCGGAGACGGGCTGCGTTCCATGGGTTCGGCTCGAATCGGTTATCCGATGCATCTCGCAGACGGTACGCTCCACCGTTCAGGACTTGGTCGATAATAAAGGGACCTTCCCATTTGGGCTTGAGTTTGTCCTTTTTCTTGTCCGGCATGTGTAGAACTAACTCGCCAACATTGTAAGTTTTGGCCCGTACTTCTCTACTTTGATATCTTCGAGCCTGCTGTTGATAGAATGCGGAACGGGCTTTTGCCACGTCACACTCCTCCTCCAAGGCGTCCAAACTGTCCTGCCGATCGAGCTCGGCTTCTCTTTCTGCGTACATGCGCACGCGAGGTGAGTCATGAATTATGTCGTAGGGCAGAACTGCCTCTGCGCCGTATACCATAAAGAATGGTGTGAATCCGGTGGTGCGATTCGGCGTGGTCTGCAGCACCCAGAGTACGGAGTTGAGCTCCTCTACCCAGTGTGTGTTAGATTCCTTGAGGGACCGAACTAATCTGGGTTTGATGCCGCTCATGATTAGACCATTTGCTCGCTCAACTTGACCGTTACTTTGAGGGTGATAGACTGAAGCATAGTCGAGCTTGATGCCCATGTTTTTGCACTAGAGTTTGACCTCGTCAGCCGTGAAGTTCGTGCCGTTATCAGTTATGATGTTGTGTGGGACGCCGTAAAGGTGTACGACCCCTGATATGAAGTCTATCACCGGTCCGGATTCGGCCGTCTTAACAGGCTTGGCCTGTAACACCCCGGATGTAAAACATCCCATTTTGGCAATATATCCATCTTATTCTTCATCAATACCAAGTGGTTCTCCTCTTTGTGGGTTTCATTTTGGTTTGTTGGTTGTTTTTGCTTTATCTTGTCATGTTTTCTCTATGCCATCTCATGTTGCATTTTGGTCATATCAAGTATAGCTTTGTGCTTTCCATGTTGCATTTTTGTCATTCATGTTGTTGCCATGAGCATCATGTGCACGACCCTTGTACCCCTTTCAAACCATTGCACCATCACTTCTCCTTCCTTCCCTTTTCTTCCATTCTTTGTGAGTGCCATTTTGCCTCCACCATAAATGTTCATCTTTTCCCCAATATTCTAACCATATGTACCTAGCCTATCTGCCAAATTACAACTCATTTGGAGTTGTTTTGCTTGGGTTTTAAAACGGTTCAAGTTTGAAATCAATTCGAACTTGAATTATTTTACTTCCCCTAAAAATACCCAGAGCAATTTTATCAAATACTACACAAATTCAGGACCTTGAGAATATTGTCAGATTTCTCAAAATCCTTCCTGTTAACCCTGTGGCTTTTCCTTTTGTTTACATGCGAAGAAAAATTGGAAAATGAGTGCAGAGAGCTGCCTAGCAGCGGCAGCCCACACGGGCTCCGGCCCGGCTAACCAGCCTGCAGCCTCAGAGCGTCTTGGCGCCAGCCCGCTCGTTCCCCTCCTCCCTGTCTTCTTCTTGCACGTGGCACAGACACCCCGCTAGGACCTCTCCACGTGGCCATCCCGGCCCGCTCGTCGGCCGCCTACCCCGCTCCCTGCACCCACTTTTTCCCTCTCCTCTCGCCCGTCGCCATGGGGGATCATGAGCACGAGAGCGCATGAGCTCGCACTGCCGCCCCACCCCTACTTATCCCCTCTCCTTGTCCTCACGCCCCTAGGGTTTCCCTCTTCCTCTCGCCGCCGCCCAGTTAGTAGAACCACCAGATCCACCGCAACCGCTTCCGTCCCCGAAGCGCACTGAGAGCTGCCTCGTCCGCTGGCGTTTCTCCGCCACTCCCAACTCTGTAGATCATGTCCATCTTCTTCCCCGTCATCGTCTCCTTCCACGACGTCGACTACGGTGCCCCGGACGACAAGTTCCTCGACGTCCCCTGCTTCCTCCTTCCTCTCAGTCAGAAACACGCCAAGGATTCAGAGCTCCGCTTCGCCGCCAAATTTCCCGCTTCACGCCGACTACTTCGTGTCTTTGGGTGAGCTGGGTAACACACCTCCCTCTCCCATCCATTCCATGGCATGTAGGCGCCCGTAGTTCGCATCTGATCCATGTCCTTCCCGCGCTCGCCGTGCTCCGGCGTACTCTGAATTTATTTGTTCAGTGTTGTTCGTCCGTGCGTGGTTTGCATGTCCCCGCTCTGGTTCACCCTCGTCATGCTCCCATAGCGCTTGCACCGCTCGTTCACGCTCCCGCACGCACCCGGCTTTTCCCGACGTCGCCGTAGCTGCTGCTGCCGGTCGCCGCGGACGCCATGGCCCCGAGTCAAGCAACGGCTCGAGCTTGAGCGCCCCTGCCTCCCCTCAGAGACACATGCATCCGTACCCCCGTTCCGCACGACCGCCGGAGGCCCCGTGGCCGCTGGATTGCCGCCGTTTCCCTAGCCGGCGCCGTCGTCTTCTCTGTTTGGCAACATAGTTGCTCGACTTGCTGCTTACCTAAAAGGGGCTGAACCCCTTTCCTGTCAGTCACGCCCGCCTAGCCCAGTGGTTGCTGATGCAGAGCCACACCGGGGAGACCCGGGTTCGATCCCCCGCGGCTGCATATTTCTCCCCCGTTTTTCCATTATTGGCACTGTTAGTATGACAGGGTGGCCCCACCTGTCATACTCTCTTAGCTGTTTGTTTTTTTATTATTTATTTTATTTTTACTATTTGTTTTATTTTGATTCCCAGCGAATATTCCATTTCTGGCATATGGAATCTGTCCTTCTCGGGCAAGTCCATTTCTGGACGTTTCCAAATATGGAAAATGCCATTTCTGTTATTTACCATTTTAGGCAGGTTTTATCTTTGTGCATTGTGATGATTTTTCTAGAGCAACCCTAACATGTTATATATGTTTTTGGGGTAGAAAAATCCCACCAACCCAGTGGTTGCATTAGTTTCTGCATTTGAGCAAGTTCATGAACATGTCATTTTACATCATGATGCTGTTTTGTCTTTTTCGTGCGATTTAATTCAAACATGCCATGAGGTTTTTTTGCACATGGAGAGCATCATTTTCATGCCTACTTTATGCTAGATTTTGTTCCATGCCATGACATGCCTTGTAGTGAGTTAATCAAGCTTGTAAAGATGCCATGTTGAATCTGTTTCTGCTATGTCCTGAAATTTCACCAAGTCTGAATCTGTAACGAAACTTGCTATGTTTACATGGGTGCTATTACATTTTATGATCCCTTTTGGCTCATGGTCAGTAAGGGACTTTTGTTCTATGCTTTGAGTAGATTCATGTCATGCCTTTTTTTGCTATTATGATTTCCTGTAGCATGCTGTTTGCTTGCTCTGAATATTGCTTCCTGATGCTGATTCTGCCATGTGCAGTAATTTCACCAAGTCTGTGAAGCTGATATATTTTGCACTTTTTCCATGCTTGTTTGGACCTGTTATGGTGTGATTTAGCCATAGCTCAGTGTTCATCTTTTGTCAAGAATCTGGAGTAGATCACCGCCATATGCTTTTTTGGTACGTTTGGATGCAGCAGCTTAATTTCTTGTTGCTTGCTATGTGGCATCATGCTGTTAATGGCAGATTTGTGCCATTCTTGTTTTGCTTGTCATTTGCAAATCGTGCATCCGATTCCGGTGATCTTTATATCGATTTCAACCGAAATCATCTCACCTTTCCAGCGGCATACTTGGTTTGCCAAGTTGATGCTTGGTTCATCTTTTTCCTTCTGGAGCACGCATACGCATTGCATATCACATCTCGCATATCATGCCATGTATTGCATCATGTTGCTTGTGCATTGCACCGTGATTTATTGTGGTTCCATTGTTTGTGTTCTTGCTTTGGGTAGAGCCGGAGAGGCAGTGCGTGAACGAGGAACCTGTTGAGAACGCTTACGAGGATCAAGCTTTCGACAACTCTGAGAACTTTGCAAGCAAGATGACCATACCCTCGAAATCACTTCTATCTTTGCTTGCTAGATGCTCGCTCTTTTTCTATGCCTATGCTACGATGCCTATCACTTGCTATATCATGCCACCCATATTGCCATGTCAAACCTCTAACCATCCTTTCACGGCAAACCGTTGTTTGGCTATGTTACCGCTTTGCTCGGCCCCTCTTATCGCGTTGCTAGTTGCAGGTGAAGATGAAGTTTGTTCCTTGTTGGAACATGGAGATGTTGTTCCTTGTTGGAACATGTTTACTTGTTGGGGGTATCACAATATATCTGCTATAACTAATGCATCTATATATTTGGTAAAGGGTGGAAGGCTCGGCCTTGTGCATGGTGTTTTGTTCCACTCTTGCCACCCTAGTTTCCGTCATACCGGTGTTATGTTCCTTGATTTCGCGTTCCTTACACGGTTGGGTGATTTATGGGACCCCATTGACAGTTCGCTTTGAATAAGACTCGTCCAGCAAGGCCCAACTTTGGTTTTACCATTTGCCACCTAAGCCTTTTTCCCCCGGGTTTTCGCGAGCCCGAGGGTCATCTTTATTTAACCCCCCGGGGCCAATGCTCCTCGGCGTTGGTCCAAACTAAAGCCACTTGCGGTGCACCGAGGCAACTTGGGGTATCCTCGGTTCTTTGACGTACTACTCATCCGGATGTGCCACGAGAACGAGATATGTGCAGCTCCTATCGGGATTTGTCGGCACAATCGGGCGGCTTTCTGGTCTTGTTTTATTGCTGTCGAAATGTCTTGTAGTCCGGGATTCCGAGATCGATCGGGTCTTCCGGTAGAAGGAATATCCTTCGTTGACCGTGAGAGCTTATTATGGGCTAAGTTGGGACACCCTGCAGGTATTATCTTTCAAAGCCGTGCCCGCGGTTATGAGGCAGATGGGAATTTGTTAATGTCGGTTGTAGAAAACCCGAAGTTGACCTTAATTAATACACATCAACCACGTGTGTAACCGTGATGGTCTCTTCTCGTGAGTCCGGGAAGTGAACACAGTGTTGGAGTTATGTTTGGCGTAAGTAGTTCAGGATCACTTCTTGATCGCTACTAGCTTCACGACCGTGCCTTGCTTCTCTTCTCGCTCTCTTTTGCGAATGTAGCCACCATATATGCTAGTCGCTTGCTGCAGCTCCACCTCACAACTCTGTCCTTCCTATAAGCTTAAATATTCTTGATCTCTGGGTGTGAGATTGTTGAGTCCCCGTGACTCACAGATTCTACCAAAACAGTTGCAGTGCCGACGATGCGGTCAGATGACCCAACCGAGCTCAAGTGGGAGTTCGATGAGGAACGTGGTCGTTACTATGTGTCTTTTCACGATGATCGATGAGTGGAGCCCAGTTGGGACGATCGGGGATCTGTGTAGCCTTTGGGGTAGTCGTCTTTGATTGTGGTTCCGTAGTCGGACCTTGAGTGTAATCTGGATGATGGATGTTGATTTATGTGTGGTGTGAAGTGGCATTTGTAAGCCAACTATGTATCTCTTTCCCTTATGTATTACATGGGTTGTGTGAAGATTACCTCACTTGCGACATTGCTTTCAATGCGGTTATGCCTCTAAGTCGTGCTTCGACACGTGGGAGATATAGCCGCATCGAGGGTGTTACATGGCCTCTATCCATTTGGTGAATTTATCCACCATGACCAGTAGGTATTTTTGCTTGTGGGTTCCTCCTTTAAGGGGTCCAACCATGTCAAGCCCCTGCACATGAAGGGCCGGTGATGGGTATAGTTTGGAGGCGGTGGGTGGCATGTGGCTTTGATTAGCAAAGAGCTGGCAACCGACACATCGTTGGACTAAGTCTGAGCATGTGCCGGGCCGTTAATAATAAAATCCTGTCTGGAAGGCCTTGCTTACAAGGGCCCAGGCTGCGGCGTGGTGCCCGCCGAGTCCGCATGAATTTCAGCGGAAGATTCCGCCCTTCCTCTTGAGATACACCTTTGAAGGACTCCGGTCGTGCTTTTCTTATAAAGCTCTCCCTCATGGACTTTATAGGCTTTAGATCACCGCACTATGCAGCGTGCCTTGTTTTGGTCCTCGGGAAGTTCCTGCCTGGTTAGGTAGGCTAGGAATGGTTTCATCCACGGGGCAATGACTGCCATTATACGTGGGCTGAAGATGTTACTTTGTTGGCAGAGCCTCCAGTTGTGTCAGAATTGTCGGTGTTAGGCAGTGTTGTTGGGTCCGGGCTTTTATTTCCGGACTCCCCTTCCCATACTACGGATGGCTTGAACAGCCTCTCTAAGAGGGGGACGGTATCGCGCTTGGCGCCAATGCGTGCCAAGACGTCTGCTGCCTGATTGTTTTCTCGAGCTATATGGTGAAATTCGAGCCCTTCGAACCGAGCTGACATTTTTAGGACGGTGTTGCGATCAGCTGCCATTTTCGGATCATTGGCATCAAAGTCTCCATTTATTTGGGATATCGCGAGGTTCGAGTCCCCGCGCACCTCTAGGCGTTGAATGCCCATGGATATTGCCATTCGGAGACCATGTAGAAGGGCCTCGTATTCGGCTACGTTGTTGGAGTCCGTATACATTATCTGGAGTACGTATTGAACTGTATCTCCTGTTGGGGACGTCGAGCAGCCTTGACCCCAGACCAGCCAACATTTTGGAGCCGTCGAAGTGCATGATCCAGTTGGAATATGTGTCGTACTCTTTAGGGAGTTCGGCTTCAGTCCATTCGGCGACGAAGTCGGCCAAAACTTTCGACTTACTGGCTCGCCGTGGCTTATAGGTTATGTCGAACGGGAGGAGCTAAATTGCCCATTTGGCAATCCGGCCCATCGTGTCACAGTTGTTTATAATGTCGTTAAGAGGTACTTCGGAGGCTACTATTATCGAACACTCTTGAAAGTAGTGCCGCAGCTTCCGGGATGCCATAAACACCACGTACGCTATCTTTTGATAATGCGGATACCGTGACTTGCATGGAGTGAGGACAGTGGACACGTAGTAGACTGGTTTTTGAAGGGGAAACTTGTGTCCGTCCGTTTCTCGTTCGACAACGAGCACCGCGCTTACAACTTGATGAGTTGCGGCGATGTATAATAGCATTGGTTCGCCCATGTTGGGCGAGGCCAGGACCGGGTTTGTTGCCAATATGGCTTTTATTTCTTCGAGTCCGGCCGTGGCGGCATCCGTCCACTCGAAGTGTTCGGTGCACCGTAGGAAGCGATAGAGGGGTAATGCCTTTTCTCCCAAACGGGAGATAAAGCGGCTTAAAGCCGCCATGCATCCAGCCAATTTTTGTATTTGTTTGAGGTCCTTTGGGATATCCAATTGTGACAGAGCACAGATCTTGGCTGGGTTTGCTTCAATTCCTCTACCGGATACAATGAAGCCCAAGAGCTTTCCGGGTGATGCCGAAAACACATTTTTCTGGGTTAAGCTTGATGTCATATGTTCGGAGATTATCGAATGTGAGCCTCAAGTCGTCTACTAGAGTTTCGACATGCTTGGTTTTGACGACCACATCATCTACGTATGCCTCCACTGTTTTGCCGATCTGGTTTGCGGACATATACGAATCATCTTGTTGATATGTTTCGCCAGCGTTTTTGAGCCCGAAGGGCATTGTGTTGAAGCAGAATGGGCCGTATGGGGTGATAAATGCCGTTGCGGCTTGGTCAGTCTCTGCCATCTTGATTTGATGGTAGCCGGAGTATGCGTCGAGGAAACACAATGAATCGTGTCCTGCGGTAGCGTCGATAATTTGGTCTATGCGAGGGAGGGGGAAGGGATCCTTTGGGCAAGCCTTGTTGAGGTCCTTGAAATCGACGCATAGGCGCCAGGATTTGTCCTTCTTTGGTACCATCACCAGGTTTGCTAGCCAATCCAGATGTTTTATATCTCTAATGAATCCGGCCTCCAATAGTTTGGCTAGCTCCTCTCCCATGGCTTGTCTCTTAGGTTCAGAGAAACGCCGAAGAGCCTGTTTGACTAGCTTGAATCCTTTTAGGATGTTTAGGCTGTGCTCGGCCCGGCGTGGGATTCTGGCATGTCTGAAGGGTGCTGTGCAAAATGTCCCAATTTTCGCGTAGAAATTCTCGTAGTGCGGCGTCTACATCAGGGTTTAATTGTGCCCCAATGGAGGCCATTTTTGTAGGGTCCGTTGGGTGGACTTGGAATTTGACTATTTCGTCTGCTGGTTTAAAGGAGGTGGACTTGGATCTTTTATCGAGTATCACATCATCCCTGTTCACCATGGAGGCCTTGTGTGATCAGTTCCTCGGCCGCTAGGGCTTGGATAGTGCCTCAAGGGCTAGTGCGGCCGTCTTATTTTCGGGCGGAGTGCTATGTTCGGGTCACTAGCGAGTGATGATTCCGTTGGGCCGGGCATTTTGAGCTTCATGTACCCGTAATGGGGTATAGCTTGAAAAATTGTGAATGCATCTCGCCCTAATAGAGCGTGGTATCCGCTGCTGAGCAGGGGCCACTTGGAACATGACCTCCTCGGACCTGTAATTATCCGGTGTGCGAACACCACATCCAGTGTGATTTTTCCTGCAGCACGCTTCCCGGTAGGGATTATTCCTCTAAAGGTTGTGCTGCTTCGCTCAATGCAGCTCGATCTATTTCCATTTTTCAAGGGTTTC
Source organism: Aegilops bicornis (assembly GCA_021605145.1). Classification (NCBI taxonomy): domain Eukaryota; kingdom Viridiplantae; phylum Streptophyta; class Magnoliopsida; order Poales; family Poaceae; genus Aegilops; species Aegilops bicornis. The sequence continues at coordinate 312,199,978 of CM038670.1, read as the reverse complement.
CTCATAAATGAGGTTCAATCCTTTGCCACCGTCCATGAGTACCTTGGTAAGGCGAAAGTCAGCCCACTATTGTACCGAGGACCAATGCAGCTGGTGCTCGGGCTGTTCGGAATTTAGGTTCATCACTGGCATTAAAGGTAATAGCTGTGTCACTCCATGGATTTATTGTTGCTACTTGGTAGACTTCGGCAAGGCTGCGGAGTGTTTGTTTTCGCATATTATTTGATGTGAAAGTCTCGAAGACTGTTAATATGGTATCCTTGGGCTGGTGCTCTGTGGATGCTGGGGTTAGAAGCTCCTCGCCGCTTTTGGCCACCTGCCGGAGTATCCAACATGCTCTAAGGCTATGAGTTGGTGTGGCGCCCTCTGTACTATGAATTTTACAGGGTCCGTTGAGCCATCCCTCCAGTACGGTTCCATGCCCCGTAGGGGTTTTTTTTTTGGTGTTTAACCCGGGTGACTGGCGATAATGCACCCTTTTATTTCGGACTGGGTTTGTATTCAGGGCCGGATTGTCCCAAAATCTTACTTCGGTTTTCCAGGCGCTTTCCATCACGCAGTACTTTCGTACTATGGACGCCAAGTCAGCAAAGCGTGTAATTTCACGGCGACCTGTGGCGTTGACGATTCCCTTGTCCGTGCAATTATTGCAGAAGAATGAAATTGCATCTTCCTCACGGCAGTCCTTTATCCTGTTCATAACCAGGAGGAATCGCCCGATAATGATGTCGCTTCCTCGGGCTCTTGCCTAATTTTGGATAGATCGCCTATGTTCGGGTGGGTGGGCGGAATTATATCCGAGACCCCACCCAATCTGAGGCTCAAGGGATAAGGAGTTTCCGAACTCGGCAGCTTGGATTCTTGTATGTTGTCCAATGAATCTAGCCCGTTGCCTGATTCTAAGTTCAGGTCTTGTGTGTCGTCCTTCCCTCCGCGGGATCCGGCTTGGAGAGATCGGGAATCCGGACATAGCTAGTCCTTAAGATAGATGAAGGGTCGCCGCATTGTTCCTCCACCACGGCAACGTGATGGGTGACCTGGGGAGAGTTAATCTCTCTCAGATCGGGTTTAGGCCCAATCTGATCATAGTGCATAGCGACTCCCAAAGGCGGCGTCACGACCCAGAGCTCGTTTAAGGAAGAGAGCTTCGTCGGATCTAACCGCCGGGCGAAGTTCCGAGCTGACGTGAAGATTGCTTCCGATGACCCGAGAAGTCATCGTCGGCGCGGCGGCCGAATAGGCGGTCATAAGAAAACCACCTAGCCGGAGAGTTTGGCCGATAGCCAAAGCTCCTTTAGCAACTATGTCGTCTTTAAAGACGGGATGAGGCATCCTTCGATGGCGGCAACGCAGAGGACTCTCAATGAAAGCACCAATGTCGGTGTCAAAACCGCGGATCTCGGGTAGGGGGTCCCGAACTGCGTCTAGGCGGATGGTAATAGGAGACAAGGGACATGATGTTTTACCCAGGTTGGGCCCTCTCGATGGAGGTAAAACCCTAGTCCCGCTTGATTAATATTGATGATATGGGTAGTACAAGAGTAGATCTACCATGAGATCGAGAGGCTAAACCCTAGAAGCTAGCCTATGGTATGATTGTTGTTCGTCCCCACGGAATAAAACCCTCCGGTTTATATAGACACCGGAGAGGGCTAGGGTTACACAGAGTCGGTTACAATGGGAGGAGATCTACATATCCGTATCGCCAAGCTTGCCTTCCACGCCAAGGAAAGTCCCTTCCGGACACGGGACGAAGTCTTCAATCTTGTATCTTCATAGTCCAGGAGTCCGGCCAAAGGTTATAGTTCGGCTATCCGGACACCCCCTAATCCGGGACTCCCTCAGCCACCAAACACAATAACACCTCAACCTCAGGAGGCTGTTCTTCCCCTAGTACTGTTCATCATCAGCCCAAGAGGCAATCCACCACCACACACTTGAGTAGGGTATTACACCACAACGGTGGCCCGAACCAGTATAAATCTTGTGTCTTTGTGTTGCTAGTTCGTCGAGTTCGTCAGCAAGATCTTAGCGAGCTTGGGCGTAGATCGGTAGGACGGAAAGGACTTCACGCACACCCCAGAGTTCGAATTCTAAGGGTTTTGCCGGAACTCCAGATCCGACAAAACCCGCAACACAAGAGACACGAGATTTATACTGGTTCGGGCCACCGTTGAGGTGTAATACCCTACTCTAGTGTGGTGTGGTGGATTGCCTCTTGGGCTGAGGATTAACAGTACAAGGGAAGAACAGCCTCCCGAGGTGAGGTGTTCTTGTGCTTGGTGAACTTGTGTGGGTGAAGATGATCTAGTCTGAGATGAGTTGTTTCAGTTCGAGATGAGTTGTTTCCTACTGTGGTGGCTAGTCCTATTTATAGAGGCTCTGGTCCTCTCCCCAAATATTGAGCGGGAAGGGAGCCAACAACGGTCAAATTCGAAGGGAGACAACTAGTACAAGCTATCCTGACTAAAGGTGGTCTTCGCCTGCCAATGGCTCTGGTGGTGATGCCCTCTTGGGCTACATGGTGACCTCCATCATGTCGTCCTGCTGGTCTTGGTCTGGTTGCACCGATATGGAAACCTTTGCCTGATGCCTCGGGACTCCTCGCCTGCGCTTGCCCCTTTAGCACCAAAGAGGAAGCAAGGACACCACGCGCGCTGGCGCCCGCCTGGCCTTGGTCGTCATGGCGAACGTCATAGGAACCTCGTGACGTTCCCTTGCCTTGATCTCTCTGCCCCTCGCGAGCCAGCTTGGTGAGGAAGCCCTCGAGGAGGTCTTGTGTCGTCCGCCTCATGAGGCTTGGCCCCTCGCAAGGGTCTTGAGTGTTTGCTGATGAAGATGGGCCGTACAGGGCCGCTGGCAGAGCCACGCCGTGGGCTGCAGGCAGGCAAGTCTGGGGACCCCCGTTCCCAGGACGCCGACAGATGGTGGCAGTGGCCTAAACATTTTGTATGCTGAGACTCTCCGAGAGATGGGCATTCCGATGTCCAACCTCAGTGAAAGCAATATGCAATTCCATGGTGTCATCCCTGGGAAGAAAGCCGATTCACTCGGCCAGATTACTCTTGACATGGTTTTCGGTGATTCAAAGAATTACCACAAAGAAAAGTTGACATTTGAAGTTGTGGATTTTCACAGTGCTTATCATGCTATTCTGGGTAGACCTGTGTATGCCTGTTTCATGGCTCGACCGTGTTACGTGTACCTCAAGCTGAAGATGCCTGGTCCCAGGGGCGTGATCACAATCACTTGTAATCAGCAGAGAGCGGAAGAGTGCCTCCAGAAGGGCTCAAAGATTGCCGATGAACAGATGGCAGCAGTGGAAATGCAAGAATACCAGAAGAACGCAGATCTGAGTGATTTGTTACGTGCCAAGAAGCATGGTTCAGAATCTGCATTTCAATCTATATCAAGAACAATGAAATGTATGGGCACATAATTCCTATTTGCAACAATAAGAACATCATTAATCCTTCCCATAGGTTTCTTAATAGTGGATTCCGCAAGATGCAAATTTAAAGAACAATCATCAAATTCATGAAGACCTAGCACATCACATAGAGTTTTTGGAATTGTGGAAACGCTAGCACCCAAATCACAAAAAGCATGGCACTCATAATCTTTAATTTTAATCTTAATAGTAGGTTCCCACTCATCATAAAGTTTTCTAGGGACAGAAACTCCCAATTCAAACTTTTCTTCAAAAGATTGCATCATAGCATCAACGATATGTTTAGTAAAAGATTTGTTTTGATTATAAGCATGGGGTGAATTCAACATGGATTGCAACGAGGAAATAAAATCTATTAAAGAACAATTATCATAATTTAATTCCTTGAAATCCAAAAGAGTGGGTTCATTGCTACTTAAAGTTTTGACCTCTCCAATCCCACTTTTATCAATTTTTGCATCAAGATCTAAAAACTCCGAATCATTGGACGCCTTTTAACTAAAGTTGACTCATCTCCAATCCCATCTTTATCAAGATTTATATTAGAAATCAAAGATTCAATAGGAGTAACATCAATCACTTTAAGATCTTCATCATTAATTAAAGACTCTGGTTTAGCGGCCATCTTATTTACTAAGGTGGCTTGTTTATCAGAAATTTGGCCTACTAAAATTTCAAGATGAGCAAACTGAGATTTCAAACCATAAAATTTCTTAGACATATCATCGAGCTCTTTATTCATGTACTCTGTAAAAAATTTCTGCTCCTTAAGCTCGTTTCTAAAGAAACTATTATGCTCAAATTGTAAAGACATGAAGCTCCTAACATTATTTTCAATTTCTTCCATCCTCCTAGAGTGAGGATCAACGTTCTTTGGTTGATCTATAAAGACAGGCAAGAACACTAACACATAAGCACACAAAAACAAGCGAAGGAGACGAACAGAAGAGGGGCGAAGAACAGGGAAATCTATTCGAAAATCGTTTTAGAAGTGGGGGAGAGGAAAACAAGAGGCGAATGGTGAATAATGTAATGTAAGATATGAGAGTTCATGATGGGTACGTGGTTTGTCTTGACTTGGCGTAGATCTCCCCGGCAATGGCACCAGAAATTGGCAAGTCGACGGGAGACGAGTCTTGATTTGGCGCAAATCTCCCCGGCAACGGCGCCATAAACTCTTCCTGCTACTTCTTGAGCTTTTGTTGGGTTTTCTCTTGAAGAGGAAAGGGTGATGCAGCAAAGTAGAGATAAGTATTTGTCTGATTACGGGTTCCGGCAAAACCCTTGAGGTTCGAACTCTAGGGTGCGCACGAAGATCTCTCTTCTCCTAGCTCACGCTCTCACCACAATCTCAAAGCTTAGCTCGCCGAACCCGAAGAACAAGGGACACAAGAGTTTATACTGGTTCGGGCCACCGATGTGGTGTAATACCATACTCCAGTGTGGTGTGGTGGATTGCCGTGTAGGCTGGGATGAACAAGTACAAGGGAAGAACTACCTCCTGTGGAGAGGCATTCTTAAGCTCGGTGAGCTTGTGCGTGTGTGGGTGGAATGGATCTAATCCAAGATGAGTTGGGGCCGAGTCAGTTGCCTCCTACGGTGGTGGCTAGTCCTCTTTATAGAGGCCCTGGTCCTCTTCCCAAATGTTAGGCGGGAAGGGATCCCACAACGGCCAATTTGACAGGGGACAACTAGTACAAGCTATCCTGACAAAAGGTGGTCTTCGCCTGCCAAAGGCTCTGGTGGTGACGCCGTCGCGGGCTCCGCGATGACCTCCGTCCTGCCGTCCTGCTGGTCTTGGTCTCGTTGCACTGATATGGAAACCTTTGCCTGACGCCTCGGGACTCCTCGCCTGTGCCTGCTCCTTTAGCACTGAAGAGGAAACTAGTACTCTGCGCCCACTGGCACCCTCCTGGCTTTGGTCGTCATGGCTCACGTCACGGGAAACTCATGAGATGCCCCTCGCCTTGATCTCTCCGCCCCTCACAAGCCAGCCTAGTGAGGCTGCCCCTGAGGAGGTCTTGTGTCGCCCGCCTCGCCAGGCTTGGCCACTCGTGATACCAGGCCGCTAGTGGAGCCACGCCGTGGGCCACAGGTAGGCAAGTCTAGGGACCCCCGTTCCCAGAATGCCGACAGTAGCCCCGGGGCCCAAGGCGCGCTCGGACTTGGTTCGAGGCGAAGCCAAGGGGCAGGTGCGGAGCTCCACGGGCCCCAACCGCCTACAGCCTTGATTGATGCGTGGCGACTGACGGGACGTGAGCGTCTATGCTTCCCCACGCTACCTCGGCAACTGCCTGACTGACAAAAAGCTGGCGCGGGCCGCGCTGCCTTCATTGCTCCCCTTCGTCTTGCTCCAGATCCCCTTTCTTGCACCTCATCCCCAAAGACTCCAGATCCGCCCAGATCCTCCTCTGATCCTGCCGCCAATGGCGCCCAACAAAGCTCGGGCCGCCCCTCCGCAATCCTTGTACGATCCTGCACTGAAAGCGCCAAGTGTCTCGGAGAAGAACCTTACCGCCACGCTCCTGATGATGGCGGAGGGCGATGAGAAGAGGAAAACTGCACTTCGGGCTGGCTCCGCCGAGCCGGAGGCAGCGGGTAGCACCTTCTACCCCTTCTTCATGAGCAGCATCGTTGCGGCGTTGGTTCCCCCCTTCTCCGACTTATTCTACTCCATCCTCAGCCATTACAAGCTTCACGCCCTCCATCTCCATGCCAACTCCATCCTCCTTCTGTCGATCTTCGCCTTCTATTGCGAGGCGTACGTCGGGGTGATGCCGTCCGTGGCGCTGCTGCGCCACTTTTTCTATCTCCGGGTCAAGGACAACCCCTGCTCGGGGTGTGCCAACTTTGTTGCAGCCAATAAGACCAACACGATCTCGAAGGCCGGGAAGAAGGCCTAGGGCTTCAGGAGCAAGTGGTCCTGATGGATGCCAAGTGCTCTCACCCCCGGCTGGTGCTACCGACGAGATGCCCGCGTCTCACGATGGGTGGTTCCGCGCGAAGCTCACCGACCCTAGGGCGGAGTTGGTGCTGGAGAGGATGACCGCCGACCTGAAGCTAGATGACCCAAGGGCGGCGAAGCTGACGGGGGCCATGATTGTCAAGGAGTTCATGGCGCAGCGTGTGGCTCCCCTCCAGGCGCGCTCGCGCCACTTGTGGTAGCTCGGGGGCGAAGGAGACGACCTCCGCCTGCGTCCGGAGGCCCTGTCTGACATGGAGCTGGGCACGGCCCTCTGCTCCTTGGTTGGGCACGACCAGGGGTACCCGCCAGACGCCTTCGTCCCCTTGTACCGCCACCCGGATGGAGCGAAGATTGCCGCCGACATGCCTGTCCTTGATAGGCGTGGTCTTGTGCTGCCGGCACCCTCTGAGGCCCCGGCGGTGACGGTTCTGGTGGTGGTGTCCTCCGACGATTCTGGCGAGGAGGAGGAGCAGGACTCGGCGGCCACCCCGGAGGGGTCTGGGGAGACCTCCCCTCTGCGCAAGGCTGATCTCCTCTGCGCCTTGCCTAACCACGACGACGCTGGCGACCACCAAGTGAGGGAAGTCTAGCCCCCTGCTGGGGTCACTACGAGGTCCAGGGTCTCACCCTCGAGGAAGCCGCCGTCCGATGTCCCGATGAAGAGCAGATCGTCGCTGATCTCTCGGGGTGACGCCCCTGCCTCGTCGCTGCCCGGAGCCATCAGCGGCCTCGCTGGCCACGGGACCCACGCGCGCCCTGTGCCGCGAGGCCCCCAGTCTCCGGACTTCTGAAGAGGCGGCAGGACTACGCCGCTGTGGACTAGTGAGTATCCTGCCCTGACCTTTCCCTTGCTCCTGCTTCTGTTGTGGCTTCCTGACGCGTCCTCCTTGCGCTGCTAGGCCGACGTCGTCATCGAAGAATAAGAAGGAGGTGGCGGCCACATCCTCGGGGACTCGGTAACCTGGCACGGCTGCGCCTCCTCCAGCGCAGAAGGGCGGCGATGGCACCCGCACCTCTCCGGCCCGGTCTTCCTCACGAGGCCCAGAGGAGCGTCTCCAGGGGACAGCGGCCCCTGATGCTACGTCGGCTCTCGAGGCGCTTGTCCCCGGCTTCATTGGCGAGGCCCGTGAGGCTCAAGCTCCTAGCTTCTTCTTCCGCCGCAGTCAACCTGCAGGGCTTGGCGATGACACTGCCTTCTCCTTCCGTCCCACCGCTAGTTCGCGATCCTTCTGCCTCGCCTGACGCCATGGAGCATGCTCTTTCTACGCTGAACCAGCAGTGGGGTGATCTTCAAGGCGCCGACCGCTGCCTGGTGGCCGGACGCCCGGAGCTGATCTCTGGCTGGTTGCACTCTGATGCCTCCGTCCGTGCGGCGCTGAGCCAGGCCGTGGCGGCTTCCGAGAAGGACAAGCAAGCCACCGCCCAAGCCGCTGCTACTCATGTAGGCGCACGTAGGAGGATGCCGGGTTGCCTGTGATCGCCGGGACGGCCGGCCGGAGGCCGAGTTGAGACCATGCGCCCGCAAGGCAGAAGAGGAGAAGATGAAGGCCCGGAAAGATGCGGTCAATGGCTGTGACACCGAACTGGAGCAGTCAGCGAGGGTGCAAGCCGCAGGGCGCAACTGCCTGGAGGAGCTGGAGGCTAAGAGGACCCTGCTGGAGGCCAGGGTGAAGATTCTTGCCGAAGACCGCGTGGCCTTCATGTCCCTTGAGGAGAGATCCCGCGAAGTGCTGCGGGCACTCTACTAGAAGGGCTTGGAGAAGCCGCTGTCAACGGACGACGAAGGCCCCGCCCAGTTGCTTCCTTATCTTGTCGAGGCGCTCGAGGGTGTCGTCGACGGGATCGGCCCCATGGTAGAGGGGGAAGCCCGCGCGCTTTCCTCTTCAGCTCTGACGCGCGTCTTCAGCCACCTGCATCTTCGCAACCCCGGCACTGACCTCGGCGAGCTGCTCGAGCTCGTGGAGGAGTCGCGTTGTGCAGCCGCCGCTGCAGCCGTGGAGGGCCAGGTGGAAGCCCTCTTGAAGAAGTTCCTCGCCATCGAGCCATCGCTTTCAACCGACGGCCCTGCCGATCCTGCGGCTGAGACCAACGACACGACCGATGACGCTGCTGCTGGCGGGAAGGTGCTCCCTGACGACGGCGCCCAAGGCTGAAGAAAGGGCTTGTTGGTGAAGGATGGCGCTCCTTCTCGTTTTAATTTCCTGCGAGCTTTCCTGTGACATGAGACGTGCCTCGTGGAGGGATTAAAACTCTGCTTGTCGTTTGGGGGACAATATGCTGTGTAATAATTTATTCAGGTTCCATGATTTCCTTCCGGTTTGCTTGATGTTCTGCGTTGAGGGTTTTTGGAATATTTGGGAATTTATAGGGCGAAGAGGCGATGCAGGAGGCCACCGAGGTGGGCACAACCCACCAGGGTGTGCCTGGGCCCCCAATTGCGCCAAGGTGGGTTGTGCCCCCCTCGAGGCACCCCTCTGGTACTTCTCTAGCGCATCCTGGGTGTTCTGGTCCATAAAATTTCTCCAAAAAGTTTTGTGGAGTTTGGACTCCGTTTGATATTGATTTCATGCGAAGTAAAAAACAAGCAAAAACAACAACTGGCACTGGGCACTATGTCGATAGGTTAGTCCCAAAAAATGATATAAAGTTGCTATAAAATGATTGTAAAACATCCTAGAATGATAATATAACAACATGGAACAATCAAAAATTATAGATACATTGGAGACGTATCAGCATCCCCAAGCTTAATTCATGCTCATCCTCGAGTAGGTAAATGATAAAAACGGCATTTTTTATGTGGAATGCTGCCTATCATGTTCATCACCTTATTTTCTTGTGTAGCATGGACATATTGACTTTCATATGGTTCAATGCAATAATCTAGTTTTGACATGAAGATTTCAATACTCAAGCATATCAACAAGCAACCATGTCTTTCAAAATATCAACACTAAAGCAAGTTATCCCTAGCCCATCATGATCAATCATTGACCCATTCATGAAACACACTCGCATATTAGCTACACCCAATGCTCAAGTACGATCATAGTGCGCCTTTTGGTGCTTTATAATAGAAGATGAAGACTCAAAATAAAAATAAAAATTGCACCTTCGCAGGGGGAAGTAGGGATTTGTAGATTGAGGTGCCAGAGCTCAAAGCGAAAAAGAGGGATAAAAACATTTTGGGTGGCATACTTTCCAAATCCATGGCTAGCCGTATCCACGGGTGCCCTCCATACCAACACTTTCCAAGGAATTTAATATTTGACAACATAAAGTAAATTTCTTTTTCATTTCGGGACTGGGCATCCCTAATACCTTTGTCGTACTCTCGTGCAATGGAAGTGAATAAACACTCATCTTGAGAATAACACATCTAGCATGGAAAATATTGGCCACCCCCTGCCGCTTCATGAGCGGTACGAGCACACAAAAAGGAAATTATTTTTAAATTTTAGAGATAGCACATACAAATTTGCTTAGAACGGCACGGGAATACCGCATATAGGTAGGTATAGTGGACTCATATGGCAAAACTGGGTTTATGGATTTTGGATGCACTAGTAGTATTCCTAATTAGTACAAGCGAAGGCTAGCAAAAAGGTTGAGAAGCATCTAACCAAGAAACGAAAAATCTCATAAGCGAGCATTAAGCATAACTAACACCAAATAATGCACCACAAGTAGGATGTAATTGCATTGCATAACTATTGACTTTCGTGCTTGCATAGGGAATCTTACTAAAGCATAATTACTCACCAACATGACTCACATATCACTATCATCATATCTCAAAACTATTATAAAGAATCAAGTTTAATTTGTCCAATGATCTTCATGAAAGTTTTTATTATATCCCTCTTGAATATCTATCACTTTGGGACTAGTTTCATATGTTGCAATTTCTTTTGAAAAACTCAAATAAATTTAAGTGAAGAAAATGAGCATAAAAATTTCATATCTCAAAATAATCTAAGTGAAGCATGAGAGTGAATGACAAACTACTCCAAAAAGATATAAGTGAAGATCAAATGAGTAGTTCAGTAAATGGGTAGCTATTTGAGGACTCTCTCCTATTTGAAAACTTTCAGATCTAGGTATTTTATTAAAATAGCAAGCAAAACAAAACAGAATTACATTCCAAGAATAGCACAACTCATGTGAAGAAGCAAAAACTTAGGCTCAGCCGATACTAACCGATAATTGTTGATGAAGAAAGGTGGGATGCCTACCGGGGCATCCCCATGCTTAGATGCTTGAGACTTCTTGAAATATTATCTTGGGATGCCTTGGGCATCCCCAAGCTTGAGCTTTTGTGTCTCCTTAATTCCTTTTATATCACAGTTTCTGTCGTGGTTTTGTCAGGGCAGATGTCCTCATGAAAGGACTTAGTCGCGGAGCCATCGCTACGGGTTAACTTGGAGGGGTTAAAGCGGACGCAAATACACGAGAGTTATACTAGTTCGGCCCCTTCGATGAAGGTAAAAGCCTACGTCTAGTTTGTGATGGGATTGATGTGGTCTCGATGACTAGGGAGCAAATAGCTTTGCCTAGGCCTCGAGTTGTTGTTGTTGTCTGTCCCTTGAACCGCCCCGGGTCGTCCCCTTATATACACCGGTGACGCCCGTCGGCCCAGAGAGTCCCAACCTCCAGTTCATATTTGTATCCGGGTTGGTCTCTCTCTCTATTCCTAACTTACAATACAAGTTTACACATCAGGCCGGTTTACGGCCATGTGTTCTGAACCGACTACGGGCCTTGGGCCCTTACACTCATGCCTCTTGGGCTTTTACACCTTTGAACTATCGATGAAATTAACCCGGCCCAGATAGGCGGTTTCATCGATAGTAACATCCCCAACATTAGGCCCCAGATTGATTTGAACAGGTTCATGTCAATCCTTGAGAAAAAACCTTTATCTTCAATGCCTTCTTGAAATCGTTGAACCGTCGTGATGTCACTTTTCTCCGGTGCTGTAAACCGGTCTGACGTCCTCGGAAAGATAGCATCCGCGATATCTTCTTTGTTTTAATAGATCCACAATAATCGAGGCGACAGCTCCGCTTTCTAGGGTTATGGTTCCTTGATTCCTACGCTTGACACAGGTATCCTGCCTTATAAATAGGCCCAAAGGGTCATCCCTTCTCTTCCCTTCGTCCCCCTTTCTCTTCGTCATCCTCGCATTGCTGGCCTCAGAGCTCCGCCTTGTTGTCGACCTCTGACTGCCGTCTTGGGCCGCTGCATCGACCTGAACGCACGGAGAAACGCAGATTCTTTCACCTCTCCTCGACTTCGGGTAGGTCCTCGGTTCCCTTTTGACCTAGATCCATTCTAGGGTTTCTGTCCTTGCCGTACTCCATGAACAGTTCCTGTTCATAACAGACTCTTGAATATATCTGTGATACTTTGCGCTGATTAGCAGCAACTTTTATGCTCCGCCTATAGTCTCGTGCGTGCATCCAAAGATCTCGTGCATCCTCTCTGCTTATTGTATCAATACTGCTCTTCTGTCTTCCTTCTTTGAATATTTTTCTTATTTTCCGATCTGGCGTCAGATCCTTCGTTGTAGAAAAAACTTGCGAAACATGTTTCTGCACACTTAGCCGTTCGCAACCTTCATTGCTTTCAATATTTAGACCTTAGACCAGGCGGTTTAACTTAACATAGAAAAAATTAAATAAACCGGTATACACCATTAGCCCTCTTGTTGAACCGCCAGAATTTCTGGAGCAGATACTGTCGCTTCATGAAACTCCGGTTTAGAATTGTACAATGGTTCTCTTTTTATCCCACCATATTTCTTTGAACCGGATTTTTATATCTTTTGTAGATGGCCAAACAAGTGTATGAGTGCAACTGGGCTCCTTCCGTGTCCTTTGAGACTCAATTAAACAACCTGGTCTCGTTGGCGCTTTAGCCAAGAAAATAGCATCCATTGGAGGGTCCACGGCAAAGAATGTCCACCCACCCCTCGGGAAGGAGAGGTTGTAGTTTTCGCAGATCACCTAGCCCGGGCTTCAACCCGCCTGGTTCAAAATTTTATCGAGATGTGCTAGCCAATTTTCAACTCCGTCCACAAGATATAGGCCCCAATTCTGTTACCAATATCTGCCACTTCCAAGTGCTCTGTGAGGCATACTTTCAAGAAGAACCCACAGTGGAGCTGTTTAGAGACTGCTTCCATATAAACCGCCGCACAGAATTCACTGACGGGCCTAACACGGAATTAGGTGGCGTGGCGATTCAAAAAAGAAAGGAGGTCACTTATCCTCATGTCAAACTGCACAGCCACCCCAAAGGAATGGAATCAAACATGGTTTTATTGCAAAGATACTTCACCTGCCAATGAAAATCCCTTGCCTGTTTTTCATCCGGAGCGACTCAGCAACACACATCCCTTTCCACAAAGATTAACTACCAGTGAGAGAAGTAAATATGCTCCTCAACTCTCCAAGCTCAGAGCCTTCATGGCTAACGGTTTAACCGGAATTGACCTTCTTGGCAGCTGTTGGATATCATGGAGCATAATGCCCCTCTCCAGCGCTCGGCTTAATGTGCGAGTACCTTTGGTAGTGTCGGCGACCCCTCCGACAAATTAACATCCGACTTACCGATGGCGAGGTCATCGAGGCGGTGAAAGAAGATCTTTGAGCGAACCGGAAAATCTCTATGCGGACCGGTTCCGCTCCCCTTCTGCGCTACCAACAAACCGCCATCTGTAAGATTTCTTATTATTTTTACTGAATATATTATCGCCATCCCGGTATAACTTTTAATACCGACTGTTGCTGAACCAGGGCGATGATCCGTTCTGGAGCAAGAAACGTCCACAAGAGAAACCGGAGAAACCAGACAAACCGGAAAAACCACTTAGGCAAAAGACAAAGCTGTCAAGAAGACTGCTCATAAGAGAAAAACCACTGCCTCTTCTGATCCGGCTACGGATGATGATGTGGGTAATCCGGACCTTGAGGTAGAATTTGATTCACTTGGTTTACTTTTCACACGCCTAATTAACGATGATGTTTGTCAGGATGATCTTTGAAGCCCGATGAACGCTGATGTTGTAGAGGTAACCATTCTCTCCTCTGACTCAAATCCTTTGCCTTCGCTAAAAAACCGTTAGGCAAACCGGAAAATTAAATTTTCTCATCCCCTTGCTTACTTGGATCCCGAATTTCTTATGAAGACTCAACAACATGAAGCTCGCCGCACAACTCGGCACAGCGGCCAGATAGTTACCTCCACCGGTTTACCAAACAGTCCGGTTCAGAAACGCCGTTCAGAGGTCTCTAATTTGCTTGTCAGTGCTCCTCCTAAAGCAGGCTGGTTTCGTCAACCCCTTAATCCGTCGATTACGATTATCAGGTCACTTCCCTCCTCATCTGGCGAGTCATCACCACTTTCGGTACCGCCGCTAAAAACGGTGCTTGGGTAAGTTATACTTTTCATATTCCTTCTACTGCATCACTGTGTTGTATATGCCGTATTTAACTATTGTTGTGCTTTTTTAGGGCCAAGCCTAGGCCGAGCAAAAAGGCTCGTCTGGGCAAAGCGGCCGACGAAGAAACTGCCCCTGAACCGGGGAGCACCCCAAACCTTGAAGCGGAATATCTGTGAAGACACACCCAATGATCCGTCACAGCAAAATGACGATCTTGTTACTAAAGAAAGGCCTACTGACACCGCCCTTCCTGCTGATCAGCCTAGAAGCCCAACCCAGATTGAAAAATCCACCAGTCCATTCCGGACTGCTGACCAACCGACGGTTCCTGGTCAAATCGGTGGCTCCAAGGACGACGACGTTGTAATTACTGGTTTTGGCCACAGCGAACCGGGCAATCCAGTTGCTTTATCGAAACATTCTGCCAAGGAGGAGTTTGCCACTATGAGCAAGGGCAAGTGGGATGTTGATCTGGCCACTTATGCCGCTCTGAACCCTCAAGACCTTCACTCCGGCTACTTGAACCGGCTGTATACCAGCCGTGACTATGAAGCTGGCCTGGTGAAAATGATGAAAGAGAAACTCGAGGTAACCTCCATGTTCTTTTCTTGCCTGAATATTTCCATTTTTGTTAACAATCCTAGTTCCCAAGGGCCGGTTCAACTTAGCATAGTTAAACCGGGACTTAATATAACCTCAATGCTTCAGAATCCGCTGATGTAGCCCCCTAGAGCCGGTTCAACTTAGCATAGTTAAACCGGGATTGTATTTTATATCACCACATCAGTACCTGTTTGAATAAATAGCCATTAGCCCCCAAGTGCCAAGTTGAATACTTGTATTGAGCTTGGGACTTTGTGATTGCATTAACAGATGAAGATTAAATATGCATTAGCCCCCAAGTGCCCGGTAGTATAACAGGTTATGCCTTTGGGGACTTGAAATGACGATATGTAACATGTTCCCTTGTTGTTGCAGAGTGAGATACGTCAACAAGCCTCACAAATCCAGGACCTCCAAGAAAATCTGAAATCTCAACAATCAGAAACCTCCAAGGCCAAGGATGAGCTGAAAACCGCGTTAACTACTATGGAGCAACTCATGGAGTGGTTCAAGTCTGAGCGGGCCGGCTGGGATACTGTAAAGGCCGCTTTGACCAAAAGGTTGAAAATGCTGAGGCTGCCCTTAAACCGGTGGTAGATGAGCTGACCAGCGTGAAGCGGCAAGTGCATTCCATGACTGCTGCCATCTTCGGTAAGTTTCCTTTGGATTCTATGATAATCTTGACCTTTCTTATGATAAGTCCGGTTTGTAATTTCTCTTGCAATGTTGTAGGCACATGCATTGGTCACTTGGGGTCAGATGTTCGGAAAAAATTGAAGGCTGCCTATACCTTAATAGAGGAGCTGTATACTGGAGCGCAGCGGATCATCTCCACCGCATTTCATAACAATCCGGCACCTTCCTTAATTCAGGATACCCTTAAGAGCTTGTCCATGCTTCCCGCCCGGATTGAAGAGCTGAAGAAATCTCTTTGCCCGAACCGGCGCCATCAACGCCTTAATCCGGGCCAAAGCATGGGTGCCAGATTTCGATCCCATTGAAGCGGCTCAGGGCTATCCCAGTCTGAAGGAAGACGGCTCAGAATTCAACGAAGATGACTTGAGAGCAATAAACCGGGCCGTGCGCCCTTTGGCTTGCCAATTAGCTGAGGAAGCCAACTTGTCGCATTATCTAGCCCAGTATGATGATCAGAACAAGCGAGCGGCTGCACCTATTCCTGAAGCGGAGAACTTGATCCCTCCAATCCGTAAGCATACTTATGCTCCTGGTATTGACCCAACTTCCCTGATCCATGAAGAGGCTGTCTTTCAAGCTTTAATGGGAATCGACTGGACCACTGTTGATTTCCAGCAGCTGGGTAGAGAGGAAGAGGCTGAAGCGGCGCAGGACGATCCACAACCATCAAACCGGGGCAGCGAGCAAGCATGAACCGGAAGCTGGTTTGAAGAGCTGCTTTATTATATTCCGCCCAGAAACAACGATCTTATTTGGGCACCATGTTGCCTTGTAATAGGATAGCCAACACTCTTGCTTTGAACATGCCTTCATGCATGGGTGCTGATACTCTTGCTTGAATGATCAAAACTTTTCATCTTATATTGCCTGCAGCTACAAAATCTTAAACCGCCAAGGCGGTTTATACCACCAGCTGGTTTGTGATATTCATGTATACATATAATGGAATATTTAAGGCATATAATCGAAATTTATGATATCAAATACCTGCCATTGCTGGGCATAAGGTTGGCTTAGCCAATCTTGAAGCGGAGGTTGTATAAACCCTTACCGTCAAAGGAGAAAACAGCTCCTGTCATTTATACTGCCGGTTTACCATGTAAACCGTGTCGGGTCATAATAAGCCCCCCTGTTACTCCATAATAGGATGTTAATAGAAAAAACATCAAACCGGTGAAATTATCGCCGGATTAAAATTTTGACCGAATTCCATCAACTGATAGTTTTGAAAACGGTTTAAAAATGTTGTCGGTTTAAGAAACGCAACAAAAATTAAATATGATGATGAAAAATATGGAAGCAAAGGCAATGATAAAACCGTTTGCAAAAAGAGGCTTTCTTGAGCCGATCGGATGGTGTTACCATGGTCGGACACGACCAAGCTCCCAATAAGGTGTAGCTATGGTTCAAGTCAGCGGTCCCCAAGCTGAAACCGTGGCATTATGCCGATCAAGTGGCGTGGCAATGGTTCGGGTTCGACCAAGCCCCCAAGTGACTCTATGGCCTTAGGCCGATCAAGAAGCATGACTGGTTCAGACTTGACCATGTCCCCAAGTGATCTGGTGGCTTTCGCCTATCAAAAGGTGTTGCATTGGTTCGGATACGACCAAGCCCCCAAGTGATATCACAAAGCTTTTGAAAAGCAAACTCAAGGGGTAAACCGGAGGCCGCTTTAAGGCAGAACAACTCCATGTAACCACGCATGATGTAACGAGCGGATACCCGCTTTAGCCGAGGCTCCGGTTTATTGCTTTATTCATAATATATACCTTTGTCATAATATGTACATAAGTAGAGCCGATGGCTCGGTATAATAAGGCCGAAGATGAGCTATGTTCCACGGCCTGTTGGTCTCCTCTTCGGCGTGCGTGAGTCTTTATGCTCTCGAACATCGATCGAGATAAATACGACCCGTTGTGCAGATTCTTGCTGACCACGAAAGGTCCCTCCCAAAGGTGGGGATAGCTTGTGCATATCCGTCTGGTCTTGAATGAGCGAAGCACCAAATCTCCTTCTTGAAAGGTTACGGTTACGACCGGTGACTATGATAACGGCGAAGATCCTGGCGTAAATCGCCCGGCGAGCAGCTGCTATGTCTCGTTCTTCATCCGGCCGATCCAAAGCGTCTGTCGTCTTTGTCTCGTTATCTGCCTCAACATAGGCTGCCACACGAGGTGAGTCATGACGGACGTCGCTGGGGAGAACCGCCTCTGCTCCATAAACCATAAAGAACGGCGTGTATCCAGTGGATCTGTTAGGTGTAGTATTTACACTCCATAACACAGACCGTAGTTCTTCTACCAAACAACCCGGCGTCCTCTGCAAAGGGACCATAAGCCGGGGCTTGATACCTCTCAGGATCTCTTGATTGGCTCTTTCCGCTTGACCATTGGACTGTGAGTGAGCTACTGAAGAAACGTCAAGCCGGATGTGCTCACGTTCGCAGAACTCCTTCATGGCACCTTTGGACAAATTGGTACCATTATCTGTAATGATCTTGTGGAAAACCAAACCGGAAAATCACCCTTTTGATGAACTGAACAGCCGTGGCCGCATCACACTTGCTAACAGGTTACGCCTCTACCCACTTTGTAAATTTGTCAACCGCCACCAACAGGTGTGTCTTCTGTCCTTGGACCTTTTGAAAGGTCCAACCATATCCAACCCCAAGTCGCAAAGCGGCCAAGTAATTGGAATCATCCTCAATTCTTGGGCGGTACATGAGCACGTCTGGAAAACTTTTGGCAACCATCACATCGTCGACGGATCTTCCGCATCGGCATGAGCGGTCAACCAATAGAAACCGTGGCGGAACGCCTTAGCCACCAAGGATTTTGAACCGGCGTGGTGACCACAGTCTCCTTCGTGGATTTCACGCAATATTTCACAGCCTTCCTCAGGGGACACACAGCGTTGAAACACCCCTGACACACTGCAATGATGCAACTCGCCATTAACAATGGTCGTAGACTTAGACCACCGAACTATCCATCGGACCCAACGTCTCATCTTCGGTAACTTCGCCCCGGTTCATGTCGCCAAATAAGGGAGCGTCAATCCGGAATGACATGCGAGCTGCCACCAGCGAGCCTCCGGATCAGGAATAGCCAAATCCGCTTCATTAGGGAGCTTGACGGACGGATTGTGCAGTACGTCGAGAAAAACATTGGGCGGGACCGGTTTGCGTTGAGAGCCCAACCGGCTCAAAGCGTCCGCCGCTTCGTTCTTCAGACGATCCACGTGGTCCACTGATAGCCTTTAAAATGACCTGCGACAACATCCACCTCACGACGATATGCAGCCATGAGTGGGTCCTTGGAATCCCAAGTGCGGACACTGTTGAGCCACTAGGTCCGAGTCACGAAGCACTTAACCCGGCTTAGATTCATCTCCTTAGCCATCCGAAGACCATGGAGCAAGGCTTCATACTCAGCTGCATTGTTAGTACAAGGGAACATTAAGCGGAGGACATAACAAAACTTGTCACCTCGTGGGGAAGTTAACACGACTCCAGCCCCCGAGCCCTCAAGCTGCTGGATCCGTCAAAATGGATGGTCCAATAGGTATGATCCGGCTTTTCTTCAGGCGCTTGTAACTCCGTCCAATCATTAATGAAATCCACAAGTGCTTGAGACTTCACTGCCGTTCGAGGTACATACTTCAAACCGTGCGGCCCAAGCTCGATAGCCCACTTGGCAATCCGGCCGGTCGCCTCCGGTTACGTATGATATCACCTAAGGGAGCTGAATCGACCACCGTGATGGGGTGCCCGGAAATAATGCTTCAGCTTCCGGCTTGCCATAAAAACTCCATACACTAGCTTCTGCCAATGCGGATATCTTTGCTTAGACTCAATAAGCACCTCGCTGATATAATAAACCGGACGTTGAACCGGATGCTCCTTCCCTGCCTCCTTCCGCTCTACCACAATGGCCACGCTAACTGCCCTGGCGTTAGCAGCAACATATCTAATGACGGCTCCTTGTCGATGGGAGCGGCAAGCACAGCGGGTTGGCCAATTGCCGCTTTAAGTCCTCCAACGCTTCATCGGTAATTTGGACTCCAGACAAACTGATATGTCTTCTTCAGCATTTGGTACAAAGGGATGGCCTTCTCTCCGAGGCGGCTGATAAACCGGCTCAGTGCGGCAATCCGGCCCGCCAAACGCTGGACATCATTAATATATTTTGGTTTAGCCAGGGAGGTGATATCCGTAATCTTCTCCGGATTAGCTTCAATCCCCCTGTTGGACACAAGAAAACCCAATAACTTGCCTGCCGGAACACCGAAGACACATTTGGCCGGGTTGAGCATCATCATGTAAAACCTAAGTTAGTCAAAGGTATCTATCAAAACATCAATCAGAGTATCATTCATCCTTGACATAAAAACAAAATCATCCACATAGGCATGCACATTACGGTCGATCTGTTCATGCAAGCAATTTCAGACTTAACGCGATAAGTTGCTTGGGCGCTCTTGAGCCCAAAAGGCATAGACACGTGTGAGAAGGCTCCAAAGGGAGTGATAAATGTTGTCTTCTCCTGGTCCTTAACCGCCATCTTGATCGATGATATCTAGAATACGCATCCAAAAAGCTCAAGCGCTCACAACCCGCATGGCATCAATAATCTGGTCAATGCGGGGGAGGGCAAAAGGATCTGTTGGACAAGCCTTGTTAAGATCTGTGTAATCCACACACATGCGCCAAGTGCCGTTTTTCTTAAGGACCAGCACCGGATTAGCAAGCCACTCTGGATGAAAAACTTCAACGATAAAGCCCGCTGCTAAGAGCCTGGCAACCTCCTCTCCAATGGCCTTACGCCTCTCCTTGTTAAACCGGCGGAGAAACTGTTTCACTGGTTTGTACTTGGGATCAACCTTAAGAGTGTGCTCAGTGAGTTCCCTCGGTACACCTGGCACGTCAGAAGGCTTCCATGCAAAAATGTCCCGGTTCTCACGGATGAACTCGATGAGCGCGCTTTCCTATTTCGGATCCAAGTTGGCAGCGATCTTTGAACTGTTTGGACGAATCGCCCGGTCTGAAGTCAACAAACTTAGTCTCGTTGCCGATTTGAACTTCAGGGCCGGATCGTGCTCTGTAGTTGGCTTCTTCAATGGAGTCATGTCCGCCGGATCAACATTGTCCTTATAATACTTCAGCACCTCGGTGGCACAAACCGACTCTGTGTAGGCCGCATCACCTTCCTCACACTCCAAAGCTATCTTGTGGCTCCCATGAACCGTTATTGTCCCCTTGTGACCCGGCATCTTGAGCTGCAAATATATATAACAAGGTCGCGCCATGAACTTGGCATAAGCCGGCCGCCCAAGCAGGCGTGATATGGACTTTGAATTTTCACCACTTCAAGCGTCAATGTTTACGATCTGGAGTCATGTTCATCTCGAAGGCCACCTCGAGCTATCTTACCAACGGATCTGTTGACTTGCCAGGTACCACACCATGGAACACTGTATTGGACAGTTTGAGATGCTTATCTGTTAACCCCATACGATGGAAGGTCTCGTCGTACAGGATGATGATGCTGCTCCGTCCGTCCATAAGCACCTTGGTGAACTTATAACCTCCCACCTGAGGTGCCACCACCAGGGCTAGCTGACCCGGATTGTCAACCCAGGGAGGATGATCCTCTCTACTCCACACAATGGGCTGCTCGACCAGGCGAGGTAATGAGGCACGGCCGGTTCGACAACGTTATTTGCCGCTTGAAGCTTCCGGTCTCGCTTGTCTAAGCTGGTGGTGAAGACGATGGTCTTGCCCACCATTCAACTGCTTTGGGTTGCTCACGATAACCCGATCTGCTGCTGCTGATTGTAACCACCACGGTTATTCTCGATTGTTCGATTGTTATGTCCGCCGAATTACCATTAAACCACGGACGAATTTCCTCCACCGTAACCGGGCGGACCACTGAACCGCCGCCGGAACCTTGATCATACCGGAAAGCATTAGAACTTTTGAACTCCTGCATAATGTAACAATCCTTCCAGAGGTGATTTGCTGGCGCCTCGTTCGTCCCATGCTTCGGACAGGGTTGATTCAACCGATAGTTCAAGCGGTCCGGATTGGGATTAGGCGCTCCACCTTGATTCGGCTATTTACCCTTGCGCCGATGGCCCTTGTCCTGCGCGTTGGTGTTGGCTACGAAGTCCATGTTGCCGTTCGCTTTACGCTTACTTCCACCATTACCTGCCGAGTGATGCTGCTGGCTTTTGGAGTTGTTGTTCTTCTTTCCCTTCCCTGTCTCATCATCATCATCAGACTCGGGATCCTTGGTACTATCAGAATCAGCATACTTCACTAAAACGCCCATGAGAGTGCCCATGTCATTGCAAAACCGCTTCATGCGTCCCAGCTTCAACTTTAAAGGTTTAAACCGCGGTTGCCCTCTAGGGTCAAAATCGTAGAATCAGCGTTGATCCGGTGCGAAGAATGTAAGACTTCAAACGCGGGCGCACCCAATGGGTTGTTGACTCCTTCACCACGGACACAAGCCGCCAAGTCCACCATGGACATGGGCTGCTTACAGGTATCTTTGAAATGCAGAATGAACCGGGTCCATAGCGGGCCCATGAACTGATGGAATTGGGTGGCAAGCCTTTCAACCAGAAATGCACGGGCGTGCCCTCGAGCATCATGGTGAAGTACTTTTACAGCGGCTTCATCCACATCAAGCATCTCCATGGCCATCTCATAACTCTCTATCCATGCTTACGGAGCGGATCGGCGGTGTAATTTGGCACCTTGCGCGCCCCTTGAAATCCTTGGGCAAGCGTACATTGCGTAAAGCGGGGGCGAGGCAAGGCACCTCCAAAGAGCTAGAGGTAACTCCGAGGCTCAAAAGATGGTCGGACGAACGGCGTAAGCTGATAATCGATCTTTGTCTTTGCTAACTCGGCCTCCCTACGTGCCCGGGCCCGGTCCACCACCTCCTGAGCGTTGTCGAAACCACCCGCCGGGTTGTTGCCACGGGGCGCACCGCGCCGTGCATTACTTGACACGGCCGGTTCATCCACGCGCCTGCTATAGCTCCGGCTTGGGCGGGGGGTAGAGTGGATCCGATCGCGGCTGTACGAATACGCTTCCTGTTGGACCAGAGCTGTCCTAAGGAGCTCCTTGACCCGGCGTCTCTCGCATGTGGTGAATCGCCTTCAATTGAAGCGCCTGCAACCGTCGCCGCAGCTGCAACAAGGTTATCCATCGGGTTGGAGTAGTGACACGGAGGTGTTTGCACAGCTGAGGTGTGCGGTATGATGGCGAGGTAGATCTATTACGCGGGGCTAAAGCTGGCGCGCCCGTCGAGTGCTTCCGCCCGGTTTACCACCTGCGGATTACTGGTCCCTGCTCCTGGGATGTTGAAGAGATCTCTTCCCTCGAAAACTGAAGGCAAACGGGATCTGTATTTCCTCTTCATGACTTCATGCGACGCGTTCTGATCCAGCATGAGCCTATAAGCTTGCGCATCCAAAGCGGCCCGCTCTGCCGCCATCCTGGCATCTGCAGCTGCCAGATCCGCTTTAGCTTGAGTGATTTGTTCCTTCACCTTTGCAATCTCCGCATTATGAATGTCCTGGTCCGCCGGGTTAGCCTCTGCCATGAGCACAGCCAACGCATCGAATAGTTCTGATAAAACTTGAGCCGGCGGGCGCACAGGGCCTCCAGCCCCGGCTGCCATCGCCGCTGTTGAACCGGCGACCATTGTCGCAGCGGTCGAAGAGTGAAGCATCGCTTGTGTACCGGCCATGAATATTCCAACCCGGTTGGGCAGATCAAAGGGTCCGGAATACTGTCACCGTCGGAACAGCCCCCAATCTGGCCATCTTGCGGTACCGATCTGAGAGACTCAGTTTCTCCGGTCGACGACTCGTCATCAGAGTAGACGACAGTTTCGCCACCAGATGCTGATCCGTCCTCATAATTTCCTCCGTGGATGACTCCCACGAAAGCATGTTTGACCGCCGGTTTAGCCTGGGCAGGTTTCGCACGCTGAGCCGTCTCGACGAGGTCGGTGCAAATGTCCGGCTCAGGCCCTGGCTCACCGATCTTGCCGATGAAAACGTGTATGCCACCAAAGGGGACCCGGTATCCGTACTCAATCGAGCCGGCCTCGGGGCCCAAACCGCATCGTTGATGTAGAGCTTGCCGCATGACGACTCTTGGTCATCCGGCCCTGGCGTAGCCTTCGAGTCCTTCGAGCTTGCCCTCCAAGATCATCAAACCATCATGCGATAGCCCCACGGTGGGCACCAACTGTCGTGGTTTTGTCACGGCAGATGTCCTCATGAAAGGACTTAGTCGCAGAGCCATCGCTACGGGTTAACTTGGACGGGTTAAAGCGGATGCAAAGACACGAGAGTTATACTAGTTCGGCCCCTTCGATGAAGGTAAAAGCCTACGTCTAGTTTGTGATGGGATTGATGTGGTCTCGATGACTAGGGAGCAAATAGCTTTGCCTAGGCCTCGAGTTGTTGTTGTCGGTCCCTTGAACCGCCCCGGGTCGTCCCCTTATATACACGGGTGACGCCCGTCGGCCCAGAGAGTCCCAACCTCCGGTTCATATTTGTATCCGGGTTGGTCTCTCTCTCTATTCCTAACTTACAATACAAGTTTACACATCAGGCCGGTTTACGGCTACAGGTTCTGAACCGACTACAGGCCTTGGGCCCTTACACTCATGCCTCTTGGGCTTTTACACCATTGAACTACTGATGAAGTTAACCCGGCCCAGATAGGCCGGTTTACGCCCAGTAGTAACATCCCCAACAGTTTTCCTAAATCTTAAAAGCTTCATCCACACGAAACTCAACAAGAACTCGTGAGATAACTTAGTATAAACCAATGCAAAAACCTTATTATGATATACTGTACTAAATCACTAAAATTATTATTCAACATTGCATACTAAATTCCTCTGCATATTTAATACTCCTATCCTCCAATAGAATCATTAAACAAGCAAACATATGCAAACAATGCAAACATAATAACAGTCTACCAAAACAGTACAGTCTGTAAAGAATGCAAGAGTATCAATACTTCTTTAACTCCAAAAATTATGAAAACTTACCAAACTGTAGAAAATTTATCAGAGCTTATTGTGCAAAAAAAATTAATATTCTGACTTTTCCGGGAAATTTTGCAATAGCGACAAACTTTCTGTTTTGAAACAGCAACTCATATACTTGCAAAATAAGCATGTGGAAAGCTATCCTTGACACTTTTATTGAAATAAAAGATGGAAAACATTATTCTAAAATAACAGAAAGCAAATACAAACAAAATAAAATGATGCTCAAAGAAAAACTCATATCATGTGATGAATAAAAATATTGCCTCAAGTAAGGTTACCGATAATGTTGGAGACGAAAGAGGGGATGCCTTCCGAGGCATCCCCAAGCTTAGTTGCTTGGATCTTCCTTGGATATTAACTTGTGGTGCCTTGGGCATCCCCAAGCTTAGGGTGTTTGAGGGAGTCCTGGACTAAGGGGTCCTCGGGCGTCCGGCCTGTTGGACATGGGCCGGACTGATGGGCTATGAAGATACAAGACCGAAGACTCTCTCCCGTGTCCGGATAGGACTCTCCTTGGCGTGGAAGGCAAGCTTGGCGACCAAATATGAAGATTCATTTCTCTGTAACCGACTTTGTACAACCCTAGTCCCCTCCGGTGTCTATATAAACCGGAGGACTTAGTCCAGAAACGGATACAGTCATACAGGCTAGACTTCTAGGGTTTTAGACATTATGGTCTCATGGTAGATCAAATCTTGTAATACTCATATTCATCAAGATCAATCAAGCAGGAAGTAGGGTATTACCTCCATAGAGAGGGCTGAGGGAGTCCTGGATTAGGGGGTCCTCGGACTTCCGGACTATATACTTTGGCCGGACTGTTGGACTTTGAAGATACAAGATTGAAGACTTCGTCCCGTGTCCGGATGGGACTCTCCTTTGCGTGGAAGGAAAGCTTGGCAATTCAGATATGTAGATCTCCTCCCTTGTAACCAACTCTGTGTAACCCTAGCCCCCTCCGGTGTCTATATAAACCGGAGGGTTTAGTCCATAGGACAACAACAATGATAATCATAGGCTAGCTTCTAGGGTTTAGCCTCTACGATCTCATGGTAGATCAACTCTTGTAATACTCATATCATCAAGATCAATCAAGCAGGAAGTAGGGTATTACATCCATCGAGAGGGCCCGAACCTGGGTAAACATTGTCTCCCCCGCCTCCTGTTACCATCCGCCTTAGACGCACAGTTTGGGACCCCCTACCAGAGATCCGCCGGTTTTGACACCGACATTGGTGCTTTCATTGAGAGTTCCACTGTGCCCTCACCGCAAGGCTTGATGGCTCCTTTGATCATCAGCAATGATGTGATCCAGGGTGAGCTTTTTCCCCCGGACAGATCTTCTTATTCGGCGGCTTCGCACTGCGGGCCAACTCGCTTGGCCATCTGGAGAAGATCGAAAGCTACGCCCCTGGTCTTCAGGTCAGGTTTGGAAGCTTAAACTATACTTCTGACATCCGCGGAGACTTGATCTTTGACGGATTCGAGCCCATGTCAGGTGCGCTGCACAGTCACGACGAGCATGATTTAGCTCTGCCGTCCGTCGGTGTTCAGGAGATCACACCTATGGATACTCCGGCCCTCAATCCGGAGCCGATTGCGCCGTCCGAGGACGGGCGGATGGACCCCGCCTCGGAGACCGCACACTCAGTGGTGATAGAGTCGAATACTGACTTCACCTCCTATGAGACATGTGTCGCCAGACTCTTGGATTTGTCCCCGGCCACGGGCTCCGAACCGCCTGCGTCAGTGCCTATCGAATCTGATTGGGCACCAATCATTGAGTTTTCCTCCACGGATATCTTTTGGGCGATGTACTAAATTCATTAAGGTCTCACTCCATGTCAGGAGGCCCTTGGCCGAACTGTGTCCGGCTTGAGTGGGAAGCGGACGACGAAGAAATTCATTCCCCACCCACCACCCACTTAATAGCCACTGTCGACGATTTAACCGCATGCTTGATTTTGACTCCGAAGACATCGATGGTATGGACGACGATGCAGGAGAGGAACAGGAACCACCGCCCACAGGGCGCTGGACAACCACTTCATCACACGATATATACATGGTGGATACACCCAAAGAAAACAATGACGAGGAACGGAAGGATGCAGCAAAGGATAAGCCCCTCGAGAAGCAACCAAAGCGACGACGTAGGCGCCGCTCTAAATCCTGCCTCGGCATAAACATCGATAACAACGCAAGAAAGAATAATACCCCGGTCGACTCTAGAGGAAACGACGACCACATGGACCCAGCGATAGAGCAGGACGAGCCAGCGGACGGCGAACATAGTACGGAGCCGTTGTCCGATCACGGCGACGCCGAGGATAAAGCTAATCAACCTGTCTCCGGAGAGGAGAACAGTCCGACGATGATGCACACATCATCACGGAAAACACTTGGAGCAAGAGAACCTCCATAGAAGGCTTATTGCCACGGCGAGGAGTCTAAAGAAGCAGAAGCAAAGGCTCAAGGCCGCGCAAAAGACACTCAACAGTAGATGGAACAAAGTGCTCGACAATGAAGAAAAGCACAGTGGCAGTCGCCACACAAAGAGGTATCCAAAGCGCAAGCTGCTGCCTGAATTCGATGACGAGGCTTTTGAGCCTATACAGCTGAAAAACAAAACGGCCGATCAGTCGGATCGACCACCCCGTGGCCGCGCTAGGGCGGCTAACGATGTCGCACATAAGTTAGCACACGATTTACGTGAAGACTTGCACCAAAAAACTGGTATGACCAGGTCCATCTATGGATCTAGGAAGCGCACTCCGGCATAGAAGCAAAACCGAGCACTACAACCGCCAGAATGCCATGACACATCCAAATACAGGGGTGCCGCGCACCTCCTATGTTTCACCGATGAGGTGCTGGATCACGAAATTCCAGAGGGATTCAAACCCGTGAACATAGAGGCGTACGACGGAATGACAGACCCTGGGGTCTGGATTGAGGACTTTATCCTTCATATTCATATGGCTCGCGGAGATGATCTCCACGCCATCAAATACTTTCCCCTCAAGTTGAAAGGACCAGCCAGGCACTGGCTGAGGAGCCTCCCCGAAAACTCAATTGGAAGTTAGGAAGAGCTTGAGGATGCTTTTAGG
This sequence comes from Aegilops bicornis, assembly GCA_021605145.1. Lineage (NCBI taxonomy): Eukaryota > Viridiplantae > Streptophyta > Magnoliopsida > Poales > Poaceae > Aegilops > Aegilops bicornis. The sequence goes on along the minus strand of CM038670.1, from coordinate 312,172,614 downwards.
GCTAATTTTCAAGGGACCCATGTACGACCTCCGGATGCAGACGATTTAAGTCATATAATTCAACAGCCCAGAGAGTCAGCCCGAAAGCTTTGGAACAGATTCCTCACTAAGAAGAATCAGATTGTCGATTGCCGGACGCTTGAAGCCTTAGCGGCTTTCAAACACAGTGTCCGGGACGAATGGCTCGCCAGACACCTCGGCCAAGAAAAACCAAGGACAATGGCAGCCCTAACAAGTCTTATGACCTGCTTTTGCACGGGCGAAGCTAGTTGGCTGGCCCGTAGTGGCACCAGCGACCCAGGCACATCCGAAGTCAGGGATGGAAATGGAAAACCACGACGCAATAAAATCAAGCATCGAAACAATGAAGACAGCCCAGACAACACGGCGGTAAATGCCGGATTCAGGGGCTCTCGACCCGGTCAACGGAAGAAGCCATTCAAAGGTAGCAGAGATGGACCATCCAGCCTAAACAAGATTCTAGACAGATTATGTCAGATTCATCGCACCTCCGACAAACCTGCAAATCACACCAACAGAGAATGCTAGGTTTTTAAGCAGGCCGGTAATCTAAACGCCGAACACAAGGGGAGGGAGACACCAAGTGAAGACGAGGATGAGCCTCGCAAGCAAAACACTGGGGGACAAAAAAAAATTCCCACCAGAGGTCAAAACAGTGAACATGATTCACATAACAAAGAGGAGGAGCAAACGCGCACTCCAAGACGAATGCGCCGTGAAGCCGGTCACCCCCAAGTTCAACCCTTGGTCGGCCTGCCCGATCACTTTCGATCGTAGGGATCACCCGACTAGTATCCGGCACGGAGGATCGGCTGCCTTGGTGCTAGACCCAATAATTGACGGATACCATCTCACCCGAGTCCTTATGGACGGTGGCAGTAGTCTTAATCTGATATATCAGGACACAGTCTGCAAAATGGGGATAGACCCGACAAGAATCAGCCAAAGCAATACTACCTTTTAAGGAGTAATACCAGGCCCAGAGGCCCGCCGCACGGGCTCTATAGTACTAGAGGTTGTATTCGGTTCTCCCGACAACTTCCGAAGTGAAAAGTTAAACCTTCGACACTCTCCATTCCGAAGCGGCTGTCAAGCACCACTCGGAAGAACGGCATTCACTAGTTTTAACGCAGTGTCGCACTACGCTCATCTTAAGCTTAAGATGTCCGGTCCACGTGGCATCATCATAGTTACTGGAAACACACAGCATTCCTTACGTGCGGAAGGATGTGTGGCGGCTTTAGCAGCCAAACACTGAACGGCCTCTCCAACCAGAATAAATGATCGGTTGTTAAGATCGCGGACACGGCTAGACGAGTTCGGCGCACCACTGGCTGTAACAGCTTAGATAAACCTGAGACTGGGTCGATGGATATACCCCCATAGGTGGTGCTAGGGGCTTCCCGCATGTAAAAAAAATACAGATCGGCTTGACCTTATTTAGATTGATCTTAATGGTTTATTAATAATAACCAATTTTTCGCACGAAGACTTTCACCTAAGTTTTTCTCTTTTACAAATGATAATCGTGCTACACCCTTCCAGGATACAGCACAACAAAGACACATCTTGTGCAGGCGTGCGGCGGGGCCCGCTCAAAGGTTTCTTTTTAGATTAAGACCCTGTGTAAACCTTTTTCATTGTCTCTTGTTGCTTCACACCCTCCGGATACTCAAAATAACCAAGAGGGATGCTGTCGTTATTGGCATTTCGTCACGTCAGACTAATGCACATACCTGGAAATTCAGGGCTTATTATTGAGGGCGTTACACAGCCCAATATGCGTTGTAAAGACCGAATACCTTAGGGAGTGTTCAGCGTCGCGAGTTTGGCCTTATATGCATCAGCTCCGAATCATGTCTTTCGTCAATAGTTGGGTTTGCCCGGCTCCCGTGTTTTGCTACCTTACGTTCCGCTCTATCGGCTAAGGTGGCACCGGGAGAACTCTGCGACTGTGCCTGGTTCATCCGGGCGAGCACCTCAAGAGAGAAAGCCAAAACTGACTGTCATGATAAAGCGAGAGACTGGTCAACCACTCGATGACTCAGCGGAATCTTCGCGATTCCTCTTCATTAACAAAGGGCCGGTTTCCCGGTCATGTATGTACGCGCCCCGTATTCAGATGAGGCGGACGTACCAGGGGCTATATAGTAGCCCCACCGTTAAACTCCTATGGCTAAGTGAAAGTGTTAAAGCTATATAGTCCGATTGCCTTGTTTGCCACGCCATCACCTCCTTAATGGACCAAGACGTTGGATCAAGTGTAAACACCCCCGCATTATATGCATGGGGGCTAAAGCCGACGACTTCAAACTTTCAGGTTATATACATACATAAACGGCCGCATAGGAGGCATCATAATACTTTCAGGCAAAAGTATAAACACAACCTTTACAATCCAAAAAGCATTGTTCTTACTATTGGGATACATGATACTCTTCGAGCACTGAGCCTCTATTAAACGAGCGCCTTCTAGGACTTCTTAAAAATAGTGCTCGGCCGAGACCTGGCCTACGGCCGGACCCCGGGTTCCAACGGTGGCCTCCATCTCTGCCCAGTATGTCTTAACACGGGTGAGAGCCATCCGCACACCCTCTATGCACGCTGACCTCTTTATAGCGTCGATATGCGGCACAACACCAAGGAATCGTTGCACTAAACCAAAATAACTATTCGGCCATGGTCCTTCCGGCCAAAGATGATCCACAACATACCTCATGGCAAGCCCGGACAACCTATGGAGCTCAGCCTACTCGACCATTTGCTCATTTAATAGCAGCAGATGCGTTGGAGCACTGAACTGTGACCAAAACAACTTTTCCAGCTCGTGATCTTTTTGATCTTTGAAAAACTCAGTCGCATCAACAGCACTCGTTGCCAAGTCCAAGTACACGTCTGTAGCACTCCATAACTGATCCAGAGGGGCATACTTCGGGTCTTCGAACTTCGTCCGCAAGAAAAAGGGCTTCCTAGCCATGATATCTCCGGCTTGACAAAGCTCCTCCTTCGTCGCTCTGATTTTAGAGCGGGTTTCCTTGGCTGCTACCATGGCTTTCTTCAGGTCCGTCGCTTTCGCTTGGCTTTCCTTTTCAAGAAGCTCATAACGATCGGCGGCATCCTTCAACTCAACAGCCATCTTTGCTATTTTATCTGCGCTCTGGCGATGCGCAGCCTGTTCGGCTCTTAACTCTTCGACCGCCTTTAGGGCGGCCGCATCACTTCTCCTGGCTTGTTCCTTGGCTCGTGCAAGTTCCGCCCGAAGTGTCTCCACGGTGGCAGCTCCATCTGCAGTCACAGCATATTATAGATACTAGCATCATGCTCCTCTTAATATATGCTGACCACCGGAGAATACATACCCTGTGCCTCGCTAAGCCGCTTGTTTACAAGCACGATGTCGGCATCTGCCACATCAAGTTGCCGCCTCAGTTCGGCAAATTCACCAGTCCGGCCAGCCACCGGACCCTCAGCCGCCTGCACATGAAAGCAGCATGATCATTACATGGGACTATGATCCTTTGTTTGCCGCCTTCGGACAGCAACCAGAGTCTCAGGGGCTACTATCTGCATAGGGCACACCTAGCGTGTCTGGTACCTGTCAGCGTTCTGGGAACGGGGGTCCCCAAACATGCCTGCCTGCAGCCCATGGCGTGGCTACACTGCGGGCCGTAGGGCCCGTCTTCATGAACAAGGCTTCCAAGACCTTCGCGAGGGTCCAAGCCTCGCGAGGCGGACGATGCAAGACTTCCTCTGGAGTAGCCTAGCCAGGCATGCTCAGGAGGAGCGGAGATATCAAGGCGGGGCAAACCTCACGAGGGACTCGTGACATGAGCCATGACGAACAGTGCCAGGCGGGCGCCAGGCAGGTGCAGCGTCCCATTTCCTCTTTGGTGCTAAGGAGGCATGCGCAGCTGAAGAGTACCGAGGCATCAGGAAAAGGTTGCCATATTGGTGCAACAAGACCAAGAACAGGAGGACGGCAAGGCGGAGGTCATTATGGAGCCCAAGACGGCGTCATCCCAGTGCTTTTCGCAAGCGAAGACCGCTTTTGTCAGGATAGCTTGTACTAGCTGCCCCCCTTCAAATTTTCCCGCCGTTGTTGGCTCCCTTCCCGCTCAACATTTGGAAGAGGACCAGGGCCTATATAAGTAGAGCTAGCCACCACAGTAGAGGCATCTCATCTTAGCTTGATCTGATCGAGAGCCTAGCCACAAGAACACCTCAACCTGAGGAGGTCGTTCTTCTCTTGTATTGTTCATCATCAGCCCAAGAGGCAATCCATCCACCACCACACTGGAGTAGGGTATTACACCACAACGGTGGCCCGAACCAGTATAAACCTTGTGTCTCCTTCTGTGTCGTGAGTTCGGCGAGTTCGTCCGCAAGATCTTAGCGAGCTTGAGCATAGATCGGTAGGAGGGAAAGACTTCGCACCCCAGTGTTCGAACCTTAAGGGTTTGCCAGAACCCCACATGCGACATTTGGCGCGCCAGGTAGGGGGTGCACCGGAGCTTCCTTCCGCCAATCTGCACCACGCTCCGCCGTACCTCGCTCCCATGGAAGGAGCGCCGCCATCCGCCTCTGTGAATAACGCCGGCAGCGGGAAGTCCGGGTACCGAGCCCTGGCTCCGGCCCTGCAGCGAGTGCAGTGGCCGACCAAGTTCAAGCCAGAGATGCCGCCGCGTTACGACGGTGCGGCAGATCCGGTGCCATTCCTGCTGGCATACGAGAAGGCCGTCCTTGAAGCCGGAGGCGACGACAAGATCATGACCAACTAGTTCCCCATGGCCCTCGCCCGCGAGCCGCGCGTCTGGCTGTTCAACCTCCCAGGATCCGCCGTGGTATCCTGGGAGGAACTCTGCAACCTCTTCGCCGCACGCTACGTGGTGCCGGTGCACCACGCGGTCGCGGCGCTGCTGGGCGGCTCCCAAGCGCCGCCTTCAGATCGCCACGTCAAGCCTTTCCTCCTTCAGATTGGAGCAGCCTCCAAGCGCCCGGGGGCTCCGCCGGGTTGGGCTTCGTCGGAGGCCGACCTCACCTTCAACTTGGAAGACCACCCTAGCTCCACCGCCAATTCTGATGTACTCCCGATGCTCTGTACAGCTACCATCTGCAACTTGGCCGTCACTAAGACACTCATTGATGGCGGTGCCGGCCTCAACTTGCTCTCCGTGGAAGCCTTCAGTCTCCTCCATGTGCCGCCCGAGAGGCTCAACCTCAACAAGCCTTTTTTGGGAGTAGGCGGTGGAGCTGCCCACTCTCTGGGGCAGATCTTCCTTCCTGTCACCTTTGGCACGCGCGACAACTACCGCACTGAGCTGGTGGACTTCGACATCGCCCGCATCAGTCTCCCGTACAATGCCATACTCGGGTACCCAGCTCTTGCTCAGTTCATGGCGGCGACTCACCCGGCCTACAACCTCATGAAGATGCCAGGGAGCAAGGGCGTCCTCACCATCAAGGGGGACACTAAGGAGGCAGTGACGGCACTCAGGCTCGCCTTCAAGGCCGTGGCATCGGCACAGCCAGCCGGCGCCAGTACGCCCGGGGCCAAGGAGACCGCGCCTGCCAAGAAGAAGCAGTTGTTCACTCAAGACAAGGCGGAAACCAAGAAGGTGCCGGTTGACGAGGACGGTTCTTCAGGAGCCACCTTTACCATAGGAACCAGCCTTGACCCGGGACAAGAACAAGCTTTGGTGAGGTTTTTGCGTGCGAACAAGGAGATATTCGCATGGGAGCCCAATCAGCTGGTAGGGGTCCCGAGAGAGGTGATCCAGCATCATCTAAGGGTGTGCCCCAACATGCGCCCCGTGAAGCAGCGGGCGCGGTGCCAGTCCGCCAAGAAGCAGGCCTTCATCGTCCAAGAGACACGCAGGCTAGAGGCGGTTGGCACCATTCGAGAAGTACGATACCCTGACTGGCTGGCGAACCCCATCATGGTACCGAAGAAAGGTGGGAAGGAACGGATGTGCGTCGACTTCACCAACCTCAACAAAGCTTGCCCCCAAGATACGTTCCCCCTTCCGCACATCGATCAAATCATCGACTCCATCGCCAAGTGCGATTTGCTATGCTTCCTGGATGCGTTCTCTGGGTACCATCCGATCAAGATGGCCTTGGAGGATGTAGAGAAGACGACCTTCTTGACGCCGTGTGGGGTGTACTGCTACACCTGCATGCCTTTCGGCCTCGGCAACGCGGGCGCAACCTTTCAGCGGCTGATGCACATCGCCTTGGGGCGACAGCCCGGGAGGAACACAGAGGCCTACGTCGATGACATAGTGGTCAAATCTCGCGAGGCGAGGACATTGATTCAAGACCTGGAGGAGACCTTTGAAAGCTTGCACCGGGTGAACCTGAGGCTTAACCCGGAGACGTGCGTGTTCGGCGTCCCCTCCGGCAAGCTACTAGGGTTCCTTGTATCGCACAGAGAAATCGAGGCGAACCCGGAGAAGATTAAGGCCATCGAAGACATGAGCCCACCATAGATCCTCAAGGAGATGCAGAAGCTAGCAGGGCGGGTGACCGCGTTAGGGCGTTTCATCTCCAAGCTAGGCGAGCATGCATTACCCTTCTTTAAGCTCATGAAGAAGAAGGGCCCCTTCGAGTGGACCCCGGAGGCCGACCGGGCCTTCCAAGAACTCAAGAAATACCTTACCAGCCCCCCGGTGATGGTGGCGCCGCGGCCTCTCGAGCCTCTGGTGCTCTACCTTGCCGCCACCCCGTACTCCGCCAGCGCGGCGCTGGTGGCGGTCCGGGAGGAGCACCAAGACAAGGGAGTCCTGCGCCAAGCCGGAGTTGATGCAGTGTAGGGCCAAGGAGACGCACCAGAACCATCAGCGGCGGAAGATCAAGCCCGGCAGGGCAACATTGCAAAAGCTCCTGAGGACGGCCAAGTCTCAGGAAGTCCACCGCCTCAAGATACGCCACAATCTCCGCAAGACTCGAGCCTCAGCAGTATGTCAACCCTCATCGAGCACCCGGTGAACTTCATCAGCACCGTACTGCGGGACGCAAGGGCACACTACCCCATGCCACAAAAGCTCCTGCTCGCATTGTTGGTGGCCTCACGCAAGCTGCGACACTACTTCCAGGCCACCCCATCAAGGTCGTCTCATCTTACCCGTTGGAGAGGGTACTCAGAAGCCCGAACTCGGCCGGAAGGGTCGCTGAATGGAACATCGAGCTGCAAGCATTCCAGCTGGAGTTCAGCATCACCAGGGTCATCAAGGGAGCCGCGCTCACCAATTTTGTGGCAGAATGGACCGATGCCCCGGCTCTTGAGGAAGGAGAGGTCCGGTCCACCTCCCCAGGAAGTGAGGCACCAGACGGTTGGGTCATGTATTTCGATGGTGCCTTCGCGCACCAGGGCGCGGGGGCTGGTTCAGTGCTCGTCTCGCCCACTCAGGACAAGCTTTACTACACTGTGCAACTCTGCTTCCAGCACGGCGAGAAAGTCTTGAACAATATCGCAGAATAAGAAGGCCTCATAGCTGGCTTAAAGGCCGCGGCGGCTTTAGGAGTGAGGCGCCTTACCGTCAAGGGCGACTCGCAGCTCCTCTTCAACTTATCCAACAAAGTGTATGAGCCGAAGGACGAGCACATGGAGGCCTACCTTGCGGAGGTGCGCAAGATGGAAAAGCAGTTCTCGGGCCTGGAGCTGCAGCACGTGCCCCGGGGCACCAACAAGGAAGCCGACGACATCGCAAAGAGAGCCTCCAAGCGGCAGCCACAAGAGCCCGGCGTTTTCGAAGAGCGGCTCTTCAAGCCATCGGCCGCACCACCTCTGTCAAGCACGGATCAGCCTCGGGAGGAGCTCCCACAGCCACCAGCCACGAGAGCCCCAGCCTGCGGTCCAACCTCAGGAGCTCGGCTACTCCTGGCGCTCGAGCCCCAGGAGGAGTGCTGGACCAAGGAATTCAAGGAGTACCTGATGCACGGGACGTTGTCGGAGAAGGAAGAAGACGTGGAGCGTGTTGCCCGACAGGCCACGGCATATTGCATTCAAGACGGCGAGTTGTACAGGAAACGGCCGAACGAGGTCATGCTGCGCTGCATCTCTAGCGATCTAGGAAGGGAGCTGCTGATTGACATACACGGCGGGGACTGCGGAGATCACTCATCGTCACGGACCCTCGTCGGCAAGGTGTTCCGCAGTGGATTTTATTGGCCCGCAGCGCTCAACGATGCAGCCGAGCTGGTGAAGTCTTGTGAAGCTTGCCAATTCCATGCCAAGCAGATCCATCAGCCTACTCAGGGCCTCCAAACCATTCCGCTCACGTGGCCATTCGCGGTCTGGGGGCTGGACATCTTGGGCCCGTTCCCACGAGCGCCAGGGGGCCACCACTACCTCTACGTCGCCATCGACAAGTTCACCAAGTGGGCGGAAGTGGAAGCCGTCCGTACTATTCCGGACGGCTCTGCTATCAAGTTCATCAAGGGCCTCGTGACCGCATCATCACAGATAATAGCTTGCAATTTACTAGTAACCTCTTCAAAACCTATTGTGCTAACCATGGAACGCAGATTTGCTACGCTTCGGTGGCTCACCCCAGGAGCAATTGTCAAGCCGAACGCGCCAACGCTGAGGTCCTGAGGGGCCTCAAGACCAGGACCTTCAAGAAGAAGTCGGAGGCCTGCGGCGGTGGCATGGCGAACTCCGATCCGTCTTTGTGGTCCATTCGTACCACGGCCACCAAGCCAACGGGCGAGACTCCATTCTTCCTCGCCTATGGAGCTGAAGCAGTCCTCCCTCACGAGGTCAGGCATCGCTCCGCGCGGGTTCTGGCGTTCGACAAAGCGCAGCAGGACGCCACGCGGGGGATGGATCTCGTGCTGGGGAGAGGAGCGTCGTCGCGAAGCCACTTTGAGGGCGGCAAGGTACCAACAAGCTCTGCGGCGGTACCATTGCCGCAACATCCGCTCCAGAACGCTCGAGGTAGGCGACCTGCCCCGAGGCGGAGTCCTCTCGGGGAAGGGTTGCACAAGCTTTCACCCATGTGGGAGGGCCCGTTCAGGGTCGTTCATGTCTCCAGGCCAGGTGCAGCGCGCTTGGAGACGCAGGATGGCACACTAGTCCAAAATGTGTGGAACATCCATTACCTCCTGAAGTTTTATCCATGAACAAGGCCCAGAGCCTGAGAAGCAAGGCCCAGAGCCTGAGAATCAAGGCCCAGAGCCTGAGAAGCAAGGCCTAGAGCCTGAGAAGAAAGGCCCAGAGCCTGTGAAGAAGGCCCGGTGCCTGTGAAGAATCGCCGCCCGTGACACTCTCACGTAATAATGAGTTGGGGTTGTACACGCCCCAGAGTCTCAGGAGCGCCGGCCTCAGGCCCTGGGGCTCCCTCCCACACCTAGTGGACAACACTTAGCTCTGCTCTTGTGAGAAGACTTGAAGACTAGATTAGGTGCCGAACGCGGCTTTTCATTTGCTTTCCGAAGTTGGCTCGTTTTTCCTTAATCAGAGTTGCTCTTGGCGTTCGTTGCTGATTTGGTTCCCCGGCCTTTCACCTCTGTTTTTTATTTTCGGCTCCGTTTTGCTCTCTCTCGCACGTCTCGTGAGGGGGCTAGGCAGGTGCCCTCGCGAGCATTTCTCTTCTCATTGCCTTTTCGCGAGCCACCCTCGTTCGAGCCTGGAAGCTGGCACACATCTCCTAAAATCCGTGCCCCACGGGTACCGCGATACGAAGCGCCCAGTCAAGGCTCGGGTGGATGGCAAGTCTTTGGTACACCCCCTAACGAATTTTTTGCAGTTTTCGAGCAACGCGGACACTACGCGAGGGAAAGGATTTCCTAACACATGCCAGGCTAAGTTATCTCCGCACAAAATAAGCAACACGGCGTGGGAACAACTTGCACAACGCATTAACCAAAGAACCACAGTTCGATACACGCCCCTCTGGGCCAATACTGGATTTCATTTTCTGATGCAGGAAAGAAAGAAAAAGCTAAGCAAAAGTAACGTTGCAGCAGTCCACGGAGGCAAGCCCTTGACGACGCCCCAAGCCTAGCCGGACCCCACCTCGCGCTTCACGGAGGCACGACGGCGAGATGACCCGCTGCCTCCTTCGAAGCGGGCGCGGTGACGTGGCGGCTGATCGTAGCCACCACTGCTGGAGCTGTCACTGGATAAAGAGCCGCCATAGCTAGAGGAGACGCGGCCGCCGCTGAAGGCAGGCTCTCCCTCGTCCTCGTCATGACCGTCACCAAGGCTGAGCACCTCCTGGCCATCGTTCGCTTCGGGGCAGCACCCGGCGCGGCGACCATCCTCCCCAAACACCCTCACATAGAGGGTCGACTCACCGTTGTACCTGAAATGAAGGGTGCATCGCCTGCCCAGGCCACGTGCGCGGGCGAACGTCTGCCACCCACGGGCCAGGGCTATGTTGCTCGTGGCGGAAGTCTCGACCGCGACCCAAGATGCCCTGCTGCAGCAGCCGTCCGGGTGCAGCCAGAGCCCGCCCAGACCGAAGGCGGGCAGTTCGCCAGCGAAGAAGCGCGGAAGTTGGAGCCAGTTGCCGGCCGGGCTCTCCGACCAGATAATGAACTCCGGCGTCACCTCAGCAGAATGGAAGCATGGGCGGGGAGGTCGCGCCACCATCGCGCGCCTCCCCTCGTCGGCTGGACCACCATGGGTGGGACGGTCCCCGTCGTGTGCCACAGCGCCACCTTGACGGTGGGTCACGGCGGGTGTCGCGGCGTGCTTGCACGGACGGCCACGGCCGCGCTTGGGCGCCGGGGAGCCAGGACCCTCACGAGGAGCCTTCCCTTTCTCGGCGGCAGAGAACTTCTTTTGCGGCCCCATTGATGGCAAAGTCAGCAGTGGAGCGAGGAGGATGAAGCGAGCGAACGAGGAGAGGATGGGCAACGGGGTCTCCGCCCCCTCCCCATTTATAGCGAGAGAAGGCCAACCGGCGTCTCCCACGATCGCAGGTAATGATGGTTTTCCTTGCATGTCGCAAGGACTCGTCAAATCATGCAGTTGCTGAGGCGGCGTGGGGAAGCAGAGACGCCCACGTCCAATCAACCGCCACGCGTTGACCGAGGCCGCAGGCTTTTGGGGCCCGCGACGCTCTGAACTTGACCCTTGGCTTCTCCATATAGCCAAGACGGAGCGCACCTTGGGCTCGGGGGCTACTGTCGGCGTTCTGGGAACAGGGGTCCCCAGACTTGCCTGCCTGCAGCCCATGGCATGGCTACGCTGCGGGCCATACGGCCCATCTTCATCAACAAGGCATCCAAGACCTTCGCGAGGGTCCAAGCCTCGCGAGGTGGACGACGCAAGACTTCCTCTAGAGTAGCCTAGCCAGGCAGGCTCACGAGGAGCGGAGATATCAAGGCGGGGCAAACCTCACGAGGGACTCGTGACGTGAGCCATGACGAACGGTGCCAGGCAGGTACCAAGCGGGCGCCAGGCGGGTGCAGCGTCCCATTTCCTCTTTGGTGCTTAGGAGGCATGCGCAGAAGAAGAGTACCGAGGCATCAGGCAAAGGTTGCCATATTGGTGCAACAAGACAAAGACTAGGAGGACGGCAAGGCGGAGGTCATCGTGGAGCCCAAGATGGCGTCATCCCAGTGCTTTTCGCAGGCGAAGACCGCTTTTGTCCGGATAGCTTGTACTAGCTGTCCCCCTTCAAATTTGCCCGCCGTTGTTGGCTCCCTTCCCGCTCAACATTTGGGAAGAGGACCACGCCCTATATAAGTAAAGCTAGCCACCACAGTAGAGGCATCTCATCTTAGCTTGATCCAATCCGATCGAGAGCCTAGCCACAAGAACACCTCAACCTCAAGAGGCCGTTCTTCTCATGTATTCTTCATCATCAGCCCAAGAGGCAATCCATCCACCACCACATTGGAGTAGGGTATTAAACCACAACGGTGGCCCAAACCAGTATAAACCTTGTGTCTCCTTCTGTGTCGTGAGTTCGGTGAGTTCGTCCGCAAGATCTTAGCGATCTTGAGCGTAGATCGGTAGGAGGGAAAGACTTCATGCGCACCCCAGTGTTCGAACCTTAAGGGTTTGCCAGAACCCCACATCCGACAGTACCGTCAAAATATATATATTACTTTGCGTACCTCAAAGCCTTTTAGCAGGCTCATAAAAGCTTCATGCAACCCATTTTTGGTGGATGAAATCCTCTCAACCACCGCACTCATCAAAGTAAGATGCGCCTCTGAGATAGCCGCTTGCTCCAGAAGACCCATCAGTGCGTCCGGTCGAGCACCGGACAGTCCCGGACTCTTTCTGTTGCTCTCCCTAGGAGCCGAATACTCCGGACTTCGGGTGGCCGAAGGGTTACCTTCTGACCTTGGAGGATCAGGAGAAATCCTCCGTGACGACACCTCAGGGTCGTTCGCCTCATGAGGCGGGGAGACAGGGGGAGGCGTTTCTCTCTCCATCCTCTCCTAAGAAGATCCTCAAGACGAACTCTGTCGAGAAGGGCTACGATCCGAACTGCAAGACATACGACTCGGTTATTGTCCTCGGAGATGAAGCAGGATATATTTACCAAAAGTACTCTTGTTAACTTACAGCTCGGTGGAGGGCTGATCCCCTTGCGGGCACTATGCGGTAAGGATGCCCTCCGGGGCAGGACCCCCCGGCGAAGGTTTCTTCCCTCGTTTGGAAACCCTCGTTTCCAAATCTTCAGAGGCGAGCCTCTTCCTTCCTTGGGGAGAGGGAATTTTAGATTCTTCTCCCCGGTTGTCCTCCTTCACGGAGACACTACCCCGGTTCGGATGAGTAATGCGTGAGGCCCGCTTTCGGCTTCTTTATTCCTCCCTTTATCTTCCTCTGATGGCACCTGATAAGGTGCATGCTCAAGCATCCTGGCTAGTACAGGGATCGGTGAGCCTTCGGGAAGGGGGGCCGAACACCTAATCAGCTTCGCCTTTTTTATCCAGTTCTGGTCAAAGAGCGACCTTTCAGAATGATGTGGTGATAGATAAAAAGACAGCATGTTTGGCCGCAGAATTACTTACCTGGGTATCTGGACGATTGCAGTTTAGACCCGCATCCTCGGTGGTGTCCGGACACTTTATTCGTGATCCGAAGAACAATCCATACATCCCTTCGAGCGTCACGCCGAAGAATTGCTGAATAGTTCACGGTCCTTCCGGGTTGAACTCCCACATACGGAGAGGTCGACGTTGGAATGGAAGGACCGACGAACTAGCATGACTTGCATTACCTTGACAAGGCTGACATCTCTCTTGAGGAGATCTCAGATGCGACTCTGCAATGTCGACACATCATTAACCAGCCCCCAGTCCAGCCCCTTGTTGACCCATGACACCAGTTGTGGCGGGGGGCCCAAATGGAAGTCGGGGGCAGCTGCCCACTTAGTACTACGGGGAGCCGTGATGTAAAACCACTCCCGCTGCCATAGGTTGGACATCTCCGGGAAGGAACCCTTTGGCCATGGAGCATTGGCACCTTTGCTTATTATGGCACCTCCCATTCTGCGTGTCGCCCATCGATCATCTTCGGCTTCACATTAAAGGTCTTGAGCCATAAGCCGAAGCGTGGGGTGACGCGTATGAAGGCCTCACACACGATGATGAACGATGAGATGTGAAGGATGGAATCCGGAGCCAGGTCATGGAAATCGAGCCCGTAATAGAACATAAGCCCTCTAACAAAGGGATCAAGACTAAAGCCTAGCCCTCGGAGGAAGTGGGAAACAAATACGACACTCCTGCTGGGTTCGGGAGTGGGGATGACCTTCCCTTGAGCGGGCAGCCTGTGCGGGATTTTGGCGGTCAGATACCTGGCTTCTCTTAGCTTCTTGATGTCATCCTCCGTGACAGAGGGGGCCATCCACCGGCCCTGAAGGTTGGATCCGGGCATGGTTGAAGGTCCGAAGCGCTTAGCCTGTGCCTTGGGTGTTGGAATTCGAGGTAGGGGAAGGGAAGGATCGAGCGTGAGAAGAAAAGGACAGGCCTTGGCCCCTTTATAAAGAGGGTGAATATCAAGCGTCCTCCGCGTGGCCGTTTGGAACTTGCACAAATTCGAGGAGTCATACCAGCGGGCACGGTTGGGTTACCCACACCCGTATTGATGAGAATCCCGTGATAAGGGGAACACGATCTCTGCTTCGACAAGACGTGCCAATAAAACCGCCTCGCAACATGTGCAGTGGCAGGCTGGTTGAGAAAAACAGGTTCAAATAATGACCGGGCCATGGCGTGATGCAACACGTGCGATGTGACGATGGCAATGACGATAGTAATGTGATAGTAATGTGATGGTAGCGATAGTAATGTGATAGTAGTAGTAGTAGTAGTAGTAGTAGTAGTAGTAGTAGTAGGAGGAGGAGGAGGAGGAGGAGGAGGAGTAGTAGGAGTAGGAGGAGTAGGAGGAGTAGGAGTAGTAGGCAATGATAGTAGTAATGTAGCATGCTTGACGATAATGTAGCGATGATAGTAATGTGATAGTAATGCGATAGTAATAGTAGACGATAGTAGCAGCGATAATAGCAATGATAGTAGTAGCGATAGTAATGTGATAGTAGTAGTAGTAGTAGTGATGCGATAGCGATAGCGATGTGATAGCAGCAGCAATGACAATGACGGCAATAGCGATGATAGCGATGTGATAGCGATAGCGATGCGATAGCGATGTGATGGCAAGACGGTAATGACAACAATGGCAATGACAATGACAATGACGATAGTAGTAGTAGTAGTAGTAGTAGTAGTAGTAGTAGTAGTAGTAGTAGTAGTAGTAGTAGTAGTAGCTATTTTGTTTAGTTCATCTGACTATAGATGTGGTGGAACCGTACAAAGTACTTAAAATTAGCTAGTATATATAGTTGAACTAGCTATTTCAGTACGTGGTTGGCAACAATTGGGGAAAAGTTTGGTCGGTTCAGCTGTCGAGTTGAACTGCTTGTATAAATTAAGAACGACTGCTTAATCTATGAATGAAATCTATGCTTAAGTACGGAATTTTAGTTGCAAAAATTTGATAGTGCTAGTGATTTTTAGCTGCATATTTTGACAAATCGTAGTGTTACAAGGATTGACAAATCTTACCAAATTGTTTGTACGTGGTTGCACATGGGTCATTCCAAACAACCGTTTTCGTTGATGGGATACACAAATCCTGCGCTGCTCTCACTTTGCATACGGGTGTTTAATATGTTTGCGATCAAGAGCTCTAGAAATCCTGCTCGGCACATTTTCTCTTGGCTTCATGGGGAAGCTCTCGGTTTGCATACGGGTGTTCTAACTAAAACATTTGCGATGGGTGTTTTATATTTAAAAACTGAATTAAACTGCGGCTTGGGCGCCATTAAGGGAGAGGATGCGAGCAAGGCGGGCGGCCATGGAAGTCAAAGGGCTCGGTTCCCAGTGAGCCTGCGCAGCGTACAGCTAGCATGCTTCCCGGTGAGCCTGCGCATTTGAGGACAGCTTGCACGCCTCTCGGTTAGCCTGCGCATCGGACGGCGCTCGCACGCCTCTCGTTCAGTCAAGGTCAAGCAGCTGTCCGCACGACACCTCCTATAGCCATTAAAACCAAGACACGTGGCGTCATGTGAATGGTTAACAGAACACACATGGTTTGAATTATACAAACGTTTGAGATATTAAAGTGGCAGCTATTTTTTCGAAATGCCTTTGTTGGTTTTCATTATTCGAGTGCGCCTTCTCTCAAAATGGACACGAAAAATACCACAGCATGTCGGGTGCCATTCCATGATAGCATGCCAAGTTTCATGAATTTCAAACGAGTTTTGTATTTACTACAATTTAAAAATAAAGTATCTCAACATTTGGCCGGCAATCAATGGTGCCCTGGTGTTTGAAATTCATTCCCATTTCTTGCATGGGACCTAAGCATGCACCCAAGGACACATATTTGATATTTCAACCAATTTATATGCACTAGAGCATGTGCATGTAGTTCAACTTTGAATTCTGCATATAAATGCATTGAAAACTCAGTTAATGCATAAAAATGTCCAAACGAACACCAAAAAATCACAAAAATTGACACAACACTCCTGTTCTTCTATGTTGACACGAGAAAAAAATTTGAAAGCAATAAGACGCAATGGATATCGTTTCGTCCACAAAGGTGGGACGTTCCCTACCGAAACCATCATGCTTTTTGGGAGAAACTCTGGTTTGTGAGAAGCATATACCCAAACCTGCCCGAAATGGGACAAAAAATTTACCACGACATGTTGATGCCGCTCCATGATAGCATGCCAAGTTTCATGAATTTCAGACGAGTTTTGGATTTACTAGAATTTAGAAACCATGCCTCTCAATGTTTTGCCGACAATCAACGGTGCCTTGGTGTTTGAAATTCATTCCCATTTCTTGAATGGGACCTAAGCATGCACCAAAGGACACATATTTGATTTTTCAACCAATTTATATGCACTGGAGCATGTGCATGTAGTTCAAATTTGAATTATGCATATAAATGCATTGAAAACTCAGTTAATGCATAAAAATGTCCAAACGAACACCGAAAAATCACAAAAATTGACACAACACTCCTATTGTTCTATGTTGACACGAGAAAGTTTTGGAAGCAATAAGAGGCAATGGATATCGTTTCGTCCCCAAAGGTGGGACGTTCCCTACCGAAACCATCATGCTTGTTGTGAGAACCTCTGGTTTGTGAGAAGCATATACCCAAACCTGCCCCAAATGGGACAAAAAAATTACCACGGCATGTTGATGCCGCTCCATGATAGAACGCCAAGTTTCATGAATTTCAGACAAGTTTTGGATTTACTAGAATTTAAAAACCAGGTGTTTGCGGCCGAGTGACAGTGGCGGGGTGTTTGACATTCATTCCCATTTCTAGCATGGGACCTAAGCATGCACCCAAGGACACAGCTTTGATTTTTCAACCAATTTAAATGCACTGGAGCATGTGCATGTAGTTCAAATTTGAATTATGCACATAAATGCATTGAAAACTCAATTAATGCATAAAAATGTCCAAACGAACCCCGAAAAATCTCAAAGATTGACAAAACACTCACGTTGTTCTGTGTTGACACGAGAAAAAATTTGAAAGAAATAAGAGGCAATGGATATCGTTTCGTCCCCAAAGGTGGGACCTTCCCTACCGGAACCATCATGCTTGTTGCGAGAAGCTCTAGTTGTGAGAAGCATATACCCAAACCTGTCCCAAATGGGATAAAAATTTTACCACGGCATGTTGACGCCGCTCCATGATAGCATGCCAAGTTTCATGAATTTTAGACCAGTTTTGGATTTACTAGAATTTAAAAACCAGGCATATGAATGTTTTGCCGGCAACCAACGGTGCTCTGGTGTTTGAAATTCATTCCCATTTCTTGAATGGGCATGCACCCAAGGACACAAATTTGATTTTTCAACCAATTTATATGCACTGGAGCATGTGCATGTAGTTGAAATTTGAATTATGCACATAAATGCATTGAAAACTCAGTTAATGCATAAAAATGTCCAAACGAACCCCGAAAAATCACAAAAATTGAGACAACACTCCTGTTGTTCTATGTTGACACGAGAAATTTCTGGAAGCAATAAGAGGCAATGGATATCGTTTCGTCCCCAAAGGTGGGACGTTCCCTGTCGAAACCATCATACTTGTTGTGAGAACCTCTGGTTTGTGAGAAGCATATACCCAAACCTGCCCCAAATGGGATAAAAAATTTACCACGGCATGTTGATGCCGCTCCATGATAGAATGCCAAGTTTCACGAATTTCAGACGAGTTTTGGATTTATTAGAATTTAGAAAGCAGACATCTCAATGTTTGCGACCGAGTGACAATGGCGGGGTGTTTGACATTCATTCCCATTTCCTGCATGGGACCTAAGCATGCACCCAAGGACACAGATTTGATTTTTCAACCAATTTATATGCACTGGAGCGTGTGCATGTAGTTAAAATTTGAATTATGCACATAAATGCATTAAAACTCAGTTAATGCAAAAATATGTCCAAACGAACCCCGAAAAATCACAAATATTGACACAATACTCCTGTTGTTCTATGTTGACATGAGAAAAAAAATTGAAAGCAATAAGAGGCAATGGATATCGTTTCGTCCCCAAATGTGGGACGTTCCCTACCGAAACCATAATACTTATTGCGAGAAGCTCTCGTTTCTGAGAAGCATATACCCAAACCAGTCCCAAATGGGACAAAAAATTTACAATGGCATGTTGATGCCGCTCCATGATAGCATGCCAAGTTTCATGAATTTTAGACGAGTTTTGGATTTGCTAGAATTTTGAAAAACCAGGCATCTCAATGTTTTGTCGGCAATCAACGGTTCCCTGGTGTTTGAAATTCATTCCAATTTCTTGCATGGGACCTAAGCATGCACCCAAGGACACAACTTTGATTTTTCAACCAATTTATATGCACCGGAGCATGTGCATGTAGTTCAAATTTGAATTGTGCACATAAATGCATTGAAAACTCAGTTAATGCATTAAAATGTCCAAACGAACCCCAAAAAATCACAAAAATTGACACAACACTCCCGTTGTTCTATGTTGACACGAGAAAAGTTTTGGAAGCAATAAGAGGCAATGGATATCGTTTCGTCCCCAAAGGTGGGATGTTCCCTACCGAAACCATCATGCTTGTTGTGAGAAGCTCTGGTTTGCGACAAGTACATACCCAAACCTGCCCCAAATGGGACAAAAAATTTACCACGGCATGTTGATGCCGCTCCATGATAGATGCCAAGTTTCATGAATTTTAGACGAGTTTTGGATTTACTAGAATTTAAAAACGAGGCATATGAATGTTTTGCCGGCAATCAACGGTGCCCTGGTGTTTGAAATTCATTCCCATTTCTTGAATGAGCATGCACCCAAGGACACAAATTTGATTTTTCAACCAATTTATATGCACTGGAGCATGTGCATGTAGTTCAAATTTGAATTATGCACATAAATGCATTGAAAACTCAGTTAATGCATAAAAATTCCAAACGAACCCCAAAAAATCACAAAAATTGACACAACACTCCTGTTGTTCTATGTTGAAACGAGAAATTTTTGGAAGCAATAAGAGGCAATGGATATCGTTTCGTCCCCAAAGGTGGGACGTTCCCTACCAAAACCATCATACTTGTTGTGAGAACCTCTGGTTTGTGAGAAGCATATACCCAAACCTGCCCCAAATGGGACAAAAAATTTACCACGACATGTTGACCCCGCTCCATGATAGAATGCCAAGTTTCATGAATTTCAAACGAGTTTTGGATTTATTAGAATTTAGAAAGCAAGCATCTCAATGTTTGCGACTGAGTGACAGTGGCGGGGTGTTTGAGATTCATTCCCATTTCCTGCATGGGACCTAAGCATGCACCCAAGGACACAGATTTGATTTTTCAACCAATTTATATGCACTGGAGCGTGTGCATGTAGTTCAAATTTGAATTATGCACATAAATGCATTGAAAACTCAGTTAATGCACGAATATGTCCAAACGAACCCCAAAAAATCACAAAGATTGACACAAAACTCCTGTTGTTCTATGTTGACATGAGAAAAAAATTGAAAGCAGTAAGAGGCAATGGATATCGTTTCGTCCCCAAATGTGGGACGTTCCCTACCAAAACCATAATACTTATTGCGAGAAGCTCTGGTTTCTGAGAAGCATATACCCAAACCTGTCCCAAATGGGACAAAAAATTTACCACGGCATGTTGATGCCGCTCCATGATAGCATGCCAAGTTTCATGAATTTTAGACGAGTTTTGGATTTACTAGAATTTGAAAACCAGGCATCTCAATGTTTTGCCGGCAATCAACAGAGCCCTGGTGTTTGAAATTCATTCCCATTTCTTGCATGGGACCTAAGCATGCACCCAAGGACACAACGTTGATTTTTCAACCAATTTATATGCACTGGAGCCTGTGCATGTAGTTCAAATTTGAATTATGCACATAAATGCATTGAATACTCAGTTAATGCATGAAAATGTCCAAACGAACCCCAAAAAATCACAAAATTGACACAACACTCCCGTTGTTCTATGTTGACACAAGAAAAAATTTGGAAGCAATAAGAGGCAATGGATATCGTTTCGTCCCCAAAGGTGGGATGTTCCCTACCGAAACCATCATGCTTTGTTGTGAGAAGCTCTGGTTTGCGAGAAGCATATACCCAAACCTGCCCCAAATGGGACAAAAATTTACCACGGCATGTTGATGCAGCTCCATGATAGCATGCCAAGTTTCATGAATTTCAGACGAGTTTTAGATTTACTAGAATTTAAAAACCAGGCATCTCAATGTTTGTGGCCGAGTGACGGTGGCAGGGTGTTTGACATTCATTCCCATTTCTTGCATGGGACCTAAGCAGGCAACCAAGGACACAGATTTGAATTTTCAACTAATTTATATGCATTAGAGCATGTGCCAGTAGTTCAAATTTGAATTATGCACATGAATGCATAGAAAACTCAGTTAATGTATAAAAATGTCTAAGTGAACCCCATTAAATTCAAAGAATTGACACAATACTCCTGTTTTTCTATGTTGACACTAGGAAAAAAATTAAATCAAGAAGAGGCAACGGATATCGTTTCGTCCAGAAAGGTGAAACGTTCCTTACCAAAACCATCAAACTTATTGTGAGAAGCTCTGGTTTATGAGAAGCTTATACCCAAACCTGCCCCAAATGGGACAGAATTTTTACTACGACATGTTGATGCCGCTCAATGATAGCATGCCAAGTTTCATGAATTTTGGACGAATTTTGGATTTACTAGAATTACAAAAGCAAGTACGTCGACGTTTGCCACTTATATGATTTTACAACCCATGTTGGTGCACCGGAGCATGTGCATGTAGTTTAATTTTGAATTGTGCACCTGAAATGGCTAGAAAACCAATTTAATGTACAAAAGTAGCCTTCGAGCAGCCGTCCATTCCTCCGCCACATACCTTGCGACGACGGAGCCCGTCCAAGCCCAGATCGCATCCGCCCACGCCCAACTCGTGGCGGCCTTTTCCAAAGAGATGGCGGACGCGGATGGCGAGATGCTTGCCGAGTATGGTGCGATGGATGCCATGGAGCCCCTTCCCCAGGAGACCGTTGGGCGCGAGCTGGACATGGAGGCCGCGGCGGAGATCGCCGAGCACCAGCCATAGTAGTACTCTTTGTTTTGTTTAATTAAGAGTTCCGGTCTTTAATTTGTTAGAGTAATGTTTAGGTCAGCTAGCTCTGTTTAATTGCTGAACTTGCTCGATTAAGAAGTGTGGGTGTGTTGTAGTCTCCTTTCTGTACCCAAATTATGCAATGACGTGGATGACCACTGTAACCATGGAAATTCGAACCAAAACTTTTGAAGTCCAAACTCATCACACATGGGTTAATCTATCTTAATCGTTTGTGATCTCCACATATCGTACACAGTTCTAAATAAGGGACCGTGTCTGATGACACTTTGCGAGCTAGTTTTTTGGCTGAAGCGGCTTCCGTGGAAATATCTACCTCCCTGCCCCCCCTTACCAAAAGCCACATTTCGCATCTTTCTGCCTTCCTTTCCAAGTTGAAACCTTCACTCCTTGCTTGTAGCGCCGCCTCCTCATCGGCGACCCTCCTTCATGCTGCTCGGCCTCATATATCCAGGCAGGTAATCCACACCCGACCCCCATCCTCCTCTTTCCACATCCCACATGCCCCGACTGCCGGCGCGAGAACGACACCTTCCACCCAAATCACCGACCCCTCCATCAAATAAGCGCCGCCCTAAGCCATGGTGCATGCAGTATAGCCAGGATCTCAAGGAGCATTTGGCAGCGGGAGTAGCAAATCACGGCCGCAATGGAAACCCTTACTTAAACTGATGACTAACTACCTTATATGTGTTGCAGGGAAACAATGGGAAGCACTGAGGTTTACAATCGAGGTTAGCATGTGCATGGTCCGTTCTCTAATAGCACATGATTGTGCAATTGCAGGAACAATTCTAATATTTTGGTTTTTAACAATTTGGTGTTGCACATGTAGGTCCCCCTGTCAGAGGTTTTGACCCACTGTTCGACCCTTTTTTGCATATGGGGAAATGAGTTGTCCATGAATATCAATCAAATCAAGAAACTCAGAAAGATTATTAGGATAAGGAAATTAGCGACAAAAAACAACAAGATCTTTGTCTGCACAATGAAGAAGATATCAGTTCACTACAAGATGGTACTAACTATTATACCTTGCCTTTTTTTATTCATTTGCCCCATTTCCAATATAGAGAAGATATTTATGCACATCCTTGTTTTCAGGCCTTTCCAAAGCAGTTCACGTATGATTACCTCTCAAACCACCTCTATGGTTAGGAGGCGAGGAAGGTTTTCATACAACACCCATGGTTCAATATTGAAGTGTTCCTGAAGAGGACGAAGGACGGACAAATAATCATCCACGTGCATCGGCCTAAAGTTGCAAAGACCTTCAACATGAATGAAGGCTCAATATTCGCCTTCCGCTTCAGCAGTTTTCTAGATGAGATGCATCTGTCTATATACTGTATATGATGCTAATTTCAAAAGGTTATACATGTTGCATGTGGAACCTGGTGCTGGTGCAGTTGTGTAACGGGGTAGCTGAGTGCTGAAGCTATATCATGTTGTACTCTCATGTATTTCAATTATGAAATTATGCTTCCTTAATATGGAAATGAAATATATTGTGTGCTTAATATGAATGTCAAATAGATTAATAAATGGATTATTAATAATAGGACAATTAGCCTGCTAATGATGAATTATCCTGCTAATTGGGTTTTGCTATTGCAAACAGTAATTGAAAAAATACCGTGGGCGATGACCTCAGTAACGCATACGCTTTCTAGGAATAAACCGTGTTGGATCAATGAACAATCACACACGACTTTCTCTTGAAAACTGTTTGTGTTAGGACACCTTGCGCAAATTTTTACCACATAAAAACTGTGTGTGATGGACAGCCTTTGCCACACAGTTTCTTCTATGGACCGTGTGTGATACATTCAATAATGCAACGATTTAATGGGAAAAAATTGTGTGTGATGTACTTATGAACGGATAAGTTTTCCTTGGAGCGATTGTGTGGGATGTACATATGAACGGAAACATCTAGCGGGGACTGATTTTGTGGGATGTACTTGCGACTGGAAACAATTTCGCATGTATAATTGTATTTTTTTAGCTCTACTGTATGTATTTCCGTCTTTCAGTGCTCGCCGGTCGCACACGACCTCATTTTGCTGAGCGTGTGTGCCAGGAGGGCATATCCCCGATGGTTTCTGGGTCGTGTGGGAAGGACCCCCCCCCCCCTATCGCCCACACTCATTTGCCGACAGTTCCAAATGACGTCGCGGAAAGGGGTTAAAAACCATTTGTGTAGGACCGACATGTACCAGTGGGTGTTTGGACTCCCTTTGATATTGATTTCCTGCGAAGTAAAATACAAGCAAAAAAACAGCCACTAGCATTGGGCACTATGTCAATAGGTTAGTCCCAAAAATGATATAAAGTTGCTATAAAATTCTTGTAAAACATCCAAGAATGATAATATAACAGCATGGAACAATAAAAAATTATAGATACGTTGGAAACATATCAGTTGGTTGCGAGAACTTATGGGTTTCACCTCTAGCCTACCCAACTTGTTTGGGACTAAAGGCTTTGTTGTTGTTGATGATGATGATGATGATGAGATAACTATATCATGGTTATGCTAAAGACAAACTAATGCAATATGCCACTTATCATCCACCAACTTGACTGTTATATTCATCAGACAGTTTGTCCCTTCAATAATGTTTCTTTTCCTTTTTCTCAAACCAGTGTTGGCACTTGGTCTTTTCCTACTTTTTTTGCACTGGAAATACAACTTCCTATTCTAATAATTCCTCCCTTTTATCAATGTGAAACCATTCAACTAAGCATAAACATTTGCAAACCGGAAAGAATCATCCAGTGTTGAGAAGACCATACCAACTTCTGGTGTACTAGCATTGTCTACTTCTTCTAGTGTAGGGAACACATACTCTTCATTCCCAGCACAAGCTATTGTATCTTGATCGGGATCTCCGCTGCCAGAATTGCCTTCATAGTCATAATCACAATTCTCAGCCAAAGAATGTGCCCGAAAAGGGAAGAAACACAATTATTCAACATGAGAATAACAATCATCAGACAAGATTGTTAATATATTGAAAGTATTTTTTTCCAGCAGTGCAAAATCTTACCTCATTGCAAAAAAAATCACTTCTTCTATTCTTGTCAAAGGTTTAGTGCACATGTTCTCGCCAAAACTATCATGTAAAGATTTATTTACCTTTTTAAAGTCATATCATCTCTTAAATGACTTTTTTCCAAGAGAATTAATTGCAATTTTTTTCTTTTTTTGCACTAACCTGCTTGCTCAAACTTGGCACTATGGTGAGCAAGATTCAGCAACATTGTAGTTGTTCTCAACACTATTATGAATCAACTGCCAAAAACAATCAAGATAAAATTTCTGTCAAACACTTAAACTGTATTGAAAAAATTGACCATAATTTTTTCCTACAAATAACATATGCTAGAATTATAATTACACTATTCACTTTGTTAGCACTTGTAGTCTCTTCATCGATAATAGACATTCCAAAATCTTGGCTCATGCTGCTTGGTGCACCTTCTTCTACTTCTTTGTCAATACCACCAAACTAACTAAACCCCATTTCAGCTTCTTGACTCAATCAATTCTTGTTCACCATTTTTGTGTGTTAAACTGTTAGTTCATATCACACTAAATAAGAAGCAATCACTTTTTAAGAGAAATATTAATGCACAAGTAAACCAAATTCAAAGAACCAACCTCAGATTCTTTCCTCAAACTTTGGTATAGCACAAACTAATCAAATTCTTCCATCAAATCACAGCCCTAAAACAAAAGTCAATGAAGTTTAAAATATTTTTGCATCCTTATTGAAATCCCATATAAACCCATGAGTGAATTAAGGATAGGAACTTACCAAACTTGCAGAGTATGCATCACATTTGCCTCCTATAGGTTCGAGCAACTCGTTTTCATTTTTGTTCTTTCTCTTCTTCACTTTTTTCCATTGGATGCAGCTATTTTCTCAGTTTGTTTCTCCATCCACAAAAAATACCACACATTTTCTCTTTTTTGGAGTCTTTTTCAGGTGTTGTAATAACTGACTTTGAAGCAACAAAGAAAAGAACTTTTTTATAAACAAGAAATGTAGAGGCTAACCTTCTTAGTAACCTCTTTCTTCTTATTGATTACTGGCTGGTTAGCCAATTGCACAAAACTGCTATCCCCTTCCATCTGGATATACCATAGGCTGCAACCAGAGGTCATAATTTTTAGTTAATATTTTGAACAAGCCCAGTGCCATTTATGAGTTATTAATTTTGAATATACATGGAGAAACAAAAGGCCAAACTAACAGTAGTTCATGACAAGTTTTCTTCATATTTTCGATTTAGAGTTCAATCAATTACAGAAGTTGATTGGAAGATTGTCATAAGTGAAACTAAGTAATCCTCAAGGTTCAATGCAACATGACTGTAACTAGGTACATGACTCAAGCTATGTAATTCTGAAACTAGCTTTTTCTACAACAAGTGACTTTGTTTCTTTACATAGCCAGCACGATGCACTTGCTTGCTAGATCAACTACAACTAACTGCCCAATTCTATCGCATATCTACTTGTTTCCTCTTTGAAAACTACAACTGAACTTTCTTCCTCTTCTTGCTCATCTTCCCCCAACCAAACTTCTTATTCTAATTTTTTTCCGTCAAGAACGATGAAGAACAGGAACTTTGTAGTAAATTGCATGTTGCAGAACAGACACATGAAGAAGATCAACACCTACTACCTATGTGCTCCAGCGCCGCTGCTGGTGCAAAGGAGATGGAGGTGCCTGCCGGCACCGCCGGTGCACTGCTGCCGCACCGCTACTGGATTGGTCGAATAGATCGAGCCAGGTACACCCCGGGTCTTATCTGGTCAGGGCCCTTTTTCCTTTCCTTTTTTCCTTAAGTATTTCGGCTTAGCAATAAACAAGTGGGGCCATCCACTAAGAACACTTTTCCCAACTAAGGAAAAAAATACATTTTTCTTCTTCCCCCGTCCGTTCATTGTCGCGCTCCCGAGATCTGCTCTTGACAGGAAAATCCCCGACCATCGTTTGATCAGCTCGAAACTAAAGGTTCCATCCCGTCCCCCTTCCAATCTGCCTAGGTTGTACTACCCTCTTACATGTTTATCTTGTAGTTCCCTTCAATTCTGTGTACAAGAAACACCTATTTAGTTGGTTCTACTTTTCGCTAATTCCGGGAAGTACATGTTTCGATCATGGGAGATGCATTTATTACTACTAGTGCTATAAAAAGTCCATTTAGAAGTTTTGATGAGTTGCTGGTTCTTAGTAGTACCCTGAACTTATGCTCTCTGTCGGGATAACTGAAAAAACAAAAGGAAATCACAAAGAAATGAGTGCATTTGGGAAAAGATTTATTTAAAGAACAATTTAGAACAATTATTTTATTATATGTACATTAAACATTGGCATCTCCTTCTCAATATGTTCTGAAGTCAATTTGAAAAAATGTGTGCACATCAGAAAATATGAAAGTTGTCAAACTTGACATGTCTGTATTGGAATGATTCGATGTTGCACTTCTTCTGTAACTGTGTGTTTCATAGCGCCAACAGTTTTTTAACTGAACCTAAATTGTTGGTTGGCCGAAATGAGCTGAACAAGCTGAACTCAATGAACATTGGATCCCTCGTAGCATCCCCCATTTTTTATCGACTAGGTGCGAACGTCCGTTCATGCTAGCCCTTCCAGGCAGTACGTACAGTGTTCATCAATTTTTTTCTCTCATCGGTTACTTCATGATTTGAGTGTAGAGGCAATGCAGAACAAACTAGGGTTATTTTGACACAGGTTAATTTATTTATTTTTCTTTATAATATAAAATTGCCAGCCGAATACCCACTAGTGCCATGTACTAGGATGTTTGCTGACCATAGTGGGAGTCTTGGTTCCGTGGCAAACCAGCTACCATGTTTTTGATTTTGGAGTTACCTTCTTTTAATTTACTTCATTATGCATTAATTACAACAAGTAATAATCATGTTGTATTCATTGTAGATGGAAGAAGGATGTACAAACAAAAGAGAAGCAAAGGAAATTTGTACATGCAAGAAAAAGAACCAAGGTAATAAACATATGCTCTGAACTATTCTCTTCATAACTAAAAAATCCTCTAATGTGCGGTGTTTTTTTAAAAAAATCATGCAGTGCAATCAGTTTCAGCATGTTGAATCATTTTTAAAGCTTGCATCTGAAATATCTGACACTCGCAAACAATGTATCGCTAGAATGGGTTTCTAGTCATTCCTGCAAATAACTAGCATGTCCAATATTGACTCAATTTAGCTATGGCTTGCAAACCATTTCATTCTCTATTTAGCTACCAAATGGCTTCAATTTTCCAATTACACCTACAACTATTCACATTTTTTTGGCATACCGATTGGTTGAGTTCCTGTCATCACAAAACCATCAAAAGTAACCTATGAGTTCATCCAAAACGAGTTAGGGACAACTGCACCAACAGTTGAGTACCTATTCTCGATTATAAATGATGACCTTCCTGAAGATAAATTCTACAGAATCTTCATTCTTATACTACTATCATTGTTTGTTGCCACTAATTCAAGTGGAGTTGCTAGCAAGTTTGTGTACAGTGCAATAGTTGACATTGAAAGAATTTCATAATATGATTGTTGTTTGCTATGCCTGAGCTACATGCTTTATTCAATAAAAAACCAGACTGAACAACACAAGTAGCAAAGAGTTCATTCCTGGAGGAAGCAAGTTACTTATGGTGGTAAGACTATTTCCCACGACAAAACTTCTTTAATATTTCTTTTATATATATACCATACCAACAACGATTGTTGCCCCAAATTGACATTTCTCATTTTCATTATGTCTGCATTTTTCTTTTCAGTGCCAGATATCCTACTTTGAGTTCCTCATAATAACTAGATTCAAGTTGCCAACTATTGAACCAAGACTCCCACTATGGTCAGCAAACATGCTAAATTCATACATGGCACTCGATGCGCTCCATGGCATAAGCAATCAATATGGCAGACTACTGGTATATCCTTGTTCTACATATATACCACTTTGCACATAAGATAGTTCTATTCCTGTCTTTAATTTTAAATTCAAAGTTCTGTTACTACTTTACTATACAGTGAAACATTATATTAATATTTAACATCCTCTTATTATCAAATAGATAAAGCACATCCCCTCTACTCCATTCAGTGATTCAGCTTTCGTCGAACTACCCGAAGAAATGTTAGAGTATATTGATTCCAAATTCACATATATCAGTCTAACACAAGTAAGTTCTCTTGCTGCTTTTGGTATTTTTGGAATAATGACAACTATTTTTCTCACTGACATTGTCATTTTGACTCTCTTTAACATGATAAACTCTATCATTAACAGGATAAGATCATTCGAAAGCTTAAGACTACAAAAATATCATTTGGAACTCAGCACCTACCTTGAAGACCTATGTCGATGATGTGCATTCTTCATTTCTGAAGATCGAGACGTCTTCCAGTAGCCCGAATCTACAATTTAAATCATCTATTTCAAAAAACACATACAAAGTTCCTGGGAATAAACAATTGTTGGCTATACAATCACCTCCAAATTTTCCAATGCTACATGGTCCAACAATCATTGATGAAGATAAACGAGTCACCATAGATGAAACTTTCAAGAATTGGTCAATGATTTCCCTCGGTCTATCAACATACCAAGCTCCAGTTTCTCTCTCTCTCTCTCTCTATCTATCTATCTATCTATCTCTCTTTTATGGTAATCTACCATCTTTCGAACAACTTGCTTGCCCGGAGCTATTTGTTAGGACATCAAGTCCAAAAGCAATACCTAGCACTGATGTTTGAGCATTGTTACATCGTAAGTTTTTCTTTTCTATCTATGCATCTCACCATGTTTTTCTCTCTACCAAAATAGATCATGAAATAAATCATAAAAAAACTTTTTTTGTTTCTAAGGATACTTGTCTGAATCAAGATCCCCAAAGAGAAAAGTAGA
This sequence comes from Aegilops bicornis, assembly GCA_021605145.1. Classification (NCBI taxonomy): domain Eukaryota; kingdom Viridiplantae; phylum Streptophyta; class Magnoliopsida; order Poales; family Poaceae; genus Aegilops; species Aegilops bicornis. The sequence goes on along the minus strand of CM038670.1, from coordinate 312,143,464 downwards.
AGAAACAAAGTTCAGCTTACCAATCTTCACATTCTTATTACGAGGAGAGCGCTTGCAAAGTCATTTCTCTTACCAATTTCCTTTTATCCAAAGAATTTATAGGCATGCAGATGAACTAAGGTGTTAAGATTATCATTCTTAATGTTCTCTTCTACTTTTTTTGCAACCAAATTTTGTTGACCCTGAACTGGAAAAAGGCTGGTGATAATCCCCAAGTGTAGGGAATCATCGTAGCAATTTCCAAAGGTGGAAGTGATAAGTATAGAGTGTCGAACCCACAAGGAGCTAAAGGTAAGATCAATATTCTCTCAAGCCCTATCTGCCATCGACACGACTCTCACGCATTATCGAACGTTTGCTTCCAACTAGAAATGAGAAATAAAACTACGTTGTGGCTATGAAGAGGATAACTTTGCAGGATATCGGAGAGCTAAAACATAAAAGTAGGTGATCATAAAGTTATAATATATTAATAAATATTATAAATAGCGAGTGTGGAATAATGATGGGTCGGTGTGCAGAATTATCCTCGGCAATTGTTAACAAGACCGATAGTCGTCATTGCAATTTCATATGAGGGAGAGGCATAAGCTAACATACTTTCTCTTCTTGGATCATATGAACTTATGATTGGAACTCTAGCAAGCATCCGCAACTACTAAAGATCATTAAGGTAAAACCCAATGATAGCATTAAAGCATCAAGTCCTCTCTATTCCCATACGCAACAACCCCATTACTCGGGTTTGTGTTTCAGTCACTCATCAACCCACTATAAGTGAATCATGAACGTATTGCAACACCCTACAACGCGAGCCCCTCACGCTTGCACGACACGAAGAGCACCATAGGACAGCACCAATAATAAAACATACAACTCATACCAATCTAGATCATCAATCAACCCAAAGACATAGGATATCTACTCAAAACATCATAAGATGGCAACACATCATTGGATCATAATATGTGGCATAAAGCACCATGTTCAAGTAGGGATTACAGCGTGGTGCGGAAGAGTGGACCGCGTAAAATAGATGAGGATGGTGATGATGATGGTGATGTCGATGAAGACGATCATCATGGGCGATGATTCCTCCCGATGGCACTCCGGCCACCAAGAGAGAGGAGGAGAGGTTCTCCCCTTGTGCTTCCTCCTCCATGGCCTCCCCCCTAGATGGGGAGAGGTTCTCCCTCTGGTCCTTGGCCTTCATGGCGATGATGGCCCCTCCGGGATCCTCCTCCATGGCCTTCGGTGATGATGGCCCCCTCCGGCAGGGTGCCAAAGAGGGCCTAGATTGATTTCTCATGGCTACAGAGGCTTGCGGCTGTAGAACTTCCGATCTAGGTTATTTTCTGGGGTTTATATATTTATAGGAATTTTTTGTGTTGATTTCACGTCAGGAGGGTCTCCGAGTCGTCCATGAGGTAGGGGCCCACGCCTGGGGGGGTGGGCGCGCCCCCACCCTCGTGGACAGCCTGGGACTCTTCTGGCCCAACTCTTTTGCTCCAGGGGCTTCTTTTGGTCCATAAAAAATCAACAAAAATTGGCACGTCAATTGGACTCCGTTTGGTATTCTTTTTCTGTAGAAGTCAAAAACAAGGAAAAAACATAAACTGGCACTGGGCTCTAGGTTAATAGCTTAGTCCCAAAAATCATATAAAATAGCATATAAATGCATATAAAACATCTAAGATGGATAATATAACAGCATGAATACTTCATAAATTATAGATATGTTGGAGACGTATCAGCATCCCCAAGCTTAATTCCTGCTCGTCCTCGAGTAGGTAAATGATAAAAGAAATAATTTATGAAGTGTGAATGCTAGCAGGTGCACAAGTTTGATCAATGATAATTTCAATCACCTTTTATAGCATCATTATATGTCATAACAGTAGCTCATCTCATAAAACTTTTCATGATCAAGTAACAAGCTATTCACATGTTAAAGTATAGATCATAAACTTTCTTGAAAACTAACAAACAATATTCTCAGTCATCAAACAATTGCAATTGATCTTATTTTCAGGAAGGGTCTATGTAAGAGCTTTGATTCAGCAAACTCCAAATACTCAACTATCATTTAATCTTTCACAATTGCTAACACTCATGTGATATTTATGGGTTCAAGTTTTAGTCGGACACGGAGAAAGATAGGGGCTTATAGTTTCGCCTCCCGACCTTTTACCTCAAGGGTAATGTCAACAATAATAATTTATGAAAATCTACATCCAAGTGGATATATATATCTAGATCGCTCCAACACAAAGTGCTTGCCAAAGGAAAAAGTGCGAAAAGGAAAGGTGATGATCACCATGACTCTCGTATAAGGGTAGAAGATAAAAGTAAAAGATAGGCCCTTCGCATTGGGAAGCAGAGGTTGTCATGCGCTTTTATGGTTGGATGTACAAAATCTTAATGCAAAAGAACGTCACTTTATGTTGCCTCTTGTGATGAAGACCTTTATTATGCAGTTCGTCACTTTTATGTCTTCCCAATCACAAGTTCGTATAAAGCTTATTTTCATCGCACTAATAGCATACATATTTAAGGAGCAATTTTTATTGCATGCACCGATGACAACTTACTTGAAGGATCTTACTCAATCCTTAGGTAGGTATGGTGGACTCTCATGGAAAAACTGGTTTAAGGGATGTTCGGATGCACAAGTAGTATCTCTATTTGGTGCAAAGAATTTGGTTAGCATGAGAGGGAAAGGCAAGCTCAGCATGTTGGATGATCCATGACAATATACTTTATTTCGGATATAAGAAAACATAACCCATTACGTTGTCTTCCTTGTCCAACATCATCCTTTTAGCATGTCATATTTTAATGAGTGCTCACAATTACAAAAGATGTCCAAAATAGTATATTTATATGTGAAATCTCTCTTCCTTCAATATTCTTTCATGAATTGTTCAAGTGACCAATTCTGCGTTTGCTAACTTTCAATAAGTTTACTACCTATACTTATTCTGTGTGAACTCATTACTCCCCATGGTATAAGCATATGAAACATATATAAATTCAGATTGTGATATTCAATTCATTCAACCATTTACTCATAGGATATATGTGAAGCACGTGAGTAAATGACAAACTACTCCAAAAAGATATAAGTGAAGAACACTGAGTAGTCAAATAATTAACTAGCCATGGGAGGATTCTTTTTCTTTCAAGATTTCAGATACAATGATTTTATTCAAACAGAAAGTAAAATTGAAAATACGCTCCAAGGAAAACTCATATCATCTGATGAATAAAATATAGCTCCGAGTAAGGTATACCGATAGTTTTGAAGACGAAAGAGGGGATGCCTTCCGGGCATCCCCAAGCTTAGGCGCTTGAGTCTTCCTTGAATATTACCTTGGGGTGCCTTGGGCATCCCCAAGCTTAGGGTCTTTCCACTCCTTATTCTCCTCATATCGATATCTCACCCAAAGCTTGAAAACTTCAATCACACAAAACTTAACGAAACATCGTGAGATAGGTTAGTACGATAAAGAGTAAACCATTCACTTTTGTACTGTAAAAGACAAGGTTCATAATTGTTCCCACACTATGTCTACTGTACCATATCATTTCTACAATTTATATTGAGAAATATAAGCCATAGAAACTAGAAAACAAGCAAACTATGCAATGAAAACAGAATCTGTCAGAAATAGAACAATCTGTAATGATCTGAACAGAAACCATACTTATGCTACTCCAAAAATTATGAAATAAATTTGGGGACGTGAGGAATTTGTCTATTAATCGTCTGCAAAAATAATCAACTCAAAATAACTCTTCTGTAAAAAATGGTAGCTAATCTCGTGAGCGCAAAGTTTCTGTTTTTTTACAGCAAGATCACATTAACTTTCACCCAAGTCTTCCCAAAGGTCTTACTTGGCACTTTATTGAAACAAAAGCTATAAAACATGATTTCTAAAGTAGCTTAATAATGTAAACACACAAAAACAGTAAGGGTAAATATTGAGTTGTCTCCCAACAAGCGCTTTTCTTTAGTGCCTTTTAGCTAGTCATGATGATTTCAATGATGCTCACATAAAAGATAAGAATTGAAACATAAAGAGAGCATCATGAAGAATATGACTAGCACATTTAAATCTAACCCACTTCCTATGCCTAGAGATTTTGTGAGAACATAATTTATAGGAACAAGAATCAACTAGCATAGGAAGGCAAAACAACTATAACTTCAAAACTTTAAGCACATAGAGAGGAAATTTGATATTATTGCAACTCCTACAAGCATATATTCCTCCCTCATAATAATTTTCAGTAGCATCACGAATGAATTCAACAATATAACAATCACATAAAGCATTCTTTTCATGATCTAAAAGCATAGAAAATTTTCTACTCTCCACATAAGCAAAATTCTTCGCATTCGGAATAGTGGGATCACTAATTCCTAAAGTTGACACTCTTTCAAACCCACTTTAGATGATAGTATTGTTCATACTCCAAAAGATATAAGTGAAGTTCATGGAGCATTCTATAATTAATATAGACTAACCAATATCCAAGCTCAAAATATATAAGTGAAGCACACGAAGCATTCTATAAAACCATACTCAAATGATTTAAGTGAAGCACAAAGAGCAATTTTGTAAGATCATACTTAAAAGACATAAGTGAATCACATGAAGTATTCTATAAATCAATGAAGGTATATCTCATACTAGATTGGTTCTTAAAGGAAAAACAAAAACACAAAGGACACAAATCATGTGAACAAAACAAAAACCAAGGTATACCGATATTTGTTGAAGAAGAAAGATGGGATGCCAACCGGGGCATCCCCAAGCTTAGATGCTTGAGTATCCTTTGAAATATTTACTTGGGGTGCCTTGGGAATCCTCAAGCTTGAACTCTTGCCTCTCTTTATTCTTCTCATATTGATACTTCCTCGATCATCGAACACTTCATCCACACAAAACTTTAACAAAAACTTTGTGAGATCCGTTAGTGTAATAAAGCAAACTACCACTTTAAGGTACTGTAATGAACTCATTCTTTATTTATATTGGTGTTAAACCTACTGTATTACAACTTCTCTATGGTTCATACCCCCCGATACTAGCCATAGATTCATCAAAATAAGCAAACAACACGCGAAAAACAGAATCTATCAAAAATAGGAAAGTCTGTAATAATATGGAAGTTTAATAAACTTATGTAACTCCTAAAATTAGGAAATAAATTTGCAAATTTGAAAAATTTGTACAGAAGTAATGTGCAAAAAGTTTCAGACCCATTTGACCTTCTAGTAAAAAAATGTAAATTCATGCACTACAGCCAAAGTTTCTGTTTTTGTTCTGCACATAGTAAACAAGCAATCTAATCATCCTAAAACAAAAGCTTGGCACATTATTTTTATAATACAATGGATATATACAAGGGGATAATTATTTACAGATAAACTTCCATGAAAAATTCTACATTGTTTCCGTGAGCATGAACACAAGTGCTCAAGGTCGACCCTCACGTCTTCAATGCATAACTTTCCAATCACTTCTCTTCTTGAAAAACTTTTTTGGCATGAGAGGCAAGTAATAATTTTTTTGTATTTTAATTTTTTTTTTAAATCGTATGTTTCACACAAAACTAAACAGAAACAAAAAGGAAAAATAAAATCTACTTAGTGAAGAAAGAAAACAAGAACACACGAGAATATAAACCCCACGCTATTGCTCCCTGGAAACAACGCCAGAAAAGAGCTTGATAATCCCCAAGCGTAGGGAATCATCGTAGCAATTTCCAAAGGTGGAAGTGATAAGTATGGAGTGTCGAACCCACAAGGAGCTAAAGGTAGGATTGATATTCTCTCAAGCCCTATCTACCACTGATACGACTGTACGTACACCGAATGTTTGCTTCCAACTGGAAACGAGAAATAAAACTATGTTGTGGGTATGAAGAGGAGAAATTTGCATGATATCGGAGAGCTAAAACATAAATGTAGGTTTTGTTATCAAAAAGTTAGAATATATTAATAAATATTATAAATAGGGAGTGTGGAATAATTATGGGTCGGTGTGCGGAATTATCCTAGGCAATTGTTAACAAGACCGATAGTCGTCATTGCAATTTCATATGAGGGAGAGGCATAAGCTAACATACTTTCTCTTCTTGGATCATATGCACTTATGATTGGAACTCTAGCAAGCATCCGCAACTACTAAAGATCATTAAGGTAAAACCCAACCATATCATTAAAGCATCAACTCCTCTTTATTCCCATACGCAACAACCCCCTTATTCGGGTTTGTGTTTCAGTCACTCACCAACCCACTATAAGCGAATCATGAATGTATTGCAACACCTACAGTGGGAGCCCCTCGCGCTTGCGTGACACGGAGAGCACCATAGGATAGCACCAATAATAAAACATACAACTCATACCAGTCTAGATCATCAATCAACCCAAAGACAAAGGATATCTACTCAAACATCATAAGATGGCAACATATCATTGGATCATAATATGTGGCATAAAGCACCATGATCAAGTAGAGATTACAGCGGGGTGCCGGAGAGTGGACCGCGTAAAATAGATGAGGATGGTGATGTTGATGAAGACGATCACCGCGGTGATGATTCCCCTCCCGATGGCACTCCGGCGCCACCAAGAGAGAGGAGGAGAGGTTCTCCCCCTTGTGCTTCCTCCTCCATTGCCTCCCCCCTAGATGGGGAGAGGTTCTCCCTCTGGTCCTTGGCCTTCATGGCGATGATGGCCCCTCCGGGATACTCCTCCATGGCCTCCAATGATGATGGCCCCCTCCGGCAGGGTGCCAAAGAGTTCCTAGATTGATTTCTCATGGCTACAGAGGCTTGCGGTGGCGGAACTTCCGATCTAGGTTATTTTCTGGGGTTTATGTATTTATAGGAATTTTTGGCGTTGGTTTCACGTCAGGGGGGTCTCCGAGTAGTCCACGAGGCAAGGGCCCACGCCTGGGGGGTGGGCGCGCCCCCACCCTCGTGGACAGCCCGGGACTCTTCTGGCCCAACTCTTTTGCTCCAGGGGCTTCTTTTGGTCCATAAAAAATCAACAAAAATTTGCACGTCAATTGGACTCCGTTTGGTATTCCTTTTCTCAGAGAACTCAAAAACAAGGAAAAAACAGAAAGCGGCCTTTGGGCTCTAGGTTAATAGGTTAGTCCCAAAAATCATATAAAATAGCATATAAATGCATATAAAACATCTAAGATGGATAATATAATAGCATGAATACTTCATAAATTATAGATTCGTTGGAGACGTATCAGTTGGTTGCTTGCTGAAAAGACATTTCCACTTGACAATACTTTCATCAATACAGTGCATGGCATTTCAAATGGAGAGCTGAATGCGAGCACTCAATACGCAGGGATAGATTTTCTTTTGACGCAATTACCACTTCAGTTGATATAGTAGGGATTGTTCCTTTAAATTCTGAGAGAATTATATCAGAACCAACTAAACCATTTGCATCTACTTCGTATACTCAGTTCAGCCTCCTAGCAAAGTGATATAATACCCAATATAATAGTCATGTTAACCCCAATGTTCCTCCAACTGAGATCCCAATGAGGATAATGGATTACCTATCACCAAAACGCTACCCAACCAATATTGGCACACCTACTGAAGATCATTTGCTAGTTCAAGCACTTGAACAGCATGAAGCACATTCCGCTAATTTTTCAAACCCAGAAGGTTCAACTTGGCAACAACGTGTGAACAAATCTTTCAAAAATGGGACACTAGTAATTCAAGAACAAAAAAAGGCAAGTAAGCAGGTCATTTTTTCAAATGGAACAGAGAATGATTTCTACCAATCCTTGGTTGGACTTCTTTCCAAGTTAACTGTATGTAAAAATAGCATATGAAAATTCTGATATGTTCTACATGATTCAAACATAAACAAATGTATTCTATCCATGCTAGTTCTCACACTTTATTTTTCTTTCTCGATGCTACTCTTCTGCCATGAAGAGCCAAAGTGTATTTGTGATTGAAGGAGTTTGGGTGGACTAGAAAACTATAACTCTATTATTCAAGACTGGTGGTTGGATAAATCCTTGGGTTGTTGGTTGTTTCTCAAAACTAAAGAATAAAGACCAGCTGAACCAAGGAAGAAAAGGCCTCCTACCAAACAGCAAATTAGTAGAACACATAGTTAGCATCGATGACATGGCCAGCCTATATTTTGTGTTGTTTTCCTTAGTTTTCTTTTCCACTTCAATGATCATTTCCTTTTTCTAACTATCAATCATTTGTTGGAAAACAAAAATGTAGGAGAAGCTAATGAACCCAATGCTAAATCATTCAGATCCTGCAAACCAACTAATCTTACAGGAAACTATTGTTGTCTTCAGTTTATTAATGCTTCCTTGGTAAGAACAGATTTTTGTAAAAAGTGCTCTTACAGAATTTTCATTTTGACAGAGGTTACACTAATAGTTTGTTCTTTTCTACTATTATGTAGGTAAAATGCATGTATTCAAGGAAAAATAATGTATATTAATCATTGCTAACTTCAGAGCCAGATTTTTCATATTATGAACCCATACTACAGTGGCGATGCATTTCTACCAACAATTAGTGTAGTAATATACAACTTCAAGGCTTTGTTCGCTGCTACATATGAAAATACTAGTTCTTTTAACATAGGAAATTTTGAGTCAAGATTTGTACCAGCTCCCAAGGTCAATTGCAGATGCCTTTTCCACGGAACTCTCCCCTGTCCTTATATGGCTGATAAGCAACTTATTTGCTCTATGTCCTCAAAAAACATATATAAAGAATTTTAAATTCACCAGAATTTCCACCACTCTTTTTATTACAGGTATGACTCAAGAATTTTCCTACTTCAATATGTTAGCAACTACAAAGGTCTCAGAATGGAGGGTTTCTCTAATGTAAGTACCTACAAACTTCTCCAATGAAAGCACTTTTTTTCCTTTTTTTGTCATTCTTCGGAACATAACAGAAATTAAACTACAATTTATTTTAAAAATTGAAGGACAATCTACAAGCTCTACGTGAGAAATTCCTTTTTGAGATTGTCACTTGCAAGCACGATGAAATTCAACTACCAAGGACAGGAGAGAAATATTACTCTAGTTCTTTCCTGCAGAGACATGTAAGTTCTCTAGTTCTTTTCTCCCAGGGACGGGAGAGAAATATTACTTCCTTAGACATTGTTCTTTGTACTGAATAGTGCAATTAATTTCATGTAATCACATTTCTGTTTCAACAGGGTTTCCACATATTCAAGTGAAGCTTTGAAGGTCAACCATTTTCCTTTCTGCATATGAACTCAGCTTAGATGACTTCATGATCTATAGTTTCTCTTACTAAATAATAGTGCATATTGTAACACTTTCCACCCAAAGAATCCCAATGGACAAATGTTTGCACCTATTTTTCTCTTGGAAGGATCATGTATTACCATATTCCTTTTTTTCCTCAAATTTGACCGATCCAAATATCTTTTCCTTATTTCCAACATACATATTTCCCTTTTTATTCTGAAGGGTCTCATCGCCATTATTTACTGTCAACTTCAAGGGAAATTGCAGTGGAAGAATTTTTTTCAACTGAAAGGAATATTTTGAAGGAAATATGCCCTAGGGGAAATAATAAATTTGTTATTTATATTTCCTTATATCATGATAAATTTTTACTATTCATTCTAGAATTGTATTAACCGGAAACTTAGTACATGTGTGAATACATAGACAAACAGAGTGTCCCTAGTATGCCTCTACTAGACTAGCTCGTTAATCAAAGATGGTTAAGTTTCCTAGCCATAGATATGTGTTGTCATTTGATGATGGGGTCACATCATGAGAGAATGATGTCATGGACAAGACCCATCCGTTAGCTTAGCACTATGATCGTTTAGTATATTGTTGTTGCTTTCTTCATGACTTATACATGTTCCTATGACTATGAGATTATGCAACTCCCGAGTACCGGTGGAACACTTAGTGTGCTACAAATGTCAGAATGTAATTGGGTGATTATAAAGATGCTCTACAGGTGTCTCCGATGATGTTTGTTGAGTTGGCATAGATCAAGATTAGGATTTGTCACTCCGAATGTCAGAGAGGTATCTCTGGGCCCTCTCGGTAATGCTCATCACTATAAGCCTTGCAAGCAATGTGAGTAATGAGTTAGTTGCGGGATGATGCATTACATAACGAGTAAAGAGACTTGCCGGTAACGAGATTGAACTAGGTATGATGATACCGACGATCGAATCTCCGGCAAGTAACATACCGATGACAAAGGGAACAACGTATGTTGTTATGCTATTTGACCGATAAAGATCTTCGTAGAATATGTAGGAGCCAATATGAGCATCTAGGCTCCGCTATTGGTTATTGACCGGAGATGTGTCTCGGTCATGTCTACATAGTTCTCGAACCCGTAGGGTCCGCACGCTTAACGTTCGATGACGATTTGTATTATGAGTTTCGTGTTTTGATGAACCGAAGTTTGTTCGGACTCCCGGATGAGATCGCGGACATGATGAGGAGTCTCGAAATGGTCGATACATAAAGATTGATATATTGGAAGGTTATGTTTGGACACCGGAATGGTTTCGGATAGGTTCGGGCATTTTTTGGAGTATCGGGGGGTTACCGGAAACCCCCGGGGGATTAATGGGCCACAGTGGGCCTTAGTGGAGAAGAGAGAGGGTCGGACAGAGGTGGCGCCCCCCCCCCCTTGCCCAATCTGAATTGTACAAGGGGAGGGGGCGCGCCCCCCTCCTTCCTTCTCTTCTCTCCTCTTTCCCTTCTTCTCCTACTTGGACTGGGAAAGGGGGGGCGAATCCTACTCGGACTAGGAGTCCAAGTAGGACTCCCCCCACGGCGCGCCCCCTCCTAGGGTTGTCTTCCTCTCCTCCCCCTTTATATACGTGGGGAGGGGCACCCCAAAGACACACAAGTTGATCTTTTAGCCGTGTGCAGTGCCCCCCTCCATAGTTACACACCTCGGTCATATCGTCGTAGTGCTTAGGCGAAACCCTGCACCGGTAACTTCATCATCACCATCACCACACCGTCGTGCTGATAGAACTCTCCCTTGGCCTCAGGTGGATCAATAGTTCGAGGGACGTCATCGAGCTGAACATGTGCAGATCGCGGAGGTGTCGTACATTCGGTACTTGGATCGGTTGAATCGCGAAGACGTTCGACTACATCAACCTCGTTACTAAACGCTTCCGCTTTCGGCCTACGAGGGTACGTGGACACACTCTCCCCGCTCTTTGCTATGCTTCTCCTAGGTAGATCTTCCGTGATCGTAGGCAAATTTTTTGAAATACTACGTTCCCCAACAGTGGCATCCGAGCTAGGTCTATGCGTAGATGTTATATGCATGAGTAGAACACAATGAGTTGTGGGCGATAATAGTCATACTGATTACCAGCATGTCTTACTTTGATTCGGCGGTATTATTGGATGAAGCGGCCCAGACGGACATTACATGACCGCGTTCATGAGACTGGTTCTACCGTCGTGCTTCGCACACATGTGGCTAGTGGGTGTCTGTTTCTCCAGCTTTAGTTGAATTGAGTTTGACTATGCTCGGTCCTTGATTAAGGTTAAAATAGCACGCTTGACGAAAAATCGTTGTGGTTTTGATGCATAGGTAAGAAAGGTTCTTGCTAGAAGCCTGTAGCAGCCACGTAAAACTTGCAACAACAAAGTAGAGGATGTCTAACTTGTTTTTGCAGGGCTTGCTGTGATGTGATATGGTCAAGACGTGATGATATATAAATTGTCGTATGAGATGATCATGTTTTGTAACAGTTATTGGCAACTGGCAGGAGCCATATGGTTGTCGCTTTAATGTATGAAATGCAATCGCCATGTAATTGCTTTACTTTATCACTAAGCGGCAGTGATAGTCGTAGAAGCAATAGTTGGTGAGACGACAACGATGCTTCGATGGAAGATCAAGGTGTCAAGCCGGTGACGATGGTGATCATGACGGTGCTTTGGAGATGGAGATCAAAGGCACAAGATGATGATGGCCATATCATATCACTTATTTGATTGCATGTGACGTTTATCCTTTATGCATCTTATTTTGCTTAGTACGGCGGTAGCATTATAAGATGATCTCTCATGAAATTTCAAGGTACAAGTGTTCTCCCTGAGTATGCACAGTTGCTACAGTTCGTCGTGCCGAGACACCGCGTGATGATTGGGTGTGATAAGCTCTACGTTCACATACAACGGGTGCAAGCCAGTTTTGCACACATAGAATACTCGGGTTAAACTTGACGAGCCTAGCATATGCAGATATGGCCTGGAACACTGAGACCGAAAGGTCGAGCGTGAATCATATAGTAGATATGATCAACATAGTGATGTTCACCATTGAAAACTACTCCATCTCACGTGATGATCGGACATGGTTTAGTTGATATGGATCACGTGATCACTTAGATGATTAGAGGGATGTCTATCTAAGTGGGACTTCTTAAGTAATATGATTAATTGAACTTTAATTTATCATAAAATTAGTACCTGATAGTATTCTGCATGTCTATGTTGTTGTAGATCAATGGCCCGTGCTACTGGTCCTTTGAATTTTAATGCATTCCTAGAGAAAGCTAAGTTGAAAGATGATGGTAGCAACTACACGGACTAGGTCTATAACTTGAGGATTATCCTCATTGCTGCACAGAAGAATTATGTCCTAGAAGCAATGCTAGATGCAAGACCCGCAACAAGAGCAACGCCGGACGTTATGAACGCCTGGTAGAGCAAAGCTGATGACTACTCGATAGTTTAGTGTGCCATGCTTTACGGCTTAGAACCGGGACTTCAACGACGTTTTGAATGTCATAGAGCATATGAGATGTTCCAGGAGTTGAAGTTAATATTTCAAGCAAATGCCCGGATTGAGAGATATGAAGTCTCAATAAGTTATACAGCTGCAAAATGGAGGAGAATAGTTATGTCAGTGAACATATACTCAGAATGTCTGGGTACCACAATCACTTGACTCAGCTGGGAGTTAATCTTCCGGTTGATAGTGTCATTGACAGAGTTCTTCAATCACTGCCACCAAGCTACAAAAGCTTCGTGATGAACTATAATGTGCAAGGGATGGATAAGACAATTCCCGAGCTCTTCGCAATGCTAAAGGTTGCGGAGGTAGAAATCAAGAAGGAGCATCAAGTGTTGATGGTTAACAAGACCACTAGTTTCAAGAAAAAGGGCAAAGGGAAGAAGGGGAACTTCAAGAAGAACGGCAAGCAAGTTGCTGCTCAAGTGAAGAAGCCCAAGTCTGGACCTAAGCACGAGGCTGAGTGCTTCTCTTGCAAAGGGATTGTTCCTTTGAAGCGGAACTGCCCCAAGTATTTGGCGGATAAGAAGGATGGCAAAGTGAAAGGTATATTTTATATACATGTTATTGATGTGTACCTTACTAATGCTCGTAGTAGCGCTTTGGGTATTTATATCGGTTCCGTTGCTCATATTTGCAACTCGAAACAGAGGCTACGGATTAAGTGAAGATTGGCTAAGGACGAGGTGACGATGCGCGTGGGAAATGGTTCCAAAGTCGATGTGATCGCCGTCGCCACGCTACCTCTACATCTACCTTCGGGATTAGTTTTAGACCTGAATAATTGTTATTTGGTGCCAGCGTTGAGCATGAACATTATATCTGGATCTTGTTTGATGTGAGACGTTATTCATTTAAATAGAAGAATAATGGTTGTTCTATTTATATGAGTAATATCTTTTATGGTCATGCACCCACGATGAGTGGTCTATTTTGTTAAATCTCGATAGTAGTGATACACATATTCATAGTATTGAAGCCAAAAGATATAAGTTTAATAATGATAGTGCAACTTATTTGTGGCACTGCCGTTTAGGTCATATTGGTGTAAAGCGCATGAAGAAACTCCATGCTGATGGGCTTTTGGAATCACTTGATTATGAATCACTTGATGCTTGCGAACCATGCCTCATGGGCAAGATGACTTGTTGGAAATAATACGTACTGATGTATGCGGTCCGATGAGTGTTGAGGCTCGCTACGGGTATCGTTATTTTCTGAACTTCACAGATGATTTGATCAGATATGGGTATATCTACTTGATGAAACATAAGTCTGAAACATTTGAAAAGTTCAAAGAATTTCAGTGGAAGTGGAAAATCATCGTAACAAGAAAATAAAGTTTCTACGATCTGATCTGGAGGTGAATATTTGAGTTACGTGTTTGGTCTTCATTTGAAACAATGTGGAATAGTTTCACAGCTTACGCCACCTGGAACACCAAAGCGTAATGGTGTGTCCGAATGTCGTAATCGTACGTTATTAGATATGGTGGGACCTATGATGTCTCTTACTGATTTACCGCTATCATTTTGGGGTTATGCTTTAGAGACGGCTGCATTCACGTTAAATAGGGCACCATCTAAATCCGTTGAGACGACACCATATGAACTGTGGTTTGGCAAGAAACCCAAGTTGTCATTTCTTAAACTTTGGGGCTGCAATGCTTACGTGAAAAAGCTTCAACCTGATAAGCTCGAACCCAAATCGGAGAAATGTGTCTTCATAGGATACCCAAAGGAGACTGTTGGGTACACCTTCTATCACAGATCCGAAGGCAAGATATTCATTGCTAAGAATGGATCCTTTCTAGAGAAGGAGTTTCTCTCGAAAGAAGTCAGTGGGAGGAAAGTAGAACTTGATGAGGTAATTGTACCTGCTCCCTTATTGGAAAGTAGTTCATCATAGAAATCAGTTCCAGTGATTCCTACACCAATTAGTGAGGAAGCTAATGATGATGATCATGGAACTTCTCAACAAGTTACTACCAAACCTCGTAGGTCAACCAGAGTAAGATCCACACCAGAGTGGTATGGTAATCCTGTTCTGGAGGTCATGTTACTTGACCGTGACGAACCTACAAACTATGAGGAAGCGATGATGAGCCCAGATTCCGCAAAATGACTTGAGGCCATGAAATCTGAGATGGGATCCATGTATGATAACAAAGTATGGACTTTGGTTGACTTGCCCGATGATCGGCAAGCCATAGAGAATAAATGGATCTTCAAGAAGAAGACTGACGCTGATGGTAATGTTACTGTCTACAAAACTTGACTTGTTGTGAAAGGTTTTCGAGAAGTTCAAGGAGTTGACTACGATGAGACCTTCTCACCCGTAGCGATGCTTAAGTCTGTCTGAATCATGTTAGCAATTGCCGCATTTTATGATTATGAAATTTGGCAAATGGATGTCAAAACTGCATTCCTTAATGGATATCTTAAAGAAGAGTTGTATATGATGCAACCAGAAGGTTTTTTTGATCCAAAAGGTGCTAACAAAGTGTGTAAGCTCCACCGATCCATTTATGGACTGGTGCAAGCCTCTCGGAGTCGGAATATATGCTTTGATAGTGTGATCAAAGCATATGGTTTTATACAGACTTTTGGAGAAGCCTGAATTACAAGAAAGTGAGTGGGAGCTCTGTAGCATTTATGATATTATATGTGGATGACATATTGTTGATCGGAAATGATACGAAATTTCTGGATAGCATAAAAGGATACTTGAATAAGAATTTTTCAATGAAAGACCTCGGTGAAGCTGCTTATATATTGGACATCAAGATCTATAGAGATAGATCAAGACGCTTAATTGGACTTTCACAAAGTACATACCTTGATAAAGTTTTAAAGAAGTTCAAAATGGATCAGGCAAAGAAAGGGTTCTTACCTATGTTACAACGTGTGAAGTTGAGTCAGACTCAATGCCCGACCACTGCAGAATATAGAGAGAAAATGGAAGTCATTCCCTATGCTTCAGCCACAAGTTTTATCATGTATGCAATGTTGTGTACCAGACCTGATGTGTGCCTTGCTATTAGTTTAGCAGGGAGGTACCAAAGTAATCCAAGAGTGGATCACTGGATAGCAGCCAAGAACATCCTGAAATACCTGAAAATGACTAAGGATATATTTCTCGTTTATGGAGGTGACAAAGAGCTCGTTGTAAATGGTTACATCGATGCAAGCTTTGACACTGATCCGGATGACTCTAAGTCACAAACCGGATATGTATTTATATTGAATGGTGGAGCTTTCAGTTGGTGTAGTTCTAAGCAAAGCGTCGTGGCGGGATCTACGTGTGAAGCGGAGTACATAGCTGCTTCTGAAGCAGCAAACGAAGGATTCTGGATGAAGGAGTTCATATCCGATCTAGGTGTCATACCTAGTGCATCGGGTCCAATGAAAATCTTTTGTTACAATATTGGTGCAATTGCCTTGGCAAAGGAATCCAGATTTCACAAGAGAACCAAGCACATCAAGAGACGCTTCAATTCCATCCGCGATCAAGTCAAGGAGGGAGACATAGAGATTTGCAAAATCATATGGATCTGAACGTTGCAGACCCATTGACTAAGCCTCTCTCACGAGCAAAACATGATCAACACCAAGACTCCATGGGTGTTAGAATCATTACTATGTAATCTAGATTATTGACTCTAGTGCAAGTGGGAGACTGAAGGAAATATGCCCTAGAGGCAATAATAAAGTTGTTATTTATATTTCCTTATATCATGATAAATGTTTATTAGTCATGCTAGAATTGTATTAACCGGAAACATAGTACATGTGTGAATACATAGACAAACACAGTGTCCCTAGTATGCCTCTACTAGACTATCTCGCTAATCAAAGATGGTTAAGTTTCCTAGCCATATACATGTGTTGTCATTTGATGAACGGGATCACATCATTAGAGAATGATGTGATGGTTAAGACCCATCCGTTAGCTTAGCACTATGATCGTTTAGTTTATTGCTATTGCTTTCTTTATGACTTATACATCTTCCTATGACTATGAGATTATGCAAATCCCGAATACCGGAGGAACACTTAGTGTGCTATCAAACGTCACAACATAACTGGGTGATTATAAAGATGCTCTACAGGTGTCTCTGATGGTGTTTGTTGAGTTGGCATAGATCAAATTAGGATTTGTCACTCCGAATGTCGGAGAGGTATCTCTGGGCCCTCTCGGTAATGCTCATCACTATAAGACTTGCAAGCAATGTGAATAATGATTTAGTTGCGGGATGATGCATTACTAATTGTGTAAAGAGACTTGCCGGTAACGAGATTGAACTAGGTATGATGATACCAACGACCGAATCTCGGGAAAGTAACATACCGATGACAAAGGGAACAACGTATGTTGTTACGCGGTTTGACCGATAAAGATCTGCATAGAATATGTAGGAGCCAATATGAGCATCCAGGTTCCGCTATTGGATATCGATCGGAGATGTGTCTCGGTCATGTCTACATAGTTCTTGAACCCGTAGGGTCCGCACGCTTAACGTTCGGTGACGATTTGTATTATGAGTTTTGTGTTTTGATGAACCGAAGTTTGTTCGGAGTCCTGGATGAGATCACGGACATGAAGAGGAGTTTTGAAATGGTCTAGATATAAAGATTGATATATTGGAAGGTTATGTTTGGACACCGGAATGGTTTCAGATAGGTTCGGGCATTTTCCGGAATACCGGGGGGTTACCGGAACCCCCCGGGGGATTAATGGGCCACAGTGGGCCTTAGTGGAGAAGAGAGAGGGCCGGCCAGAGGTGGTGTGCCCCCCCCCCCTTGCCCAGTCCGAATTAGACAATGGGAGGGGGCAACGCCCCGCTCCTTCTTCTCTTCTCTCCTCTTTCCCTTCTTCTCCTACTTGGACTAGGAAAGGGGGGCCGAGTCCTACTTGGACTAGGAGTCCAAGTAGGACTCCCCCCATGGCGCGCCCCCTCCTAGGGCTGGCCTCCTCTCCTCCCCCCTTTATATACGTGTGGAGGGCGCACCCCAAAGACACACCAGTTGATCTTTTAGCCGTGTGCGGTGCCCCCCTCCAAAGTTACACACCTCGGTCATATCGGCGTAGTGCTTAGGCGAAGCCCTACGCCGGTAACTTCATCATCACCGTCACCATGCCGTCATGCTGAAGGAACTCTCCCTTTGGCCTCAGCTCGATCATGAGTTCGAGGGACGTTGCCAAGCTGAACGTGTGCAGATCGCGGAGGTGCCGTACATTCGGTACTTGGATCGATCGAATCGCGAAGATGTTCGACTACATCAACAGTGTTACTAAACGCTTCCGCCTTCGGTCTATGAGGGTACGTGGACACACTCTCCCTGCTTGTGGCTATGCTTCTCCTAGATAGCTCTTGTGTGATCGTAGGCAAAAAAATTGAAATACTACGTTCCCCAACATACTTCCATGGGGAAAATGTTTCCTTAATGATACAATTTTATGTTTTTTATCATGGTGCCCCAGTGATACTTTCTTGCATTACTTTTAGATGTAAAGAAGGTTCAAAACTGGAGAATCAGTTTTTAAAGAAGCTTTAAGCTTAATATACTATTTTCCATACTTTTTTATGTTTTTTTATGCTGACCTAGTGATACTTTCTTGCTCACTTGGAGTTGTAAAGAAGGTACAACCAACTGAATTAATTTCTAAAAGAAGCTCTAACCTTTATTTACTATTTTAGAAATGTTTTAGAACCGAACTGTTTTAGAATCAACTTGCAGTTATAAAGAAGAGAACTATCTAAGCAGAAACAACGGAAACATTCTTTAATTCACACAAAGAAGCATCAGAAATAGCTAAAACGGTGAAAGAGTTTGAAATAGTGAAACACCCGCGCAATAGTGAAACACGCACGACGCGGTCCAGGAAGCCCGCGAACGAAGTGCTCTATGCGAAACCGCACCTAGTTGACGCATAACTCCTCACATAGGACCTCCCAAATCATATGGCTGGTAATCAATCGATCAGGCGGCTGATCCCTCGAGCTCATCAGCCGGCTAACGCGTAGCGTCCGCCTTACAGATTTAGCACCTCTTAATTTTAGTGTTTCTTGTGTACCAACTTCTAATTGGATGGTTAGGAGAATAGTGATATCCCCATCTCACCAGAGTTCAAGTCCTAAACTTAACATTAGTGCTTGCATTTTCCTAGATTTATTCTAGGCTTTTCAGCGATGTGCGTTCAGTGGTAGAAGACGTTCCCGTCGACAACGAAGGCGTCTATGGCGACTTCTTCAAATCTCAAGATGGTATGCTGACTCAGTCTCTCGAAGATGCTCATAGGGGTAGGATGTTCATGTGTGCGTTCATAGGGGTGAGTGTATGCTTGTGTATGTGAGCGACTTCAACGGTACTGTGTTCAATTTTTTTGGGTATTCCTATCTTTTCTATCACTTGTCACCTCTCATGAGTAACCTTCTCACTAGGGACCTATTATTTCATTCAATCTAGGCCCTTGGATCCCAAATAATAGATGATACATAATAGTTGGGACCATCTTAAAATCTCTGAGCTAAGTGTTTCTCGTTCCATGAAAACGGCCCCATAAGAGACTTCAGTTTGTTATTCCTAGGCCGGTTTCCTACGTTCCAAACGGTGCCAAAGAAATTTTTCCAATGGGATTCCATTCCTGTAAAAAGTCCTCCAAAAATCAATTGTTCCTCACCCGCAGAAAAGTAAATAAAATTTAGTGTTCCTAACGGGCCCCAAATGTCTAGGCGAGACTCTGGAGGGACACTAAACACCCGATTTGACACAACTGATTACATATGGACGTCCACATTAGCGAAATGCCAAAATTGAATTGCCCTTATCAGCATTAAGGACACTACACAAGAGTAGAACCAGCACAGCTAAAGCCAACTCCAACGCACGATTCCAAATGGTCCGGACGAGTCTGTTTAGAGGGTAAACGGACAGAAAGTGCGGACCAATGCGTGAGAGCAAACAGATAAATGCTCGTTTTCGGTCCGCTTTCGAGTTATTTCTGGCCCAAATTTGGGCCGCATTTGCGTCAAAGTGAACATCGCGCGGACGGGCGGGACATGCACCCTTGTCCTCCGCGGCCCCCCCCCCCCCCCGGTCCGCCATAGCCGCTGTCGCTGCCCATTTTCAGATCGCCTCCTCACTGCCTTGCCCGACAGCCCAAACCACGACCATCGCTCGCCATAGCCGGCACACATCCATGTTTCGGAGTAGTTCCTGCCGGCATTTTCGGAGGGGTTCCCGCTGCATCCAGTTCCAGGGGAGCTATGGATGTCGTCCATGCCCATCGACCCCAACACCTTCCGGCATGTGCTGCAACGGCATCCGGACGCCCCGCCATCGACACCACCCTTGCCTGATGCCTGCTTGGGCAGTACTAGGTGGTCTCCCTGGCCGTGTCTCCACGACGACCGCAAGGTGTTTGACACTTTTCTCACAAGGTACCATGGAAAGTGGGGATGAATTTTTTCCCACAACTTCATTTGTTCATCGGATGATGAAGATCTTATGGTGGCTGCATTGGTCGTGAACGACCACATTGCTAGGTAGCGGCCTTGGTACAGGGGGGTCAATCTCGGGCCATGCTCCGGCCTTGAACCGCAATAGGGAGAGCAGCCAGACTGTGTTGTATGCCGACTACTTTGAGAATGTCGCGTTCTTCAAACCACATCAATTCTGTCACCGGTTCTAGATGGCGAGACATGTGTTCAATCATATTTGGGAGGGTGTAGTAGCATATGACTCATACTTTCAGTGCAAAGAGGATGCCCTTGGCAAGCTTGGCTTCTCTTCTTACCAGAAATGCACTGCGGCTATTCATATGCTTGCATATGGAATACCCGGCGATCTTGTGGATGAGTACGTGCGTATGAGTGAGTCCGCATGTCTGCTATCAATGTACATTTTTTGCAAGGCCGTGTTGGCAGTGTTTGTCCCTGAGTACCTGAGAGAGCCTATTGCCGCTGATACAGAGAAGTTGTTGGCGACCAATGCCGACATGTGCTTTCTAGGCATGCTTGGTAGCATAGGTTGTATACACTGGAAGTGGATAACTGTCCATTTGCTTGGCAAGGGCAATACAAGGGCCATGTGAAAGGTGTCACTGTCATACTAGAAGCGGTGGCTTCACAAGATCTTTGGATATGTCATGTTTTCTTTGGCATTGCTGGTTCTCACAATGATATCGACGTGCTTCAGCATTCTCCAGTGTTTGCAAGGGTTGCAGAAGGCCACTCCCCAGAGGTCAACTTTGAGATAAATGGCCACCATTACAACAAGGGGTACTACATATCTATTGTGACGCCCCCGATTCAATCGTACACTAATAATACACACAAACGTGTACGATCAAGATCAGGGACTCACGAGAAGATATCACAACACAACTCTAAAACATAAAATAAGTCATACAAGCATCATAATACAAGCCAGGGGCCTCGAGGGCTCGAATACAAGTGCTCGATCATAGATGAGTCGTGGAAGCAACAATATCTGAGTACAGACATAAGTTAAACAAGTATGCCTTAAAAAGGCTAGCACAAAGCTGGGATACAGATCGAAAGAGGCGCGGGCCTCCCGCTTGGGATCCTCCTAACTACTCCCCGGTCGCCGTCGGCCGGCTGCACATAGTAGTAGGCACCTCCGGTGTAGTAGTCGTCATCGACGGTGGTGTCACAGCTCTGGGCTCCATCGATGCAGTCGCAGCAAGGAGTAAAGAAAGGGGAAAAGGGGGAACAAGGCAACCGTGAGTACTCATCCAAAGTACTACTTAAGCAAGGAGCTACACTACATATGCATGGGTATATGTGTAAAGGGCCATATCGGTGGGTGAGCTGCAGAATGCGAGAATAAGAGGGGTAGCTAATCTGTCGAAGACTACGCTGGCAGCCTCCATCTTGCAACATGTAGAAGAGAGTAGAGAAGTCCTCCAAGTAGCATCGCATAGCATAATCCTACCCGGCGATCCCTCCTCAATGCCCTGTTAGAGAGCGACCACCGGGTTGTATCCGCACTTGGAAGGTGTGTTTTATTAAGTATCCGGTTCTAGTTGTCATAAGGTCAAGGTACAACTCCAAGTCGTCATTACGAAGATCACGGCTATTGAATAGATTAACTTCCTGCAGGGTGCACCACATAACCCAACACGCTTGATCCCATTTGGCGGACACACTTTCTGGGTCATGCCTGTCGCGGAAGATCAACACGCCGCAGCCCCACCTAGGCACAACAGAGAGGTCACGACGGGTCTAAACCTAAGCGCACAGTGCAGGCCCATCGCCCTTAGCACACCAAGACGTTATGCGGGCGGCCGGAAGCGAACTAGCCCCTTAATACAAGAAGCAGGCCTATGTTCCAATCCGGTAGCGCCGCTCGATCGACGGCGTCACGAAGTGCCGGTGATACCACGACGCCGAGTGCCCATAAGCATTCCAGCGTAGTTAGTTAGTGCGTATAGACCAAATGGCGGACTCGGATCAAATACCAAGATCTCGTTAAGCGTTTTAAGTATCATGAACGCCGACCAGGCCAGCCCACCTCTCTCCTAGGTGGTCTCAACCTGCCCTGCCGCTCCGCCACAAAGTAACGATCGGGGCCGTCGGGAACCCAGGCCCACCTCTACCGGGATGGAGCCACATCCTTTCAGCCCCCATCTCCTAACAGTATCACGAGGTAATGTAATAGTGTAAAGTATATAGTATATGCCCGTGATCACCTCCCGAAGTGATCACAGCCAGAGTATAGCATGGCGAGACAGACAAGAGTGTAGGGCCGATGGAACACTAGCATCCTATACTAAGTAGTAGGATAGCGGTAAAGGCAACAATGAGTAGCAAGGACAGGCTATGCAGCAGTATAGGATTAACAGAAAGCAGTAACATGCTACACTACTCTAATGCAAGCAGTATAGAGAAGAATAGGCGATATCTGGTGATCAAGGGGGGGGGCTTGCCTGATTGCTCTGGCAAGAGAGAGGGGTCGTCAACTCCGTAGTTGAACTGGGCAGCAGCAGCGTCTGTCTCGGTGTCTAGCGGAAGAAGAGGGGGAAGAAACAATGAATATTTAAGCAAACAGATGCATGATGATGCTTGACGAAGCAAAGCGTGATGCTAGGCGTGCCCTAACGCGGTATGAGGTGATCTTGGTGAAGGAAACTTAGGGAAAGTATCCCGGTGTTTACGTGTTTTGAGCGGAGGGCGGAGGGGAAAGTTGCGAGTTCGATAGGTTAGGGATGCGTGGCGTACGAACGGGCTGCGTTTCCAGGTTCGTCTCGTCATTCTGAGCAACTTTCATGTTGAAAATATTTTAATCCGAGTTACGGATTAAAAGATATGATTTTCTAAAGATTTTATTAATTTCTGGAATTTAATTAATTAATTAATTAATTCGAGAATGAATTAATGACATCAGCATGATGCCATCTTGGCGTCGTGATCAACAAGTTGGTAGTCAACTGACGATCGGTCCCAGCGAAGCGAGCACGGCAACCTTGACGAAGCGTCGCCGTTCACGAAAGGCGGGGAGGAAAGAGGGGTGGCGGCTCACGGGGCCGTAGGGTCCGAAACAATGGGCTCGGCGGAGGTCGAGGACGGCAGCAATGGCGACGGAGAGGAGGCAGACCATCGGGGAGGGTAGTCAGGCGAGGTGCGTCGGCGATGGACGTCGTCGGGCGGTGAGGATCGAGCGGCGCGGGCGTGGGGCGGTTCCGGCGGGGAGGAGGATGAGGAGGCGACGACGAAGAGGGGACGAGGCGGCATTGGGGACGGGCGCCGATGTCGGGGCGCGAGGCGCAGTCGTCGGAGGCGTGAGGCGTGGTCGTCGGGGTGGATCCCCGATCTAGATCGAGGGGGAGTGGGAGGAGTGAGGGGGGAATCATGGGGGTTAGGGTTTGCGGGGTGGGGGGATGAGGAGAGGGAGTGGCCGGCTGGGCCTTTGCCCAGTTGGGCCGGTGGCCGAATGGGCCGGCCAGTTGGGTCGGCTGGCCCGGGGGGGTTCTTTTCCTTTTCCTCTTTTTTTTGTTTGTTTGTTTTCTGTTTTCTTTTATTATTTCTTTATTTTCTTTTTAAATAATTTTAAAACATTTAGCCATTTTATAAAAATGTTTTTGTTGCACCATAATTACCCTTGTAATATTCGGCAACCACCGAACATTTTTGTTTTAATTTTTGAAAACTTTTATTGTTGTCATTAATTTGAATTTGAATTTTGAACGGTTTCGAATTATTGCGAGGACAACAACAGTAACCGAGGTGTCATGGCACGATTAGCGTGGGGTTACTGTAGCCTAATCATCCGGGTGTCACAATTCTCCTCCACTACAAGAAATCTCGTCCCGAGATTTAAGAGGTGGAATAAGGGGGAAAGGTCTAGTTACGAATTCCTAACGAATCTTCTCGGCCTTGGTTGCTCTTCTCGAGGTGGTCGATCCATAGCGTTGATTTCTTCATTCCTCTGCTGCAGGTCATCATGATGAAGTTGTCGTCCTTTCTTCGGGAGCTCCATCGTACTTACGAATAGGTAAGGTGCAGTTTTACAACAATTTAATGTTATAAGGTAAAATCATCTGGGGGGTATCTCAAGAATGGTCATAAGAGTATCGCTCGAGTTGAACAAATGAAACACATCGAGAGCAAAGTAAGACAGTACCATAAAAAGTTTGAAGCGGCTAGACAATCGTCGTTGCCTGAAACAAGGCAACGGATATAGGTAATGTGTTCAATACCAGAATTGATGATCACACGGAAGGTGGCTCGTGAATTACATATGAGGCCACGCGTGAGGAACAACCTTGGGTACAGGGGTATAGGAGAGTCAGGTTTCGATCCTGTGGAACTGTGGGTTATGGACCCACCATGGGGGTTAAAAGTAGGAAGGGTGATGACGTCTTGCACGATCATGTAAGTAAGGCCTGTCAGAGGGTAGCCTGTCAGTTATGTTGGCAACAACGTTGGTACCAAGGGCGAGGGACGAAGAGAACCCTTTTCCTGCTCGTTGAACGAGGCGGACCATTAGGCAAAGTTCTCGTCCATCGATGGATACCGGAATGTCATCAATAATAGTAACAGGGTCTTACTAACAGAGTTGTACACCGAGGTGCTTACAAAAGTAGGAGAATGTTACTGCTTAGATCATATAGATCACAAGAAAGATTAAACCAAGCAATGGAATGGAAAACATATGTATCAGAATAAACAGAACAATGGAAAGGAAAATGTGTTTAAACACATATTTCAGGGGTATATCCTTCCCAAGGACAAGAAAAGCATGATACCCATGACAGGATATAAAGTAGAAAACCATTTAGGTAGGGGAGAGAAATTTCCTGACATTGCCCATACAACGGCGTTTGTATAATTGATAAAGAGAATTTAGCATTGTTCTTCAAATGCTCTTATGGAAAATCGGAGTACCACAAACATGCTTCGAGATAACATTGCATGGTCTCCAAGCAAAGGTCGGACTTTGGATACACAAAGGATTCATCAGGAACAACTTATAAAGCAAGTAATTCCATTTCCTCATGGAAGAATGGTTAACCTTGCTAAAAAAGGAAACTATAACATTAGGTCCTCCGGCCAGGTGTGTTAGGCATGACATCATCTTACCGGGTCATTTAAAGACCATGCTATGACTCTTGTAAATATGTTCCAACCATCATATCTGATGGAGACTCAGATATGATTGGTGTTAGGATACCTCAGGCTCAGGATGCTTGAGAAGAAAGGTGTAACACAAATTGACGAGATGACACTGTAAGATTCTCGGGAAATGAACTATGAAGTGATTTTCGTTAACAAGAGTTCATCATTAACCCAAGGAGAGGTCAAGGAGGTGGCTGATGAACTCAATGACAATTCATCGAGATTTCCAAAAGATGGATTTCCACAATTAAGTGAACAAGGAGATAACAGTTGTCAGACCAAATGATATAAGGAAGTATGCTCGAGGAGAACATACACAACTAAACATTGGTTGAAAGGTGCGCCCGAAATATGGGTTGGGTTGCACGACCAATGTTGGAATGGTGATTCAATAATCAATAGACTAAGAATGAACGGCCGACCATTAACTTCAAAGCAATAGGGTTGCTAGAGGTGCAGGATCCAAACAGCACCGTTCACTTGTTGGTACCCCGGTTGGAATCAACACGAGGGCCATGAAAGAATGGTGATGGTGAGAAGTATCACTATACCAAGAACTCTCAAGAGGTGGAACAAATCTCAGAACATTCTTGACATAACAGATGGTAATACTCCGCTGTAGATCATAACATAAGTTGGATAGCAAGGAAATCAAGGTACAACGCAAAATTAAGAACAAGTTTTGTGTTACGATGGAAATCAATAATGTTGTCGATGTTAACATAAATCATCGAGGGGGCAAGCATGGAATTCCTCATCAGGAATTCAATGTACGTCTCGGAAGAAGTTAAAATGTTGACGATAATCACGAAACATTTATCGAGAGATTCCATGAAGATGTCATCGATCGGCGATGACATCGAGTCAACGTAATGATGAAGCGAAAGGTTATTGGAACCATGAATACGAGACACACTCAGAATCAAGCTTGATGGGCAAGGCGAAATGATAAGATGAGGAAGATCAACATAAGCTTGGCTCATTATCAAAAGTTGTGCTCCAGGAATAAGGACCAGGTAGCACAGTTAAAATTTAGCATGGTAATGATATAGCCGATCAGGCTAGGAATGATGTGATCGGGTACAAACTCGTACTTATAGAAGCTTACTGAAGAGTTGTTGAACCGGAGTGCGGACTCGGTTCAGTTATTGGTGTCTTTGAGTGTTTAATAACTCGAGCCCGTGAAAATTTGGAATCGGTGGGAATGTAGCACTTGATGCGTAACTTCGAGAAGATGTTATGCGGTTCCATGATAATCTCAAGATACCGGGGGTAATACTCGATGGAGATCAAAGTAGAGGTTGGACTGGGGTATTGCTCTATAGAAGACAAGTGCTTAAACTTGCACGAGAAATGGTATTTAAAAGAGAACATGGTCGGAACCACGATTGCAAAAGGCCAGATCCCAGATATAAGATGAACTTATACCAAAGGAATAATTAATTTAAGAGAAGCTTTAATGATAAGATCTACATCGTGTCCATGGGCATGAACACAAGTTCAAGGTCGACTCCCTTCTCCAATGCATAACCTTTCATTCACTTCTCACGTTCGATGAAGTTGCAGTGTTGAAATTTTATCTGGTGAAGCTCCAGAAGAGTATGACTCATGAAAACTTTCGGGTTCACACGGTTTAGAGAAGGCATATGTTCAACCCATAGGGGCTTCTTAGAAACATATACCACAAGTTCCAAGAGTAAATAACACAAGCCCGATAGTAGAGCATGTTCAAAAGCAGATGATACAATTTACCAAAGGCATTATATAGCCATGGAAAGGCTCTCAAGGTTATTCAGTATGAAGGACATTGTCGGATAGAATCCAACAAAGGAACCGATGGTCCACGAGGGATCTGATGTGAGCATCGATACTCAACTAGAGGAAGAAGAATGCACGGGCATCATATTATAGAACATCTGAATATTTCGATGCTTAGATAACAAAGGAATTATGATTTCCAAAACAAAGAATCGAAGCGACGCCCGATCAAGGATGGATAAGTTGGATGACTGCAGGCGTAATTGACGAAAAATAGTTTGCTCGAGAACCAGCTCATGTTCAAAATGATGTCTGAGCCGGAAAGATAATTAGAAGGGTTGATAGATGATTGTGTGCATTCACACACATGTTGAATTAATAGGATCAAAATGACGGTGTCAAAGGATGCCAATATGATTACTATACTTATGGGATTAATCATAATGAAAGCAAACAAGAAATTCCAGAGCAATAGGTTGCTGAGGATTTTCGGAATATCGAATGGTATTTCAAGACTTTTGTATAACACATGAACAAGCTGGGGATGAGCGGATACCGATAAGTGCGAGAATTAACCGTAGGGGTATTCAGTGACAAAGAACGACAAGGCGAAGCTCAAAGGATTATCGAAACAACGACGAGTTTTTTAGGGTATCTTGTAATAACAAGACCAACTGGGGATGAAGGTAAGAATAACAACTGCAAGTAGTTATCCATAAGGGTTTACGGTGGAAGGGGAATTGTAAACGCGATGAACACAAGTTCTCGAGTTAACACGAGAGTATCTTCGAGGTCTTCAGTGCAGCAGACGATCATCAGTAATAAGGGGCTCTCCGGGTGAAAGTGATAACGAGATCCTAATGTTAGATTTAGTAAACTTCATTTAACCCGAATAGAAGAGAGATCAGAATCCCAGAGTGTAGACAAGGAATAAAAGATCCTAATACCACCCAATGGCAACGTGTGCCCGTAAGACACACAGCCATGTTAGTAAAAGTTTTGCAAGGTCTAGACTCGACTTCGGCCAAGGAGTTGGAAAGGGGGATTCCTACAGGCAGTCGGCTCTGATACCAACTTGTGACGCCCCTTATTCAATCGTACACTAATCATACACACAAAAGTGTACGATCAAGATCAGGGACTCACGGGAAGATATCACAACACAACTCTAAAACATAAAATAAGTCATACAAGCATCATAATACAAGCCAGGGGCCTCGAGGGCTCGAATACAAGTGCTTTCGATCATAGACGAGTCGTGGAAGCAACAATATCTGAGTACGGACATAAGTTAAACAAGTATGCCTTAAAAAGGCTAGCACAAACCGGGATACAGATCGAAGAGGTGCGGGCCTCTGCTGGGATCCTCCTAACTACTCTCGGTCGCCGCCGCCGGGCTGCACGTAGTAGTAGGCACCTCCGGTGTAGTAGTCGCCATCGACGGCGGCGCGTCGCTCTGGGCTCCATCGCCCGTCGCAAAGAACCGGGTAAAGAAAGGGGGAAAAGGGAGAACAAGGCAACCGTGAGTACTTCATCCAAAGTACTCGCAAGCAAGGAGCTACACTACATATGCATGGGTATATGTGTAAAGGGCCATATCGGTGGACTGAACTGCAGAATGCCAGAATAAGAGGGGGATAGCTAATCCTGTCGAAGACTACGCTTTTGGCAGCCTCCGTCTTGCAACATGTAGAAGAGAGTAGACTGAAGTCCTCCAAGTAGCATCGCATAGCATAATCCTACCCGGCGATCCCCTCCTCAATGCCCTGTTAGAGAGCGACCATCGGGTTGTATCTGGCACTTGGAAGGTGTGTTTTATTAAGTATCCGGTTCTAGTTGTCATAAGGTCAAGGTACAACTCCAAGTCGTCCTGTTACCAAAGATCACGGCTATTCGAATAGATTAACTTCCCTGCAGGGGTGCACCACATAACCCAACACGCTTGATCCCATTTGGCCGGACACACTTTTCTGGGTCATGCCCGGTCGCGGAAGATCAACACGTCGCAGCCCCACCTAGGCACAACAGAGAGGTCAGCACGCCGGTTCAAACCTAAGCGACAGGGTCTGGGCCCATCGCCTTAGCACACCAAGCACGCTATGCTGTCACGGAAGCGTAACTAGCCCCTTAATACAAGAGCAGGCCTATGTTCCAAACCGGCGCGCCCGCTCGGTCGGCCACGACGTCCACGAAGTGCCGGCCGATACCACGACGTCAAAGTGCCCATAAGCTGTTCGCGTAGTTGGTTAGTGCGTATAGACCAAATGGCGAGACTCGGATCAAATACCAAGATCTCGTTAAGCGTGTTAAGTATCCGTGAACGCCGACGGGGCTGTGCCCACCTCTCTCCTAGGTGGTCTCAACCTGCCTGCCGCTCCGCCATTAAAGTAACGATCGGGGCCGTGGGAACCTGTGCCCACCTCTACCGGGATGGAGCCACCGTCCTTTCACCCCCATCTCCTAACAGTATCACAGGTAATGTAATAGTGTAAAGTATATAGTATATGCCCGTGATCACCTCGAAGTGATCACAGCCCAAGAGTATAGCATGGCAAGCGGACAAGAGTGTAGGGCCACCGATGGAACACTAGCATCCTATACTAAGCAGTAGGATAGCGGTAAAGGTAACAACATGAGTAGCAAGGACGAAGCTATGCAAAGAAGATAGGATTAACGAAGCGATAACATGCTACACTACTCAAATGCAAGCAGTATAAAGAAGAATAGGCGATATCTGGTGATCAAGGGGGGGGGCTTGCCTGATTGCTCTGGCAAGAGAGAGGGGTCGTCAACTCCGTAGTCGAACTGGGCAGCAGCAACGTCTGTCTCGGTGTCTAGCGAAAGAAGAGGGGGAAGAAATAAAGAATATTTAAGCAAACAGATGCATGATGATGCATGACAAAGCAAAGCGTGATGCTAGGCGTGCCCTAA
This sequence comes from Aegilops bicornis, assembly GCA_021605145.1. Classification (NCBI taxonomy): domain Eukaryota; kingdom Viridiplantae; phylum Streptophyta; class Magnoliopsida; order Poales; family Poaceae; genus Aegilops; species Aegilops bicornis. The sequence goes on along the minus strand of CM038670.1, from coordinate 312,113,262 downwards.
CGCGGTATGAGGTGATGCCGGTGAAGGGGGGAAACTTCCGGGAAAGTATCCCCGTTGTTTCGTGTTTTTGGACAGAGGAGCCGGAGGGGGAAAGTTGCGAGTTCGATAGATTAGGGATGCGTGGCGGATGAACAGCCTGCGTTTCCGGGTTCGTCTCGTCATTCTGAGCAACTTTCATGTTGAAAATATTTTAATCCGAGTTACGGATTAAAAGATATGATTTTCTAAAGATTTTATTAATTTCTGGAATTTAATTAATTAATTAATTAATTCGAAAATGAATTAATGACATCGACATGATGCCATCTTGACGTCGGCGATGAAACGAGTTGACTGGTCAACCTGACCAGTCGGTCCCACTGGTCAGTGACACATTTAACTAAACAGATTAATTAAACTAATCATAATTAATTAAGGGGGTGGGCCCCACTGTCATTGTTTGATTAATTAACTAACTGTTAGTTAGGTTAATCTAATTGTGACTAATTAAGTTAACTAATTTTTTAATTAATTAATTAATCTAATTATTATTCTCTATTTATTATTATTATTATTATTATTATTATTTAATCCCTTTTTTTACTACAACGTTCTGGGGCTGGGGGCCCCATGTCAGTGGCCCCAAGGGGCCTTAACGGGTGTGGGCGCATGGGCGCTGGATGCCCGGCTGTGGCACCGCTGAGGAGCGCAGTGAAGGCGAGGGGTTCGCGGTGGCCGGCGGGGGCGCACCCGACTGGCGTCGGCGGCCATAGTAGGGTGCCGGAGCAGGGGGAGGCTAGTGGCCATGGCAGGTGGATGCGAGGGGGGGGGCGGTGCAGCGGCAGTCGGGCCAGCCGGCCGGGACGAGGCACGGGTGTTGGGCGCGAGCGCCCGAGTAGGTGAACTCCGGGGCTCAAGTGGAGGTCGCCGGGGCGAGGCCGTGGCCTCGGCGAGGCTCACCGGCCGGCCGCATGGGCGGCGGTCAGGATAAGCGCCGCCAATGACCGAGCGAGGCGGGCAGACGGACAGCGGCGCGGTAGGGCGGAGGGATTTGTGCGGAGAGAGCTGCGGAGGCCGGGGGCACGGGCATGGCCACGCGCGGGGCGCGGGCACAGCCGACGCGGCCGGGGGCGTCGCCGTTCAGCGAGCAGGGGGAGGAAAGAGGGGGTGGCGGCTCACAGGGGGCCGTAGGGTCCGAGCAATGGGCTCGACGGAGGTCGAGGACGACGTGTGGCGGGGCGACGGAGAGGAGGCAGACCATCGGGGAGGGTAGTCAGGCGAGGTGCGTCGGCGATGGACGTCGTCGGGCGGCGAGGATTGAGCGGCGCGGGCGTGGGGCGGTTCCGGCGGGGAGGAGGATGAGGAGGCGATGACGAAGAGGGGACGAGGCGGCATCGGGGACGGGCGCTGATGTCGGGGCGCGAGGCGCAGCTGCTTGAGGCGCGAGGCGTGGTCGTTGGTGGATCCCGATCTAGATCGAGGAGTGGGAGGAGTGAGGGGAATCATGGGGGTTAGGGTTTGCGGGGTGGGGGATGAGGAGAGGAGTGGCGGTGGGCCTTTGCTCAGCTTGGGCGGTGGTTTGAATGGGCCGCCAGTTGGGTCGGCCGTCTGGGGGTTCTTTTCCTTTTCCTATTTTTTTGTTTGTTTGTTTTCTATTTTCTTTTATTATTTCTTTCTTTTCTGTTTAAATAATTTTAAACCATTTAGCCATTTTATAAAAAGGTGTTTGTTGCACCATAATTACCCATGTAATATTCGGCAACCACCGAACATTTTTGTTTTAATTTTTGAAAACTTTTATTGTTGTCATTAATTTGAATTTGAATTTTGAACGGTTTCGAATTATTGCAAGGACAGCAACAGTAACCGAGGTGTCATGGCACGATTAGCGTGGGGTTACTGTAGCCTAATCATCCGGGCGTCACATCTATCCTCCGTGATCAGCTCTTGTGAAGACAATACCCAATCCGCAAGGTGAGAAGAGACAGAGAGTGCTAGGAAGGATGTGGAGCTTGCTTTAGGTGTGCTTCAATATTGATGGGATGTGTTCGATACCTCGCACTGACATGGAGCACCGAGAAGCTTTGGCAGGTGATGACTTCTTATGTGATCATGCACAACATGATCGTGGAGGATGAGCATGCTAACACCATCTACGACCAACGGTTTGATTTCTAGGGTGAAAATATTATGCCATAACACCAAGAACCGGCAACGTTTGAACAATTCACCCAATTCCATCGTGACATGCGTGATTGGCATACTCGTATGCAGCTCCATGTTGGGACCCCGATCCTAAGTCGCACTGATCTAGCATAAGACACATCATATCACTTTGCGGCCTCACGCACAGTAACCCACGGTTGCTGCCTTTATGTTGGTTGGGACCGTTTGCGTCTTTTGTCTCACCTATATGATTGCGAAGCTAGCATCCATATGAAAAAGAACCCGGGTCGACATGACTAGTTATAAACCAAGGTGGCACAAACATACAGGGACGTGCATACGTAACCCAGCAATGCACGTGTCGGTCATCAACGTATGAACCCAAGTCGTAGCAAGCTACAAGGACTTAAAGGAACAACGCGTGATATTTCCCCGTAAGGGCAGACATGGTAGCAAAGAAGGATACATGCCGGTCAATCCATGTGTTCCGGAGCGGCAGCAAACTAGCAAGGCTTAGTGGAAGCAATGGGAGGCATTTCCCTATAGGAATGGCTACCAAAGGCAGATAACTAGGTGTTGAATTCCACACATACCAGTGCATTTCAAAACATACACACAATATGCACGATATGTGTAGATACAACATGGAATCACAACATAACTCTACAACTCAAACTATTTATTTAAGAGGTTCCGAGGAGCCTTACATAGCATGATATTACAAACATGGGTCTCATGACCCAACATACAAAGTCATACAAGCAACTGAAGCATAAACATGTCTGAGTACAGATAACTACACAAGAAAAAGGCTGAGAAGCCTGAGTATCTACAAGACCCTCCATATGAACCAGACCTCTGTCTGAGATTCCCGAGCTACTCATCAAAGCTCACGTGGAACTACTAGTGAGACTGATGTCCTGCAAAAACATATATTAAGAAACCATGAGTACAAGGGTACTCAGCAAGACTTACATCAGTACTATCTACATATGCATCAGTATCAACAAGGGTGTTGTGGGGTTTGATAATCCCCAAGTGCAAGGAATCATAGTAGAAATTTCCAAACGTGGAAGTGATAAGTATGGAGTGTCGAACCCACAAGGAGCTAAAGGTAAGATCAATATTCTCTCAAGTCCTATCTGCCACTGATACGACTCTACGTACACCGAATGTTTGCTTCCATCTAGAAACGAGAAATAAAACTACGTTGTGGGTATGAAGAGGAAAACTTTGCATGATATCGGAGAACTAAAATATATAAATAGGTGATGTTATCATAAAGTTAGAATATATTACTATATATTATAAATAGCGAGTGTGGAATAATGATGGATCGGTGTGCGGAATTATCCTACGCAATTGTTAACAAGATCGGTAGTCGTCATTGCAATTTCATATGAGCGAGAGGCATAAGCTAACATACTTTCTCTTCTTGGATCATATGCACTTATGATTGGAACTCTAGCAAGCATCCGCAACTACTAAAGATCATTAAGGTAAAACCCAACAATAGCATTAAAGTATCAAGTCCCCTTTATCCCATACGCAACAACCCCCTTACTCTAGTTTATGCTTTTGTCACTCAAGCAACCCACTATAAGCGAATCATGACCGTATTACAACACCCAACAGTGAGAATCCTTCACGTGTGCGCGACACAGAAGGCACCATAGGACAGCACCAAAATAAAACATACAACTCAAACCAATCTAGATCATCAATCAACCCAAAGGACAAAAGAAACTACTCAAAACATCATAGGATGGCAACACATCATTGGATCATAATATGTGCATAAAGCACCATGTTCAAGTAGGGGATTACAGCGGGGTGCGGGAGAGTGGACCGCATAAAAGGGATGAGGATGGTGATGAAGATGAAGATGGTGATGTTGATGAAGACGATCACCGCGGCGATGGTTCCCCCGATGGCACTCCGGCGCCACCGAGAGAGAGGGGGAGAGGTTCTCCCCCTTGTGCTTCCTCCTCCATGGCCTACCCCTAAATGGGGACAGGTTCTCCTTCTAGTCCTTGGCCTCCATGGCGATGATGGCCCCATCGCGGAACCTCCTCCATGGCCTCCGGTGATGATGTCTGTAACATCCCAAAAATCTAAATTTTGGAATGTTATAAACAAATAGATAGTTATGATTGATTGTTTGATTGATTGTGTGAAGTTGAGTGACATTTGAAAAACTTTTTGAAAGTTAAATGAGAGGGAATAAAAGTACTTTCCCAAACTTTCATTTTTGCTTTTATGATCTTCGGGAATTCAAATTCTTTTCATCACAAAACCCTGGAGAGAAGATGACATGACTTCTTCCATTTAATTAAATGAAAGGGTATTTGAAAATATTTGAATTTCATTTGGAAATATTTCGATTCATAAACTTCATGCAACTCAATGATTTTCATGAGAGAAGATAAAATGACTTCTTCAAATTATATGAAATATGAGTTGGGAGTTTCAAAGAATTAAATTCAAAGTTCTTTTGAATTTATTTTCAATTTCGAGTTATTTGAGTTTTATTCAAATTATTTTTCTCCAAAAATAAAATATAAGGAAAATAGGGTAACATGATTCCCTACATCAAAAAATTGGAGAGAAATAAATTTGAATTAATTTTGGTATTTTTAAAATGATTTTTACTGGATTTTACTATGGTAGAAGCACTCTTTGGTTTATTTGAATTTGTGTGTATTTTATTCGACTCTATAAAAATGTTCAGCTTGTAAGAAATTTTTTTCCGAAAAGTTTGATATATAATATGCCTATATAAAATTTTAGTTTCATTTTCGTTTTTCAGTTTATCGCTTTCTGTTTTAAAAAAACAAATAACAAAAACTACACGCTACCGAAACTAATCGTCACGACGATGCGCATCATAGTACCAAATGAGCGCCCCATCTTTACTTTTTCTATATAATATATGGGCCAGGCCCAGCGGGCCATATTCCTTCCCCATATTTTTTCATAGTTTTTCTTTTCTTTTCTATTGCTCAAAAAAATTACGATTAATGCTTGTCGGCCGAACCGCCTAAAGGCCTTTTTGGCCCATGGCGCACCTCCCATCTCTGTTTCGTATATTTTCGTCTATGTTTAGTCCCACATTGCCTAGCTTTTGACCTCTAAACCTCTTTTCCACCTATAAATATAGACCCACAGAGCCTCCAAAAATCATCTGATTCGGGTTAAATCAATATTTTGATTTGACTAGATTCATTTAAGAAAAATATATTTCTCCTCTCTAGCGACTTACGAAATTGTCTCTTCTCTCCAAAGTCGTCTTTTCTCTGTCTTATAAAGGTATCTTTCTTTGTTTTTTTTCTTCTTATACTTCCGTAGTTTATTATTTTTAAACTAATATGATAGAATAATTAGATTATCAATTATCCTACGTATTTATACATTACACCTTAGCCGTAGCTATTTTTTTTTCTTTCGTGAAACAACTTGGCCCTGATTTTTCAAATAGACATAACTATTTACTCGTTCATCCAAATTAGATGAAACCAACGCCCACTTCTTCGTTACGATCTCCTCTATCCAGTAATCCAACTCAAACATGTTTTTGAAAATTTTAAATTTTGTTTTCAAACAGATTTGTATTTGAACTTTGTTTGATCATAACTTGAGTTTCGTAACTCCTATTTAGTTGATTCTTTTTGCAAATCGAAGCTCTTGACCTAAACTTTCTGATAAGGCCAAATTCACATAATTTTGGTACTGTTAGAAATTGTTTTACGTTGCAAGAGTTATTTGCTTGGTTTGATGTTTTCTGAATTGTTTTCTTCGTTCGGTCCGATGTTTTGAGTGATTGCTTATGTGTGGCTACTATTGCTTGATTGCGATAGATTGACCGGAGTGTGACGAGTAGACCTATAAAGAGTTATGAGTGCGAATCATCTTCATCAACATTCCAGGCAAGTAACACTTTGATCATATACTTTTCATACCCAGTTTTTATGCATTAGATCAATCCTCAAACATTGCATGATTAGGATCTAATTAAATTGTGGGATTGGAAGTAGATGAGGTAGTACCTATTACCTGATTTATATTCAAACCTTTGGGAGTTACTTCTATGTTTGCTTATTATGTCATGCTATGCTAGTAGACGTGGATTGGGTGAGTGTATCCATGATGATGTGAGATTGTTAAATTAATGGTTTATTTAAGGTGGCAACTTAAACACACATCTGGGTGGATTGAGGCACCTGGTTTCCATCAGGACATGCCTATTTTTCTTCGGACCGCCACCCAGGCTCAAAGGGATCATGAGATTATTCATGCTAGAAACTTTCGTGTGCAGCCACATGCTACTATGGGCTCTAGCATAGTT